>CM059449.1:39481118-39595816 GCA_030390025.1 Squalus acanthias
GAAATAGAGAGAGAGAGAGACAGAGCAAGAGAGACAGACCGAGAGAGACAGAGAGAGAGACAGACAGAGAGAGAGAGAGACAGAGAGAGACAGGGAGAGAGAGAGTGACAGACAGACAGAGAGCGAGAGATAGAGAGCGAGAGAGAGGGTGACAGAGTGAGAGAAAGAGAGAGACAGGGAGAGAGAGAGAGAGACAGAGAGAGATAGTGACAGAGACCAAGAGAGAGAGAGAGACAGAGAGTGACAAACGGAGAAAGAGAGAGACAGAGAGATACAGACAGAGACAGACAGAGACAGTGAGCGAGAGAGACAGAGAGAGCTAGAGACAGAGACAAAGAGAGTGAGAGAGACAGAGCACGAGAGAGAGAGAGCGAGTGAGAGAGACAGACATACACAGAGAGAGACAGAGAGAGAGACAGAGAGAGAGACAGGGAGAGAGAGACAGAGAGAGAGAGAGAGAGAGAGCGACAGACAGACAGAGAGCGAGATACAGAGAGCGAGAGAGAGGGAGACAGAGCGAAAGAGACAGAGAGAGACAGGGAGAGAGCGAGACAGAGCGAGAGAGACAGACAGAGTGAGAGAGGGGAAGAGACAGACAGTGAGAGATAGAGACAGAGACAAAGAGAGAGAGACAGAGGGAGAAAGAGAGAGACAGAGGAAGAGAGAGAGACAGAGAAAGAGACAGATAGACAGAGAGAGAGAGAGAGAGAGAGAGGGACAGAGAGAGAGAGAGAGAGAAAGAGATAGAGACAGAGAGCAAGAGACAGAGGGAGACAGAGAGCGAGAGACAGAGGGAGACAGGGACAGGAGAGAGAGACAACCAGAGCGAGAGAGACAGATAGAGAGAGAGCGAGGGACAGGAAGAGAGAGAGAAAGACACAGAGACAAAGAGAGAGAGAGAGAGAGAGAGTGACAAAGGGAGAAAGAGAGAGAGACAGAGGAAGAGAGAGGGACAGAGAGAGAGACAGATAGACAGGGAGAGAGAGAGAGACAGAGACAGAGAGAGAGAGAGAGACAGAGAGAGAGAGAGAGACAGAGAGCGAAAGACAGAGGAAGACAGAGAGAGAGAGAGAGATAGAGAGACAGGGAGAGTGAGAGAGACAGAGAGAGACAGACAGACAGACAGAGCGAGAGAGACAGGCAGAGAGAGGGAGAGAGAGATAGAGACAGAGACAATAGAGAGAGAGAGAGAGGCAGAGGAAGACAGAGAGACAGAGAGACAGGGAGAGAGAGAGAGACACACACACACAGAGACAGAGAGTGCGAGAGACAGAGAGATAGAGACAGTGACAAAGAGAGAGAGAGACAAATCGTGAGAGAGAAACAGCGAGAGAGAGAGAGACAGACAGACAGACAGAGAGAGAGAGACAAAGCAAGAGAGACAGAGATGATAGAGTGAGAGACAGAGAAACAGAGAGAGAGAGATAGACAGAGAGAGAGAGAGACAGAGACAGAGAGAGAGAAAGACAGAGAGAGATAGAGATAGAGAGATAGAGATAGAGACAGGGAGAGAGGGCGAGAGACAGAGAGAGTGAGCAAGATGGAGAGAGAGAGAGACAGAGAGAGAGACAGAGAGAGAGAGAAAGAGACAGAGAGACAGAGAGAGAGACAGAGACAGAGAGAGAGTGACAGACAGAAAGAGAGAGAAACAGAGAGAGAGAGAGAGAGAGCGACAGAGAGACAGGGAGAGAGAGAGAGACAGAGCAGGAGAGAGACAGACACAGAGAGACAAAGAGACAGAGAGAGAGATAGTGACAGAGACCAAGAGAGAGAGAGAGAGACAGAGAGTGACAAAGGGAGAAAGAGAGAGAGACAGAGGAAGAGAGAGAGAGACAGAGAGAGTGAGAGGCAGAGAGATTGAGAGACAGAGAGAGAGAGAGAGAAAAAGACAGAGAGAGACAGGGAGGGAGTGAGAGAGAGACAGACAGAGAGACAGTGAGCGAGAGAGACAGAGAGAGATAGAGACAGAGACAAAGAGAGTGAGAGAGACAGAGCACGAGAGAGAGAGACAGCGAGAGAGAGAGACAGTGACAGAGAGAGTGAGTGAGTCAGCGACAGAGAGAGATAGACAGAGAGAGAGAGAGAGAGAGAGAGACAGAGAGAGAGTGATAGACAGAGAGAGTGACGGAGAGAGAGAAAGAGAGACAGAGAGACAGAGAGAGATAGAGAGATAGAGATAGAGACAGAGAGAGACAGAGAGAGAGAGAGACAGAGAGGGACAAAGAGAGAGAGAGCGAGAGAGAGACAGATAGAGACACAGAGAGAGAGACGGAGAGACAGAGAGAGAGAGAGACAGTGAGGGACAGAGAGAGGGAGACAGACAGAGAGAGAGTGTAAGGGGTCACGGACTGGTGCGAGGTGAGGCTTTCGTTGCCTGTACTGTTGCTTGCTCTGGTCTCCGGCCAGACTTTGGCAATAAGCACCTGTGAGTGGTTCGACCCACTCGCCCTTATGGTTCTGACACCTGGACTTAGATGCAAGGAGCAGTAATGCAGAGAAAAGACTCACTTAGACCTAGTTGAATATCACGAAATGAATGTCTTTCTTGCATGGCGTCTAAAATCATGAAATACATATCGTAGGCACAGATCAAAGAGAGTACCAGTATACACACGTTCATAAAACTTGGTCTATGGAAATGGAGAACACACGGCACATCGTAAAAAGGGGAACACATTATACCTTAACCTGATAAAAACCACCCTCCCTTAATATAACTAAATTACGTCTGGATTTGTAGGATCGGGAAACATGCTCACCACTCGGCTCACTTCGGAAATTTAAAATGAGGCTCTCGGCTCGCTCCGCTGCAGTGCCTGACTGTCACGTGGCTGTAAGGGTTTCTGCACCCCACTTGTTTACTCTCACTGCCGCGAATGGGTCCACTTGGGACGGCCCCGGTAAAGTTCGTCGCGGATGGCTCAGGCTATCTGCTCAAAGAGCCGGAGGGTAAGCCAGATTCCCTGCTGTCATGAAGTGGTCTATGGATTCAGACCGGATCGTGAAGTAGTCCGTAGAATTCGAAAACGGTTAATGGAGTAGTCTGTAGAATTCAAAGATGGATTCTGTCGTTATATCTTCGGGCGCGGTCGGGGTTTACTGACCGCGGCGGCACGTGGAATTTCTTCTCGTCTTGCTTCTTGTCTTTCTTCTTGTTACTCGGGCCTCTGGGTCCGGGCACCGTTTACCGACGCTCGGGATGGTGTACCCCGGTACCTGCCCTGTCGAGGCGGCTCGTTCCGATTGAGCTCCACCCAACACTCGAATAACCGACCAGCACAGCCCCGCCGAAGGAACCAGCGCAAGAGTCAAAAACGCAATGGAGTCAAAAGAGTCAAGAGAGCGATGGACATTTGTCCTCTGTAGTTATACTGTTTTGTTGGCCTTATCTCCCGCTCAAATCTAAACGTTTATTCTTCGTGTGATTTTGGCGCCCAAAACTCCCAGCATGGGGCGATTATCTTCTTAACGGGTTTCGGTATCACCCGAAACTGGCCAACTATCCGTTAATGCCTTCTTCATTGTTGAGCCAGCCAGGGCGGGTTTGAATCGTCTCCTCGACTGGTTTTGGGGCCCCCCGAATACTGGCTTAATCACCCGCCAATGTCTCTCTCATTGTTGAACCGGGGGGGTATTTTTGTATTGATGTGTCTGGATGGGTATTCGATGGCCCAGTTCAATGATTCTTACTGTGCGTATGAAACGATTCAAGCACTTATATCATTGCTATTGTCCAAAATGCAAACGGGTTGCATCCTGCCTTTTCAATGTGTACCGAGTATGATCTCATACTGAATGTATATTCAACGCCATCTTGTCTGCCCACTGTGTCTCTGGAAGCTTCTGCCACGATGCGCGGCGGCCATTTTACAGGCTTCTGTGTCCTTTATTATCAGGACAGCATTCCGTTTAATAAAAATGATCAATTGAACCTGCTTCTCTCATATTATTTGAATCGCGATAATTGCGAAATTCTACAAGAGAGAAAGAGAGAGACAGAAAGAGAGAGTCAGAGAGAGAGACAGGGAGAGAGAGAGACAGAGAGAGAGACAGAGAGAGAGAGACAGACAGAGAGAGGGAGAGAGAGATAGAGACAGAGACAAAGAGAGAGAGAGAGAGACAGAGGAAGACAGAGAGACAGGGAGAGAGAGACAGAGAGAGACAGAGAGGGAGAGAGACAGAGAGATAGCGACAGCGACAAATAGAGAGAGAGACAAATCGCGAGAGAGAGAGAAACAGCGAGAGAGAGACAGACAGACAGAGAGAGTGACACAGAGAGAGAGACAGAGATGAGAGAGTGAGAGAGACAGAGAAACAGAGATGAGAGAGAGATAGACAGAGAGAGAGAGAGAGACAGAGACAGAGAGACAGAAAGACAGAGAGAGATAGAGAGATAGAGATAGAGACAGGGAGAGAGTGAGAGAGACAGAGAGAGTGAGAGAGACGGAAGAGAGCGAGACAGAGAGAGAGAGACAGAGAGAGAGACAGAGAGAGAGACAGAGAGAGACAGAGAGAGACACAGAGAGAGAGACGGAGAGACAGAGAGAGACAGTGAGGGACAGAAAGAGGGAGACAGACAGAGAGAGAGACAGAGAGAGAGACAGAAAGAGAGAGAGAGAGACAGAGATACAGAGAGAGAAAGAGAGAGAGAGAAAGAGAGAGACAGAAAGAGAGAGTCAGAGAGAGAGACAGGGAGAAAGAGAGAAACAGAGAGAGAGAGACAGAGAGAGAGAGACAGAGAGAGAGACAGAGTGAGTGAGACAGGGAGAGAGAGACAGAGAGAGTGAGAGACAGACAGACACAGAGAGAGCGAGCGACGAGAGAGAGAGAGACAGGGAGAGAGAAATAAGTGAGAGAGAGACAGAGCAAGAGAGACAGACCTAGAGAGACAGAGAGAGAGACAGAGATGACAGAGAGAGAGAGAGAGAGACAGAGAGAGATAGTGACGGAGAC
Organism: Squalus acanthias; assembly: GCA_030390025.1. Lineage (NCBI taxonomy): Eukaryota > Metazoa > Chordata > Chondrichthyes > Squaliformes > Squalidae > Squalus > Squalus acanthias. Next base: position 39,486,072 of record CM059449.1, read on the forward strand.
CAAGAGAGAGAGAGAGACAGAAAGTGACAAAAGGGAGAAAGAGAGAGAGGCAGAGGAAGAGAGAGAGACAGAGAGAGTGAAGGCAGAGCGAGTAAGAGACAGAGAGATAGAGAGAGAGAGAAAGACAGAGAGAGACAGGGAGGAGAGAGAGAGAGACAGAGAGAGAAAGAGAGAGAGAGAAAGAGAGAGACAGAAAGAGAGAGTGAGAGAGAGAGACAGAGAGAAAGAGAGGAACAGAGAGAGAGAGAGAGAGAGAAAGAGAGAGAGACAGAGAGAGACAGGGAGAGACAGAGCAAGAGAGACAGACAGACAGAGAGAGAGAGAGCAAGAGAGACATAGTGACAGAGACCGAGAGAGAGAGACAGAGGAAGAGAGAGAGACAGAGAGAGTGGGAGGCAGAGAGAGAGAGAGAGAGAGAAAGGCAGAGAGAGACAGGGAGGGAAAGAGAGAGAGACAGAGAGAGACAGACAGAGAGACAGACAGAGAGACAGTGAGCGAGAGAGACAGAGAGAGTGAGAGAGACAGAGAGAGAGAGAGAGAGAGAAAGACAGAGAGAGAGAGAGAGAGAGAGAGAGAGAGACAGGGACAGAGAGAGACAGACAGAGAGAGAGACAGAGACAGAGAGTGAGTGACAGACAGAGAGAGAGAGAGAGAAACAGAGAGAGAGAGAGACAGAGAAAGATAGTGACAGAGACCAAGAAAGAGAGAGAGACAGACAGTGACAAAGGGGAAAAAAGGGACAGTGGAAGAGAGAGAGACAGAGAGAGTGGGAGGCAGAGAGAGTGTGAAAGAGAGAGACAGGTAGAGAGAGACAGACAGAGAGACAGTGAGCGAGAGAGACAGAGATAGAGACAGAGACAAAGAGAGTGAGAGAGACAGAGCACGAGAGAGAGAGAGCGAGAGAGAGACAGACAGACAGAGAGAGACACAGAGAGAGAGAGAAACAGTGACAGAGAGAGTGAGAGAGACAGAGCGACAGAGAGAGAGATAGACAGAGAGAGAGAGAGAGAGACAGAGAGAGAGCGATAGACAGAGAGAGAGTCAGAGAGAGAGAGACAGAGACAGAGAGAGATAGAGAGATAGAGATAGAGACACAGAGAGAGAGACAGAGAGAGAGACAGAGAGGGACAAAGAGAGAGCGAGAGAGAAAGACAGATAGAGACACAGAGAGAGACGGAGAGATAGAGAGAGAGACAGTGAGGGACAGAGAGAGGGAGACAGACAGAGAGTGAGACAGAGAGAGAGAGACAGAAAGAGAGAGAGACAGAGAGACGAGAGAGACAGAGAGAGACAGAGAGAGACAGAGAGAGAAAGAGAGAGACAGAAAGAGAGAGTCAGAGAGAGAGACAGGGGGAGAGAGAGAGACAGAGAGAGAGAGAGAGAGAGAGAGAGACAGAGAGAGAGAGACAGATAGAGAGATACAGAGAGAGAGAGAGACAGGGAGAGAGAGAGAGAGTGGGAGAGAGAGAGACAGAGAGAGAGACAGAGAGAGAGACAGAGAGAGAGACAGAGAGAGACAGGGAGAGACAGAGCAAGAGAGACAGACAGACAGAGAGAGAGAGAGAGAGAGAGACAGAGAGGGATAGTGACAGAGACCAAGAGAGAGAGAGACAGAGACAGAGAGTGACAAAGTGAGAGAGAGAGACAGAGGAAGAGAGAGACACAGAGAGAGTGGGAGGCAGAGAGAGTGAGTGAGAGAGAGAGAGAGAGAGAGAGACATAAAGAGACAGAAAGAGAGAGACAGACAGTTAGACAGTGCGCGAGAGAGACAGAGAGAGATAGAGACAGAGACAAAGACAGTGAGAGAGACAGAGCACGAGAGTGAGAGAGAGAGACAGACAGACAGAGAGAGAGACACAGAGAGAGAGACAGTGACAGAGAGAGTGAGAGAGACAGCGACAGAGAGAGAGATAGACAGAGAGAGAGAGTGATAGACAGAGAGAGAGAGACGGAGAGAGAGAGACAGAGCGAGAGAGAGACAGAGAGAGAGAGTGTCAGACAGACAGAGAGAGAGAGAGCGACGAGAGAGAGAGAGACAGAGAGAGATAAATAGAGAGAGAGAGAGACAGAGCAAGAGAGACAGACCGAGAGAGAGAGAGAGAGACAGAGAGATAGTGACAGAGACAAAGAGAGACAGAGAGTGACAAAGGGAGTAAAAGAGAGAGACAGAGGAAGAGAGAGAGACAGAGAGAGAGGGAGGCAGAGAGAGTGAGAGACAGAGAGAGAGAAAGAGAGAGAAAGACATGAGACAGAGTAAGAGAGAGAGAGACAGAGAGAGATAGAGACAGAGACAAAGCGAGAGAGAGAGAGGCAGCGAGTGAGAGAGAGAAGAGAGTGAGAGAGAGAGAGACAGGGAGAGAGAGACAGAGAGAGAGATACAGAGAGAGAGAGAAATTCAGAGAGAGAGGGAGAGAGAGACAGAGAGAGAGGGAGACAGAGACAGAGAGAGAGAGGGGGAGAGATAGAGACATAGAGAGACAGAGAATGAGAGACAGAGAGAGACAGAGAATGAGAGACAGAGAGAGACAGACACAGAGAGAGAGGCAGAGTCACAGAGACAGAGAGAGGCAGAGACAGAGAGAGAGAGAGACAGACAGAAAGACAGAGAGAGATAGAGAGACGAGAGAGACAGAGAGAGACAAGGAGAGAGAGAGAGAGAGACAGACAGACAGAGCGAGAGAGATAGACAGAGAGAGATAGAGACAGATAGTGACAGTGACCAAGAGAGAGAGAGAGAGACAGAGAGTGACAAAGGGAGAAAGAGAGAGAGACAGAGGAAGAGAGAGAGAGACAGATAGAGTGGGAGGCAGAGAGAGTGAGAGATAGAGAGATATATATAGAGAGAGAGAAAGACAAAGAGAGACAGGAAGGGAGAGAGAGAGAGACAGAGCGACAGACAGAGAGAGACAGACAGACGGACAGAGAGAGTGACAGAGAGAGAGAGACAGAGCACAAGAGAGAGAGACAGCGAAAGAGAAACAGACAGACAGAGAGAGAAACAGAGAGAGAAAGACAGTGACAGAGAGAGTGAGAGAGACAGAGCGACAGAGAGAAAGAGAGAGAGATAGACACAGAGAGCGAGAGATAGAGAGACAGAGAGAGAGAGAGCGATAGACAGAGAGAGAGACGGAGAGAGAGAGAAAGTATATCTACATTCCAGTCATTTTAGTAAAAGTAAGGTCTCTAGTTTAGAGTAAGTAGTGTTAAAGGGAAGTAAGGTCCCTAGTGTATTTAATAATCTTAAATTTAAAGGGAGTAAATTAAGGGTAGGACATGGCAGGGCATCTCGGCAGCGTGGAGTGCTCCTCCTGTGCTATGTTGGAAGTCAGGGACACTTTAGGTGTCCACGGCGAACACATGTGCAGGAAGTGTCTCCAGCTGCAGCTACTCGAAATCCGCAGTTTGGAGCTGGAGCTGCGGCTGGAGTCACTGTGGAGCATCCGCGAAGCTGAGATCTTCGTGAATAGCCCGTTTAACGAGGTGGTAACACCGCAGGTAAAGAGTGCACAGGCAGACAGGGAATGGGTGACCACCAGACAGAGTAAAAGAACTAGGAAGGTAGTGCAGAAGTCCCCTGGGTCCATCTCCCCCTCCGACAGATTTTCCAATTGGAGACTGATGGGGGAGATGGTTTCTCAGGGGAATGCAGCAAGAGCCAAGTCTGTGGCACTACGAGTGGCTCAGCTGCACAGGAGGGGAGGAAAAAGAGTGGGAAAGCAATAGTGATAGGGGATTCTATCGTAAGGAGAACAGATAGACGTTTCTGTGGCCACAGACGTGACTCCAGGATGGTATGTTGCCTCCCTGGTGCCAGGGTCAAGGATGTCACTGAATGGCTGCAGGGCATTCTGAAGGGGGAGGGCGAACAGTCAGAGGTCGTGGTTCACATTGGTACCAACGACATGGGTAGAAAGAGTGATGAGGTCCTGCAACAACAATTTAGGGAGCTAGGTAGCAGACTAAAAAGCAGGACCTCAAAGGTTGTAATCTCTGGATTACTCCCGGTGCCACGTGCTAGTGAGTATAGGAATAGGAGGATAGAGCAGATGAATGTGTGGCTAAAGAGTTGGTGCAGGAGGGAGGGCTTTAGTTTCCTGGATCACTGGGTCTGCTTCTGGGGAAGGTGGGACCTGTACAAGTCGGACGGGTTGCACCTGAACCGGAACAGGAGCAACATCCTTGCGGGGAGGTTTGCTAGTACTGTTGGGGGGGGGGGGGGGGGTGGTTAAACTAACTTAGCAGGGGGATGGGATACGGAGTGGAGCTATAATAGGGGTGATGCACAGCCAAATATAGAGGAAAAAACAAGGAGGGGAGGAAAAAGAAGGCAGAGCAAATACGTAACAGCACAAAGGAGTATGGCAAGGCTGGTTGGCATTTATTTTAATGCAAGGAGTCTTGCGAGTAAGGCAGATGAATTGAAGGTGTTGATGAACATATGGGAGTATGATATTGTTGCTACCACAGAGACATGGTTGAGGGAGGGGCAGGACTGGCAGCTCAATATTCCGGGGTATAGAATCTTCAGGCGAGACAGAGGGGGGTGTAAAAGAGGAGGGGGTGTCGCAATATTAATCAAGGTGTCAATTACTGCTGTAAGGAGGGATGATATCTTAGCAGATTCCTCTAATGAGGCCATATGGTTAGAACTTAAAAACAAAAAGGGGGCAAGCACTTTGCTGGGAATGTACAATAGGCACCCAAACAGTCAGGGGGAGATAGAGGAACAGATATGTCGGCAAATCTCAGAGAAATGTAGAAATAATAGGGTAATAATAGTAGGGGATTTCAACTTCCCCAATATTAACTGGGATAGTCAGAGTGTGAAAGGCTTAGAGGGTGCGGAATTCATAAAGTGCATCCAGGAGAGCTTTTTGAGCCAGCATGTAGAAAGTCCTACAAGAGAGGGGGCGGTACTGGACCTAATTCTAGGGAATGTAGCCGGGCAAGTGGTAGAAGTGTTAGTTGGAGAGCATTTTGGTGACAGTGACCATAATTCGGTGAGATTTAAGGTAGTCATGGAAAAGGACAAAGATGGAACGGAAATAAAGGTTCTAAATTGGGGGAAGGCCGATTTTAATATGATAAGGCAGGATCTGGCCAAAGTGGACTGGGATCAGCTACTTGTAGGAAAATCCACATCAGAGCAGTGGGAGTCTTTCAGAAAGGAAATAGAGAGAGTACAACGCCAACATGTTCCCGTAAAGGTCAAGGGTGGGACCAACAAGCCCAGGGAACCCTGGATGTCAAGGGATATACGAGAATAGATGAGGAAAAAAAGGGAGGCTTTTGGCAGATACAAAGGACTAAAAACAGTGGAAGCCTGTAGGGGGTGGTGTTTTTGTGTCAGCTTTACCTCTGACTTCTGAGCGGTTCGAATCGCTCCCACTCCCTTGGTTCTAGACCTTGGACTTATTTGGGGGTTGTGATACAAAAGGTGCAGCAGACAACTGAGTTTGATGAAAGAACTTCAATCTTTATTAAAAGGTAAGACACAAATGATAACAGTCTTATCACTCTAAAGGTGGGGAACACTTCGGTACAAGCGAGGGAAATGACAGTAGAACAATACTTCACCCCTCCCAACCCCACTTTACTAGCTAAGTAAGGTTTTGAAGGACCAGGGATAATGCTCACCAATCCTTTGACAGTTGGGCTAAATCGCGGTTTTGGGGTTCGCTGTTTATGGTGGTTAGTGTCTGCCGTACCCCGTACGCGATAGAGGACTTCACCTGGGTCTCTGGTCAGTCTTCGCGAGTCCGCTGATGCGGTAGGATCTCGTTATGGATTTATCTGGTGAGTACCCAATTTCTTTAGTTGAGCAGTAGGGCTTAGAGTCTTTGGGGAAAATCTTACCCAGGGGTAAGTCAGGAGTAGTTTGTAGTGTGGAAACTTTGCGATTCTTCGGGTTTTCTTCCCTGGAGTTGGTCTTTGTTGGTCGCGGTGGCCTGCGATTACCCGGTCAGTTGGGGGTAATGTGCGGTTGTTGGTTTCGTGAGGCCTTTGGTTTCCGCGATGGCTTTAGGCCTTGGTTGGTGTGTCGGTCGACCTCGTGGAGCCGTCGGTGACTTGTTGCTGCTTGTTGCTCCGGGTGACTGTGTTGGGGCCGTTGTTGGGGGTCCATCGAGGTGGTGTCTTCGCGAGCTGGACTCAGGTGTGTCTGAGTGGTGAGCGATGCCGACTCGCTTCCAGCTCAGGCCTTCTTCTTCTTGGTCTCTCCTCCTTCTGATGACCACCAGTTGCGACTGACTGCTCGACCCAACGAACGCTGAACTGTGTTGCTTCTCTCCTCTTCTAGCTAGCTCTTTCTTGGTGTGTGCTTGGTGGGCCTTCAGTTATACAGAATTGAAGTGGCCTTATCTACCCGCCAAATCTGTTCAGTTATTTGTCTAGTTTTGGCGGGCTCGTAAATCGGTAACGATTTACTAGCACGTTAACTGGGTTTTAACAGGCCTTCAATCTGACCCATTGAATATGGCTTTATCTACCCGCCAAATCTGTTCAGTTCATTGTCTGAATTTGGCGGGTCTGCTACCAGTAACTGCTCTGTAAGCGTCAAATGGGTTTTGAGATGGTTTGCATCCTGACGATCTTCTTGGCTGATTGCTGGTGATTGGTTTTGTATTTTGTGTTTCTAGGCTGATCTATAGCCTAGTCCTGGGTGCTCTGTATTATGCATGTTTCTTGATGGGCCCTGTAATCGGTTTGATGGGACCTGTTGTTTTGGGTGGGACTGTCTTCTCCTAGGGTCTATTGTCAAAATGTTAATGCATGCTGGGCTTTGAGTGAGATCATCCCGGTTCCCCAGACAATGCAATTAACTGCAATACCCAAAACTGCTTTTACAGAGGTCGAACCCAACTTCCTTCACAGCCTTTTCTCCCTTTACAGGCCCAGACATGTTTCTAAAATGCCAAAACTTGGTTTTTGGTCTTAAATTCCTTATGTTAGGCCCAAATGCATTTTTATCACTCTGAGGTAGTTCCAAAGTCCTTTTTCCTTAGGTTTTGGGGATCTGTAAATTTTGGAAACCTTACAGTCCCTCCTGCGATACCTTAATTCACTACAGTATCGTTGTGGGTGGACAAAATGCCTGATCCTGGAAAAACCAACCTTCCCCTGTATTACCTAAACTAAAACCCCAAAACATACATTCCCCTTTTTGGTGTAGTGTTCCAATATATACAGGTAAGAATCAACAATACATACACATCCAAGCACGGAGGGGGTCCAACACCCCTACACTACTTGGAAAAAAACAAAGTACATACATAGAAGAAAATAACATAGTTTTGCAGGTTGGTAATGTTTTCCCTTACAGTGAGGTGAACAGTTGAGGGTTCAGGAATGGGGACAATCCGTTCCTGGGCTACTTGAACTTCTGCCTCGGGTTTAAAGCAGAAACTGCTGTCACTCACCGGACACCAGAAATGCTGCCCATGCTGGTAGTGGGGCGCACTTGTGGTGACACAATATGTCCCACCCCCTTTGAATGCTACCTGTGGGGGAACATGGCCTTGTGCCATTACCTCCATGGTACAGTTGATAGGTCGTGCGCCAGCAGCTTTAAACTCGCACTGTGGTCTAGAGTAGGCATTCTAGTGCTGTGGACACAGTATTATGTGTGAACCCCGGCTCCGGCAGCCGGAGAGGTCAGTACCTGTCATAGCGTGCTCCCACTTTATGACATAAGGTGGGACCTCTGCGAAACGGACGTGTGCACCCCCTTGAATGATCCCAATGTTCTCCACCCTGTATACTGGTGCGGGTCGGGCTGTCCCCCCCATGACCGGCATCCTCACTACTATCCCCATGATAGAGTGATTGGAACGTCCACAATCTACTGGGACTGGGTAGGCTTCAGAGGCTAGGCGGAGCTGACACGGGCTCATTGAATTGCTGAATGGGTGGAGGGCTGCGAGGTGTTTGTTGCTAATCCAGGAGGGGACTAAACCTTGTTTTAAATCCTCCAGGTAGCTGCGGCCCTCGCCCAGCAACCATGCCCCGTATAGCACACACACCTCATTCTGTGCAGCCTGATCCGAAGCATTCATGTCCTCCCGTATGAGGGCATTCACTGTTTTAGCATGTCTCTCCAGCTCAGCAATAATCTCCTTCAGATGGACCGTCATAGCTTGGTCCTCGTGTAGCTCTGAGCCTACCACTGAGTTCCCATCCGTTAGGATCTTTCTTAACTGGGTTTTTAAACCATTTATCTGTGTTTGTAGCTCTATGTCATCTAGGCTATTTATTACTGAGGATCCTGAGTTATATGTTGTGAAAATATCGTTCCAGGTCCCCCTTCCTAGTCTCCTGCGCCATAGTGTGCTCTGCGTGTAATCTGTACAGTTCTGCTGTGTCCACGTTGGCAAAATCGAATTCATAGAATTTTCTAAACATTTCCTTTAACAGGGCCTGTTCTGTCTCCTTAGGACACCATTTAGGTAAGTGTACCTCGGTACGGTTTAATATTACTGAAGCTAATGCATAGTGTACCCCCTGGTAGAGTAACTTTTCGGTCGGTACTAGGACTAACCCATTCTCTGGTCCCTTGGTGGTGGTAGGACACCTCTCCTCTACTGTCCGTGAGGTCGTGGTCGTGGGCAGGGCCTTTCGGGAGGCGGGCTACTAGTTCGATGGCGTTGTCTGGGGTCGGGGAGTGCGGGAGCGCGCACACATGTAGGCTAGAATCCCACCCATCCCCTCCCCGGCGTCTTGCCATTGTCTGGAGAAGATGATGGATATGCTTGTGGGGCAGGCTTTCTCTGACCCCCATATACAAACTTAGACTCCCTGTTCCAACTCCCACCACTTATCCCAACACACACTAACTCCCCCTTGGGTGCCTGTGATTGTCCGGTAGGTGTAATTCCCTAATCTTTCCCAGTCGGCTGTATGGTCCCCTGCGTCCCTGCTCAGCTTCCTGAGCCACCACCACCTATTCAGGGGAATACGTCCCTTGCAGGTAAGGCACACACGCTTCCCCTCAGTGACACTGACCCTCGTGGCAACGATCTGTACTCTGGGGCATGGGAGGGAGGCCTCCCCGTACGTGAACCCGGTCTGGCTGGAGTATTTAGTAGAGTTGGACCCCAGCCACCCTGTCCACCTTCCCTCGTGGAAGTAGATGGCGAGCTCCTCCACGCCCCGTTCGCCACCCCCTGCGGTGACGACCGGTGCTCTCTCTCCCGAGCACCCATAGATGTGGGAGTCCTCCACGTCACCTCGGTCACTGATGCTCACCCCTACCAGGGAAAGCAGGAGCAGAACCCTTCTCATGCCGATTTCCTCTCTGTCGGGACACACAAAACAGACAGCGATGTCCCGAGAAGGTTCTCTGGCTGGACAGGTGAAAGATTCTTGATAAACTTTTAAACTTACTCACTTAAATCCTTAAAACTAGAATTCCTAAAATGTTAAAACTACCAAAACTGTAAAACACACCTAAAATTCACTAAAACTCTGTACATTCGCCGCCCGTCTCTGGACAGCCAGGTCAACTCCTGTATGGCCTCTGTCTTGGGCAGCTTCTGAGCAGCCGGTGGGGTGGCCTGTACCGCAGGACCCTGAGAGTCCTTTTTAAAACAACTGAGGGTTTCCCTGAATCCCTGACGATCCCGGGAGTGTCCCCTCCTGTGCTACAGCACACTGCCCCCTTTGGTGTGGCTGCTGAGTCCCTGTCCTGTCCTGTGGGTTCCTCGCAGCCTGAGGCTGCAGGCTGGGGATCCCTAACGTTTAAACGCTCCCTGGCCTTGGGCACTTCTTTTTGGGTTGCAGCCCCTTTTGGGCTGACCCATTGATGTGCAACGAGACCTGGGTGTCCTTGTGCACCAATCGCTGAAGGTAAGCATGCAGGTGCAGCAGATGGTTAAGAAGGCAAATGGTATGTTGGCCTTCGTAGCGAAAGGGTTCGATTACAGGAACAAGGATGTCTTGCTGCAGTTGTACAGGGCCTTGGTGAGACCACTTCTTGAGTATTGTGTGCAGTTTTGGTCGCCTTATCTGAGGAAGGATGTTCTTGCCATGGAGGGAGTGCAGCGAAGATTCACCAGGCTGATACCTGGGATGGGAGGAATGACGTATGAGGAGAGATTGGGTCGATTGGGCTTTCACTCGCTGGAGTTTAGAAGAATGAGAGGGGATCTCATTGAAACTTATAAAATTCTATCAGGACGAGACAGACTAGATGCAGGAGGGATGTTCCCGATGGCCGGGGAGTCCAGAACCAGGTGGCACAGTCTAAGGATAAGGGTAAGCCATTTAGGACAGAGATGAGGAGGAATTTCTTCACCCAGAGAGTGGTGAACCTGTGGAATTCTCTAACACAGAAGGCAGTAGAGGCCAATTCATTAAATATATTCAAGATGGAGTTAGATATATTTCTTAAAGCTAAAGGGATCAAGGGATATGGGGAGAAAGCAGGGACAGGGTACTGAATTTGGATGATCAGCCATGATCTCATTGAATGGTGGAGCAGGCTCGAGGGGCTGAATGGCCTGCTCCTGCTCCTATCTTCTATGTTTCTATGTGATACAATGTGCATCTGCCACAGCTGCTGGCTGGGGATTTCTAACTTTGGGGTGGTCCCCCTTTGCTGACTGTTCCCTTTTCTCGGGTTTAAACAGCTTGCATTGGTTGATGTGAAACCACTTTGTACGGCGGGGCATCTTTATGGCATAGACCATGGGGCTTGCCTTGTCCACAATGTGGTAGGGCCCGATGTACAGTGGTTCGAAACTCCCTACCCGGGCAAAATTTCTAACCATGACCTGATCCCTTATCTCCCACTCGTGGTGCCTGCGGGGTTTCAGCAGCAATCGGTTACTCCGATGCTGTTTTCCCATGTTGCTCGCAGCCTGCCAGTGGACCTGTTTAAGGTGGTCCAACAGATTACTGATGAATCTGTCCCGGCTCACCTCCCTGAGCTGCCCTTCCGTGAGTACCAGTGCTAGCACATGGGTGGGGGTCCGCATAACCCTGCCAGTCATGAGCTCGTGTGGGGAATACCCCGTGCTTTTTGACTGGCTGGCCCTGATCCCCATTAGGACCAACGGTAAGAGTTCTACCCATTTTGTGGGTGAGTCTCCCGTTTCCTTCCTTAGCCTTTCCTTAATGGTACGGTTTAAACGCTGCACAGGACCCGATGACTGCGGGTTGTGGGCTACGTGCCATTTCCCCTCTATGCCAAGCACCCTGAGGGTCTCTTGCATAACCTGCCCAGTAAAATGATTCTCCTGGTCGGACTCCACATACTGTGGTAGTCCCCACCGTGAGAACACTTCCCTGACTAGGATCCTAGCCGTACCCAATGCAGTAGCCGTACGGCATGGAAATGCTTCCACCGACTTAGAGAACACATCCACCAGGACTAGGCAGTAATTAAAGCCTCCCTGGGCGGTGGGTAGGGGCCCGATGTAGTCGACCTGGATCGACTGCCATGGTCCCTCTACCCTCCTGATATGTCCCATGGACACCTTCCTTTTCTGGGGGTCTGGGTTGTTAGCAGCACACACTAGGCAGCCTGCACAGAACTCGCGGACATCTTCCCTGAGTCTTGGCCACCATCCTGTCTGTTCCACCCGTTGCAGGTGGTCTCAGGTCCGGGATGCCCCGCTCCTGGACCCTCATGGGCCAGTTGGAGGAATTCCCTTCGGTGCTGCTGCGGCACTACCCATTGCTCCCCCCTGAACAGCATACCTTCCTTTACAGTGATGGCTGCTGTGCCGTACGGGCCCTCTACTTTCTCCCCTTTTTCAAGCCTGTTAAGGACAGTCTTGAGGACTGTGTCCTGGGTTTGGGCCTGTTTTAAGTCCGGGGCCAAAGCTACACCCTGTGTGCTTCCCCTGACCCGGACTGCTGCTACTGGACCCGCTTGGTACGGGTCCCAGAATACCACTTCTCTGGCCCCTTGTTTTGCCAGCTCGTCTGCCTTGTGGTTATTTTCCCACTTGGTCTCTTTCTTAGAGTGGGCCTTTACCTTATGGATAAAGACATTCCCTTCCTCCGCCACTGCTGCCATGATTCTCTCCAACAGGGGCTTTCTGGTGAGGGGTCTCCCCTCAGCAGAGGTGTATCCGCGACGGGACCAGATGGCCAGGTACTCCGTACACGAATTGCATGTGAACATGCTGTCCGAGCATATCGTGTATGGGGTAGGGAACTTCTCGGGGTGTGTAACCACATACACCACCGCAGACAGTTCAGCCTGCTGGGCACTCATGGTGCTGGGGAGTTTAATGGCCAAGGCAATGTCCGCCTCTGGGTCATAAACTACACACCCTGTGAGTCGTTCTCCAGCAGATACTGTGCTCGAACCGTCCACATAGATTTCGCGGCCTGTGGGGTGTATCCCGGCCCGAAAACCTATGTTAACGTCCCATACCCCTTCAATGGAACACCGGTGGGCGTTCCCTGGGTAAATTAGGTTGGCTGCGAGCCTCGGCTCGCAGAGCCCTTTTACCCTTAGGTCCATCTGGGAGAGGAGTAGGGTCCAGCGGGCAATACGGGCACTGCTCACTGTCCCATCTTTGATTCTCCCATCTAGGAGCATCTGGGTGGGCATGTGATGGGTGAGCAGGGTGATGGGAGATGTGCATGTGAAGATCAATGATCTTTTCACAGCCCAGTGAGTGGCGAGGAGGTGCCTCTCACAGTTGGAGTAGACCTTCTCCACATCAGTGAGTATCCTGGAGGAGTAGACCACTGGTCTCAGCCTGTCGTGCCTCTCTTGGAGCAGCACAGCACTTAGACTGTCCCCGCTGGCTGCCACCTCCAGGAAAAACTCCCTCTCCCCATCAATAGCCCCTAGAGCTGGTGCGGTCTGCAGATCCCCTTTGCGCCTTACAAATGCTGCCTCGCAACCCTCGTCCCAAGCCCACTCTACACCCTTGTGTAGGAGTCGGAGCAGAGGGGCTTCTGTGGCTGCATAATCCTCAATAAAATCTCTGCAGTACCAAGTCAGTCCTAGAAAGGATCTGACCACTGTGACTGTGTTGGGGGCTGGTAACTCCTGCACTGCTTTCCTTCTGGTTCTGTCAATGGCCCTTTCCCCTGCGCGCACAGTTAGCCATAGGAATTTTACTTCCTGTTGGCCGATCTGTCAGTGAACAGGAGTAGGTCATCCACATACTGTACCAACTGCCGGGGCCGGCTGAAGCCCTTCAAACAATTAGCCATGCATTGGTGAAAAATGCTGGGGCTATTGTGGAAACCCTGGGGTAGGCAATTCCAGGTGTACCGTTGGCCTTTAAACGTGAAGGCGAACTTGTACTGGTCCTCCCTTCTTAAAGGGATGGACCAAAACCTGTTGGAAATGTCCAGCACTGTGAAGGTGGTTGCAGATGCTGGGATACTTCCAATGAGGTCGGCAACGGCTGCCACCGTGGGTGCACAGGCGGGGATGTTACGGTTGAGTACCCGATAGTCCACTGTGGCCCTCCAGGAGTTGTCCGGTTTTCTAACCGGCCACAGTGGGGAGTTTACATGGGTGGCTATCGGTCTCAGCACTCCCTGCTTTACTAAGGAAGCCATGGCTGCTTCCATGTCTGCTTCCGCCTCCCTGGGGAAGTTAAACTGCTTCTGTGGTCGGGTCATGGGGTCTCCACTGACACTAATTTCGACCCCGTTGACCCTCCCACAGTCATGCTTGTGAGTGGCAAATGCTGCGAGGTGTGCTCGCACAAATGCCTGGTACTCCACCGGAGTGTTACTGACCATTTGCTCGAGGTCGTAACCTTCCTTTGGTTTTAGGGTACACAAGGTCCCCTTGCCCTGTTTCCCTGGGATGACTGTAACTTCACTTTTTCTACCCACACATGCTCCCCACAGACAGCGGTTCCTAAGATCCACTAAAATCCTGTGGCCTGTGATAAAGTCGGCCCCCAGGATCCCCGTCCCCTCTTTCTCCCATTTCATCAGGACACAGGTCCACTTGGTGTGGAGAGTCCCTAAACGAATGGACAGCGGGATGGAGAATGAGCCAGCCTGCTCGTTACCTGTGAATCCCACTAAACTGTACGGGACCCCGTTAGACAGAGGTGAGGCTGTGGGATTCTCTGAATAGACTATGGTGCTGGAAGCTCCAGTATCTAGCAGATAAGTCCCTTTCACCTTTTCCACCTCCATCCTAACAAGTGGCCTCTTTCAAGCGTCGTACACCAGGGGACACAGGTAGACAGGCTGCGCTGGCTCTAGTCATAAGTCTGTGTTTGGTGCGGCATGTGGGGTCACTGTCCCAGTGGCTGTGGCTACCTTTCCTGGGCCAGTTAACAAGGCTCGAATCGCTTCTACGACCGAGTCTAACGTGTGGGGAGAGGTTGGGGTTTCTACTTTTGGGGCAGGGGCTGGTGAATTCTTCCCTAGGTTATCCTTCCATGGATTCCTACAGTCCTTCCTCCAATGCCCACTCTTCCCACACCCGAAACAGTTACGCTTTGTGTCTGAAGGGTTACCCCCTTCTTGGTGCCACTGGGCTTTATCTCATGCACCTTCCCCTTGGGAGGATGCTCTTCTGCCCCCCTACCGTTTCGGTAAGCTAGGGTCAGTTGCCTGACCACTGTATCTTCGGTACCCCGGGGGTCCCTTGGGTCAAACCACAGCTCGGCCTTGGCTCTGATCCGTGGCAAGCTGTTTGCCACCAGACTTCGGAGCCAGTGGGCCAGCTCATCCTGAGTCAGGTGAGCCCTGTCGAGAACCCCATTACAGGCACTCCTGTACACAGACCACAGTCGGTCTGTGAAAGCCTGTGGGGTCTCCCCTACTAGCTGTGTAGTCTTCTCCACCCTGGAGAAAGGACTACCATCGTTCATACCCATGGCCTCCAGAACTCCCTCTCTAAAAGCAGCATATCCACCCTGCCCTCTTTTACTCTCTGCGGAGAGGGTCTGGTAGATTTTGCTGTCCAGTGAGAACAGGAGCATTTTGGCCATCTCGGCATCATCATTGATGCCTGCTGCCTGTTCCACTTCCATGAAGTAGACTGAGGGGTCCCCTTTTTGGTTGAGTTTGCCCATGTGGCTTATCATAGCCCTTAGCTGTTGGGTACTTTGGGGAGCCACGAATTGGCTTTCGAGGGGTCCTTGACCTCCACCACCGCTGGGCGGGCCAGACTTTTGTTGCCGGACCGGGCACATCGGCCTCGGCTCCGACCTTTCCTGCATTGGTTCGACCACCCCTCCCTGCTGCCAAACCGAGTCAAAGCCCGGCGCCACAGGTGGTGGTGCGCACTCCCTGCCAGCCTCACAAATCGCCCGTCCCTCCTGCTGCCAGACCGGGTCGTTCCCCGGCGCCACAGGTGGCGTCCGAACAGTGTCCCCTTGTCCCTCTAGGTCCAACCGGGCCGCACCCGGGCTTAGTAGGCATACCATGCCTTTCGCCCTGGACAGAGCAAGGTTCAAACTCTCGATTTGTTTCTGGCAGGAGCTGTGATCTCCCGCCTCATAACCCCTAGTGCTTGCTATCTTGTAAGCTGCCTGGCCGTCTCTCAACCTCTTCTCCTGCTCCCTTACTTGTTTGGCCAGGCGGGCGTTCTCTTCCCGCAACACCAATTCACTGGTTTTAGCTTCGGTGACCTGACACTGAAAATATTCCAGCCTGTTCCTATGTGTTTCCACTAGCTGCATTTTTTCCTGATTTCGGGTGGTTAGTTCATTCAATAATGCTTGCCCTGCTAGGGCCCTTGCTTCAGACAGCTGAGCAAACTCCTGCAGCTCTGCCTTAAGTGCCTCAACATGTTTGTCTAACAGCTGGATCTGTCGCTGGGAGCAGATCAACCAGATGGCCTTTTCCACAGATTTCTTGTGGTCCTTGCTTTCAGTCCATTTAGCTGCAGCGTCTATTGAACGCTCAGCACGCAACAGACTGAGTACCCATTTCTTGGTTATGTTCACTTTCTCGAACACATAAGAGGAAATCCTCTCTTCCATCTTGGTTCTCTCCTCAAAAAGAGTTTCCATTGCATCACATCCCTTTTGCCAAGGTCCTGCCGCGGTCGCCATTATGTAGGGGGTTTTGGTTTGTGTCAGCTTCACCTCTGACTTCTGAGCGGTTCGAATCGCTCCCACTCCCTTGGTTCCAGACCTTGGACTTATTTGGGGGTTGTGACAAAAAGTGCAGCAGACAACTGGTTTTGATGCAAGAACTTTGATCTTTATTCAAGAAAGTAAAAACACAACACAAACACTCTTAACACTCCAAAAGTGGGGAACACTTCGGTACAAGCGAGGGAAATAACATTAGGAGAATACTTCACCCCTCTCAATCCCACTGTACTAGCTAGGTTGGACTCCAGAGGACCAGGGATGATACTCAACAGAATCCTTGACAGTTAGGTCAGTTCGCGGTTTTGGGGTTCACTCTATATGTCGGTTGGTGTCTGCCGTACCCCGTACGCGGTAGAGGACTTCAACTGCATATCTGGTCAGTCTTCGCGAGTCCGCTGATGCGGTAGGGTGCGTATTGGATTTATCAGCTGAGTACCCACTTTTCTTTGGTTTAGCAGTAGGGTTTAGAGTCCTTTTAAGGGAAAATCTTACCATGGGGTAATTCAGGAGTAGATTGTAGAGTGTAAACTTTGCGGATCTTCGGTTTTTCTTCGAGTTGGTTTTCTTTGGTCGCGGTGGCCCAAATATTGGTACTTGGTGTTTGGTTGGTTGTTTCATGAGGGCCTTGTTGCCGTGAGGTGTCCGATGGTCGCTGAGGCGATCGTTCTGGTTTCTTCACGTGTCGGCCTACTTTGTTGGATGGTCTGGCCTTTGAGATGTCGACCTCCGGGCTGGACACGGAACACTGAACGGTGGTGTTTTTAGAACTGTGTTGCAGAGAATGCCTCCATCGATGTCTTCTTGTTCTTCCTTCCTCTTCTTTTTTCAGGTTGAGAACGGGTCTTCAATTATACCCATTGAAGCTCCCTTATCTGCGCGCCAAATCAGGTACCGGTCTTTGTTAGATTTTGGCGGGCTCGTCAATGGTAACTTGTTTATTAAGGTGTGAAGTGGTTCCGGGATGGCCCCATCCTGTCGATTTCCCACTTAATCGTAGTTGATTGTCCTTATGTTTTGGGTTTCTTGACTGGGCCCAGGATTTCTATAGAGTATGCCGAAGTGATCTGTTTTATGCATGTTTTTAATGAGCTCTGTAAATTGGGGTGGAGACTGTTTTTCCTCGGGTTTATTGTTAGGATGTTAATGTCTGATAGGGGCCGATTTAAACTCCCAGCGAGGTCATGCGGTTTCCCAGGCAGTTTTCATTAACTCCAAGATCCAAACTGTCTTTACAGAGGTTGATGCCACCTTCCTTTACAGCCTTTTCTCCCTTACAAGTCCAGACATGTCTTTTAAAATACCAAACCTTGGTTTATGCCCTAAAATGTCCTTCGGTTAGACCCAATGCACTTCACCACCCTGTAATAGCTAGAAAAGAGTCCAAAGTCTTTTTCCTTAGGGGTTTTCTTAGAGTTTAGGGGGATCTGTTAATTTTGAGAAACTTACAGAGTATAGAACTCGATCTGTTCATGTCCTGGTTGTGTTTGATGGGACAGTGTAGAGGGAACTTTACTCTGTATCTAACCCATGCTGCAACTGCCCTGGGAGTGTTTAATGGGACAGTGCAGAGGGAGCTTTACTCTGTATCTAACTTTTTCTGTACCTGCCCTGGGAGTGTTTGACGGGACAGTGCAGAGTTAGCTTTACTCTGTATCTAAACCCATGCTGTACCTGCCCTGGGTGTGTTTTATGAGACAGTTTCGAGGGAGCTTTACTCTGTATCTAAAACATGCTGTACCTGCCCTGGGAGTGTTGGATGGGACAGTGTAGAGGGAGCTTTACTCTGTATTTAACATGTGCTGTACCTGCCCTGGGAATTTTGATGGGACAATGTAGAGGGAGCTTTACTCTGTATTTAACATGTGCTGTACCTGCCCTGGGAATTTTGATGGGACAATGTAGAGGGAGCTTTACTCTGTATCTAACACGTGCTGTACCTGCCCTGGGAATGTTTGATGGGACAGTGTAGAGGGAGCTTTACTCTGTATCTAACACATGCTGTGCCTGACCTGGGAGTGTTTGATGGGACAATGTAGAGGGAGCTTTACTCTGTATCTAACACATGCTGTGCCTGACCTGGGAGTGTTTGATGGGGCAGTGTAGAGGGAGCTTTACTCTGTATCTAACACATGCTGTGCCTGCCCTGGGAGTGCTTGATGTGACAGTGTAGAAGGAGCTTTACTCTGTCTCTAACCTGTGCTGTAACTGCCCTGGGAGTGTTGATGGGACAGTGTAGAGGGAGCTTTACTCTATATCTAAACTGTGCTGCATCTGCCCAGGGAAGGTTTGATGGGGCAGTGTAGAGGGAGTTTTACTCTGTATCTAAACCCGGACTGTGCTTGCCCTGGGAGTGTTGATGGGACAGTGTAGAGGCTACATTACTCTGTATCTAACTCGTGCTGTATCTGCCCTGGGAGTATTTGATGAGACAATGTAGAGGGAGCTTTACTTTGTATCTGACCCGTGCTGTAATTGTCCTGGGAGTATTTCATGGGACTTTATTAAGGGAGCTTTTCTCTGTATTTAACCGGTGCTGTACTGCCCTGGGGATGCTTAATGGGAGAGTGTAGAGGGTTATTACACTGTATCTAACCCGTGTTGTACCTGCCCTGGGAGTGTTTCATGGGACAGCGTAGAGTGGTCTTTAATCTGTATCTAATCCCGTGCTGTACCTGCCCTGGGACTATTGATGGGACAGTGTAGAGGGATCTTTACTCTGTATCTAATCCCATGCTCTGCCTGCCCTGTGTGTGATCGACGGGACATTGTAGAGGGAGCTTTCCTCTATATCTAATCCCATGCTCTGCTTGCCCGGGAATTGTTGATGGACAGTGTATAGGGAGCTTTACTCTGTATCTAACATGTGCTGTACCTGCCCTGGGAATGTTTGTTGGGTCAATGTAGAGGGAGCTTTACTCTATATCTAACTTCTTCTGTACCTGCCCTGGGAGTTTTTGACGGGGTAGCGTAGAGGGAGCTTTACTCTGTATCTAAACGCTGGCTGTGCTTGTCCTGGGTGTCTTGAGGGACAGTGTAGAGGCTACATTACTCTGTATCTAACTCGTGCTGTATCTGCCCTGGGAGTATTTGATGGGACAATGTAGAGGGAGCTTTACTTTGTATCTGACCCGTGCTGTAATTGTCCTGGGAGTATTTCATGGGACTTTATTAAGGGAGCTTTTCTCTGTATTTAACCGGTGCTGTACTGCCCTGGGGATGCTTAATGGGAGAGTGTAGAGGGTTATTACACTGTATCTAACCCGTGTTGTACCTGCCCTGGGTGTGTTTCATGGGACAGCGTAGAGTGGTCTTTAATCTGTATCTAATCCGGTGCTGTACCTGCCCTGGGACTATTGATGGGACAGTGTAGAGGGACCTTTACTCTGTATCTAACCTGTGCGCTAACTGCCCTGGGATTGTTGATGGGACAGTGTAGAGGGAGCTTTACTCTTTATCTAACCCGTGCTGCATCTTCCCAGGGAGTGTTTGAAGGTGCAGTGAAGAGGGAATTTTATTCTGTATCTAAACCAGGACTGTGCTTGGCCTGGGAGTGTTGATGGGACAGTGTAGAGGGAGCTTTACTCTGTATATAATCCCACGCTCTGCCTGCCCTGGCAGTGTTGACGGGACAGTGCAGAGGGAGCTTTAATCTGTATCTAACCCGTGCTGTATCTGTCCTGGGAGAGCTTGATCGGAGAGTATAGAGGGAGCTTTACTCTATATCAAATCCGATGCTCTGCCTGCCCTGGGAGTGTTTAATGGGACAGTGTAGTTGGTGCTTTAATCTGTATCTTAGCCCGTGCTGTACCTGCCCTGGGATTGTTGATGGGACAGTGCAGAGGGAGCTTTACTCTGTATCTAACCTGCGCTGTACCTGCCCTGGGAGTGTTTGATGGGACAGTGTAGATGGAGCTTTACTCTGTATCTAACCCGTGCTGTACCTGCCCTGGGAGTGTGTGATGGGACAGTGTAGAGGGAGATTTACTCTGTGTCTAACCCCTTTCTGTATTTGGCGTTCAGGAGCGATTTGCGGATGGAATTTTCAAGAGCGTGAAGACTACTCCGAGTAAAATGAGGAAACTGCTGGAGGTGAAAGCCGAGGAGCTGATTGTGGATGTTCGAAGGGGGCAGAGAGATAGCGCGGAGCAGAAGGAGTCGGTGACCCGGGACCTGCGCGACCAATTGCAGAGTGAGGTCGACGTGTATTGCAAGTCTTACAACAAGAGTTTCGTGCTCGGCGTTGCAAAGTGCGGCCTTATCGCGGGTGTTGTGTTGCTCAGCATCGGCGGGGCGGTGGCGAGGGCCGTGGTAGGTGGTTTTGTGCTGGCGGGAGCCACTGGGGCGGCGGTGGCGGCAGCCGCTGGGGCGGGGGCGGCAGTAGGGTTGGGGGCGGGATGAGGACGCGGATGGTGGTGGGCTCCACAATGGCATCCGACTAATAGTCGGACGACGCCCCCTGCGGCAAAACAGCCGGGGACCCCGGTGTCGCAGACACCGAACCGCTCCTGAAATTACAGGGTCGATACTCACGTCCGCCCGACTCGAGGCCGCGCTGTAGGATAGAGTGTACCTGTAGGATTTAGTAAACAGTATTAAGATTCCATAACCATTTTTATATAAATATGTGTGAAATTGAATGTTAAAAATCTAAAAAGCCTGTATAAAATAGCGAATTGCGTCTCGGTACTGCGGCCCTTCCTTTCCGTATTAAATCTGTAGCTTTTGAAAGCTCTTTATAATAATTTGTCCGTGACTACACAAACCACTCTGGGTCCAGGAATATTGTGTATCAGTAAAACAGGTTTATTAGGCAATAAACATCCAGTACAAAGAAGTAATACTTAACAAGAAGATAGTCGCAGTCTGTTCATCGAACCCCGGCGTTCCTTCCCAGTGACTGTGGCGGTCTCTTTATTCTCTTGCTGTGTTCTGTTGACTGAAGTTTCTCATCCTCTGGTTTCGCACTGCTTTCAGTGTTCAATGGCTGTCCATTTATACCCTTTTTCCTCCGTTTTGCCTAGGTCGCAGTTAGTAAGCAAGCTATCCTTACCTTCACGCTAAATTCTCACAGATGTCTTTTTCGATTGGGACAGTCTTTTTAAATTTACATGAAATAACGCAATTGCGTGCGCCTGACAATGTTTCACTCCACCACCTTAAAAACCTGCAAACAAGTTAACCCTTTCCACTGACAGCTGTTTAAGTTCACCAAGCAACAACTTAGTACTGCTGAATGAAATTTAAGATATTGGACATTATTAAATTGAAGTTTCTTAATTTTAAGTTAATATTTCCCCACAGTGACAAAAGGAAAATTATGATTTGATAAATTAACCCCTTGGGCTCTTAAGCAGACTCACAATGGATTCTCTTATTTATTTTGTTATGTGGAAGTTACCTTGTAAACTAATTGCAGCACTTCTATCTTTAATGTTAAAACACTGTGTAAACCACCTAGCCTGGGAATCACTTGTTTCTGAAATTGGAAATGGAAGCTAAATTGACAGAAATGAAATTGAACATTGACCAAACCTGTCAGTTCAACAATACTGTTGTTTGGATTTTGGGATATTTTTTTAATAACAAAATGGACTCAGGCACTATATATTGGGTTACTTTTGGGAAAATAAAATATCCTCTAAAATAATGATAAATAAAAAAGTGTTAATAACTTGGACCAAGTGGGAATGTTTGATCTGTGTTTTCAATCTTAAATATTGTACTGGACAGTAAAGTTCCTCCAGGGCTCATGAATAGATATGAATGGTAATTAATGGGATGTGTAATATGGAGAGAGGAAGTGATTGAGGGTGTGAGATAGAAACAGGAGAATTACACCACCAAATCGGAATTTTCCAAACTTTCGAGTGAAAGACAGGAAAGTGTAGTTAAGAATAGTAAATTGATAGTTTTCTCTTGGAGACATTTGTGTTCCTGCCTATAATGAACTTTTTAAGAAAACTGAATTTGATAGCCTGGTCACTAGCCAAGCCATGTGGTGGAAGATGAACAAAGACCTCCAGACAATCTTTTGATAAGATCACCTGAAAGCCCGAGAAAGGCTTGTATCGGATGTGTGGCACGTATGAAGCAATTACCATCTGGAAATGCATGGTGAGTTTGCACTGAAGAACGGGTCTCAGACATGCTCAGTTACTTGACAACAGCAAGACATGAAATGGTTAATGTGGCTCAGGAGAGCGAGACAACTTTTAAAGCATTGACACATACTCCATCGAGAAACTATCTAATTAATGAAACAATCAGAATAGAGTTAAACACACTGGTACCTGTTAGAGGGATTGAAATTGAAGTTGAAGAATTTGGATTAGGACAATTAAGGCTAGGGAGAAATCATGTTTAGTGAGAATTATCAACAAGATGGATACAAGTAAAAGAGAGATCTGGAGAATCTTTTAAGTCCATGATTTGTTGATTAGATGTTAAACTGTAATGTCGCTTGAAATGAGGTTAAGACTGAATTTAACTGTGACTGTAATAATTGTGTTTTGTAGGTAACAGAGCGTGGGAAAAACCAGTGCGAATCCAGTATGAGGTGGTTTTGGTGGTGCCTCCTGTGTCACTACTACTGCAACTACCATGCTTTGCGGGTCTAACAGGACCTGTCCCATCAACAAACACGTTTTTAAGTAGGAGCTGCACAATTATGTGGCACAATTCGGATACTACATTTCCCTGTTGTCTAAGGGCTTCAGTGAGCTTGTGATGCGACTGAACTCCTCCCTAAAGCATTTTTATGTTTTGGAGCAAGACAACTCGAGAATGGATATTGAAATTGACAGCATAGAGGACAACTCACACTGGTGGGATATTGGGCTTAATACATCAGCACACCCTTCGGTTCGTATTATTTCACACGCTCTGGCAGTTCTCCAACTTGTAATGATAGTGTATTTGAAATATTTAACCTGTGTAGTAAAACTTTGATACATAAGCCAATTGTGTACTCATGCCTATGACTAACCAGCACCAACAAATTAATTGAGCACACCGAAAGAGAAGATCCGAAGCAACGCAGAGGAGACCCCAGGCGGGGTAAGATCAGGAAAGATCTGAAGAAACAGATGACTCCCCAGGCAGGGCAGAATTGGAACACCGGAACAGTGATATGAATTTAAGTAAGGGGTCAGATCAGGGCCGTTACTGCCAGATCGCATGATGCAGCAATAGGAGCAGCGGGCGGAGAAGAAATGATAGACTTGGACGCACTAGAAGGCAAGACATATCAGTACGGCCGACATGATGTTTGGGGAGACCCCGGGGTGTCCCTCAGCCATGAGGATAGGCGGTCGGCCTCTGTGAGTGTCATACTTAGCACTCAGGCCTATAATGAAAAGGGGGATAAAACCTCATTTGAGAAGCGCTCCGTTCCCCTCACTTAGAGGACTCCAATTTGCAACACGGCTTGCCAGAGAATAGATTGAAATAGTCGAGGAATCAATGTTTAAAACATTTCATCCTCGAGGTGGGGACTTGTACGAAAGGCTGATATTTAGAGTTATTTAGTAGACGAGACTCATATACATATAAGTTCAAGTGTAGCCATTGACCAAATAATATTACCCATAATTACTCCTGGGTAACTGAAAAGCCATGCGTTTTTCATAATGCAGCTGCAAAGACAGTCAAAAGCAGTAAGGTGTCAGATCAGGGCCGTTACTGCCAGATCGTATGATGCAGCAATAGGAGCAGTGGGCGGAGGAGAAATGATAGACTTGGACGCACTAGAAGGCAAGACATATCAGTATGGCCGACATGATGTTTGGGGAGACCCCGGGGTGTCCCTCAGCCATGAGGATAGGCAGTCGGCCCCTGTGAGTGTCATAGTTAGCACTCAGGCCTATAATGAAAAGGGGGCCTGGCAGGAATGTTACCTCCCAGTCGGGGAACACTTCAGCAGTCAAGGACATTCTGCCTCGGATCTGCGGGTTAGCGTTCTCCAAGGCAGCCTTCGAGACACACAACAATGCAAAATCATCGAGCAGAAACTGATAGCCAAGTTCCACACCCATGAGGACGGCCTCAACCGGGATCTTGGGTTCATGTCACGCTACAAGACGTGACTAGAGTCCAGACTAGAGTCCAGACTAGAGTCGTCATTGTCTTGTTCACAGATGTGATTTCCAGTTTAAAAAAAAAAGTAAATATCTTAACTGCAGACTGCAGCATTTGACACGTTGGACCCCCTGTGACCCCACCTCATTGTCTTAGCTGTATTCTGCTGTGTCTTTGATGTAATGCCTCCCTGACGGATTGTATATCTGCAGACACATTGTTCTCTGTCTATATATGCTTTGTAACTGATTTGTATTCCCTCACTTCACCTGACGAAGGAGCAGCGCTCCGAAAGCTCGTAATTTCAATTAAAACTGTTGGACTATAACCTGGTGTTGTGCGACTTCTCATTTTTGTCCACCCCAGTCCAACACCGGCATCTCCGCATCAAAAGCAGTTTTGACTAAGTTTTGATAACAAACAGCCACTGGCTGCGAGTGAAGGTTAAATTGCTAAATAACATATTATGATGCTAAGTAGAAATTAGAATTCGCTTAACAAAACTAATAGCAAAGATATTTAAAAATATAATTAGTATAAGGACATAAAATGAGAGAGACCATGGAGATTAGGTATTTATCTGGTAGATTAAAGTGAGATAGTCTGGATACCTCAAGACTAGTGAAACAGGGCTGATATGGGCCCTTGGTATAAAGGCCTTGTACCAGGGAGGCAGGACATGAAAGAGATATGGTAAATTCCAATGGGGTGAAAAATTATAAATAAGATAACAGGACAGCAGGATTAGGGTTGACGGAAAAATACTGGAAAGGCGGGATGCTATCTTAGTCTGAGTGACAATGGTATTTTGACCATTAGAACCAATTATAAAAGGTGATTTTGTTAAAAACCATATCTGGACACTGGCCAAACCAACTTTTGATAAGAAAAGGGTTAAAACCTCGATACTCAAAGAACAACTTTACACAGACTTACTGCGAGAACAAAGGAACAGACTTAAGACGACGTCATCTGTGTCCGAGAGGTTCCAGAGACCAAGGGCTGCGAGCTACTTGTTAAAACTATCGCCTAATATTAAGTATATTATGCTGTAAGCTTAATAAATCTTGATCTATTGCTCAAACATACTGGCTGCTGCATATTGGTGTCTTGTCCAAGAACTCAGAGATCATTAAAATCTTACAAGTACCATTAATTTCTCCAGCACTATTTTTTTTACTAATACTAATTTCCTTTAATTCCTCCTTTTCACTCGACACTTGGTTCCCCAGCATTTCTGGGAAGTTATTTGTGTCCTCTTCCGTGAAGACAGAGCCAAAGCATTTGTTTAATTGCTCTGCTATTTCCTTGTTCCCCATTATAAATTCTCCCGTTTCTGACTGTACGGGACCTACATTTGTCTTCACTAATCTTTTTACATACTTGTAGAAGCTTTTACAATCCGCTTTTATGTTCCTTGCAAGTTTACTCTCAGACTCTATTTTTCTCCTCTTAATCAATCTCTTGGTCTTTTTTTGCTGAACTCTAAACTGCTCCCAATCCTCAGGCTTGCTACTTTTTCCAGCAACTTTATATGACTCCTCTTTGGATCTAATACTATCCTTAATTTATTTTGTTAGCCATGGTTGGGCTGCTTTTCCTTTTGTGTTTTTGCGCCAGAAAGCAATGTATAACTGTTGCAATTCATACATTCGTTCCTTAAATGTTAGCCATTGCCTAACCACCGACATGCCTTTTAATGAAGCTCCCCAATCTATCACAGCCAACTCACTCCTCATATCTTCATAGTGTCCTTTGTTTAGATTTAGGACCCTAGTTTCGGATTGGACATCTTCACTTTCCATCTTAATGACGAATTCTATCATGTTATGGTCACTCTTCCCGAAAGGACCCCATACAAGAAGATTAATTAACCCCTTCTCACTGCACAATACCCAATCTAGGATAGCCTGTTCCCTAGTTGGCTCCTCAACGTACTGGTCTAAAAAAACATCTCGTACACACTCCAGGAATTCATCCTCCACAGTATTATTGCTAATTTGGTTTGGCCACTCTATATGTAGATTAAAGTCACCCATGATTACTGTAGTACCCTTGTTACATGCATTTCTAATTTCCTGTTTGATGCCATCCCGTGCATCACCACTACTGTTTGGAGGCCTATAGACAACTCCCACCAATGTTTTATGCCCCTTGATGCTTCTTAGCTCCACCCAGACTGATTCTACATCTTGATTTTCTGAGCCAAAATCCTTTCTCAATATTGCTCTGATTTCATCCTTAACTAACAATGCCACTCCACCTCTTTTTCCTTTTTGCCTGTCCTTCCTAAATATCGAATATCCTTGGATATTCAGCTCCCAGCCTTGGTCACCCTGCAGCCACGTCTCCGTAATCGCAATTATATCATATCCGTTTACATCTATTTGCACTGTTAATTCATCTACATTAGTACGAATGCTCATGCTTTCAGATACCGTGCCTTTAGATTTGTCTTTTTAACATTTTTAGACATCTTAACATTTTTTTGTACTATGGCCCTATTTGTCTTATTACCATTTTTTCTTACTCGGATCCTATTTGTTAGTGCACTCCTTTGTTTGTACGCTCTCTCCCTTCCCGACACAATTTGCTTATCCTTACCCCAATAACTTTCCTGCACTGCTTCCTTGTCTTTTCTCTTTAGCTTTCTAGATTTCTCTCCAGCAGGACCCTCCCCCCACCTTTATTTAGTTTGAAGCCCTATCTACCTCCCTAGTTATTCGATTCGCTAGAACTCTGGTCCCAGCATGGTTCAGGTGTAGTCCGTCCCAACGGAACAGCTCTCTCTTTCCCCAGTACTGGTGCCAGTGCTCCACGAATCGAAACCCACTTCTTCCACAGCAATCTTTGGGCCATGCATTCATCTCCCTGATCCTATTGACCCTCTGCCAACTTGCTCGTGGCTCCGGTAATAATCCAGAGATTATGACCTTTGTGGTTCTGGTTTTTAATTTAGTCCCTAGCTGCTCAAAATCTCTCAGCAGAACCTCTTTATTTGTCCTACCTATGTCGTTGGTACCTACGTGGACCATGACAACTGGATCCTCCCCCTCCCACTCCAAGATCTTCTCCAGCCCGGAGGAGATGTCCTTTACCCTGGCACCGGGTAGGCAACATAGCATTCGGGACTCATGCTCCTGGCTGCAGAGAACAGTGTCTGTCCCCCTAACTCTACTGCCACTTACTACAACCACCTTCCTTTTTACTCCCCCCACTTGAATGGTTTCCTGTACCATGGTGCCGTAGCCAGTTTGCACGTCCTCCCTGCAGTCCCCCGCACTGGTCCACAAGGGTTGCAAGAACCTCGAATCTATTGGACAAGTGCAGGGACTGAGGCTCCTGCAATACTACATCCTGGATCCCCGTACCTGCCTCACTCGCAGTCACACCCTCCTGTCCCTGACCACATGTCAATTCTAAAGTATTTAATCTAAGGGGTGTGGCTGCCTCCTGGAGCAAAAGGTCCAGGTAACTTTCTCCCTCCCTGATGTCTCGCAATGTCTGCAGCTCGGACTCCTGCTCCTCAAAACTTACCACAGATGTAGTCACCCTGGAAAATAATGTCGACAAGCTCCCACATATTGCAGCAGCAACACATCTCCTGTTCTCCCATTATTTTGTTTTTTTAATTAATTAGTTTAATATTAATCAAATTATTTACCTCGTTTAGTTTGTTAAATTAAGTTTAGTTTTTAAAATTTAGTTAAATGTTAACTTAAAACTGAGCCCACAGACACTATATTAACACTTAGCCCACAGTCACTAACAATCACTTACCTGCCTTACCTGTAATGTTACACTGCAGTTTTCTCTTTTTGATACAGGTCTGTTGCTGCTTTTATCCCCGCTCTCAGGCCTCGGTCTGCTACCACTCAGGTCCGCCGCCGCTCTGCGGGAGAAGTTAAGAAAAGCAAGCACCTCCTTCCCCGCTTCACTGAACTCCCACACTTACCAAACTCCCAGTTGTTAACTCTGTGCTGCTGCACTCAGTGCTGGCTGCACTCACAGGCCCCTGTGTTTATACTGTTTGTGACTCAGATGAGTCAACACTGCTCTGCTACAGTTTCAGGAACCAGTTTAATCCAGTTGGCTAATTAACTGACGACAGCAGCTTTCCAGCAGGAGATCTTGCTTGTTTGTCTCTGCTTAAGCCTGAAGAAACTTAAAAATTTAAAGCTTAATTTTTAACTTGAATAGTTGATCTGACTTAAGAACTACTAGCAATTAACACTAGATTTTAAAATAGATTAACCCTTAAAACTCCCACTCACCAAACTCCCAGTTGTTCACTCTGTCCTGCTGCACTCCAGAGAGCATGAGAGAAAGTAGGTAAAAAGGGAGTCTGTGATTGGAGGAGGGGAGAGCATGAGAGAAAGTGGGAGAAAGGGAGTCTGTGATTGGAGGAGGGGAAAGCATGAGAGAAAGTGGGAGAAAGAGAGCCTGTGATTGGAGGAGGGGAGAGCATGAGAGAAAGTGGGAGAAAGAGAGTCTTTGATTGGAGAGGGAGAGTGAGAGAAAGTGGGAGAAAGAGAGTCTGTGATTGGAGGAGGGGAGAACAGGAGAGAAAGTGGGAGAAAGGGAGTCTGTGACTGGAGAGGGAGAGATCGAGAGAAAGTGGGAGAAAGGGAGTCTGTGATGGGAGAGGGGAGAGCAGAAGAGAAAGTGGGAGAAAGGGAGTCTGTGATTGGAGAGGGGAGAGCAGGAGAGAAAGTGGGAGAAAGGGCATCTGTGATTGGAGAGGGGAGAGCAGGAGAGAAAGTGGGAGAAAGGGCGTCTGTGATTGGAGAGGGGAGAGCAGGAGAGAAAGTGGGAGAAAGGGAGTCTGTGATTGGAGGAGGGGAGAGCATGAGAGAAAGTGGGAGAAAGGGAGTCTGTGATTGGAGGAGGGGAGAGCATGAGAGAAAGCGAGAGAAAGGGAGTCTTCATATCCCTTGATTCCCCTAGTGTCCAAAAATCTATCGATCGCAGCCTTGAATATACACAAAGACTCAGCATCCACAGCCGTCCGGGGCAGGGAATTCTAAAGATTCACAACCCTCTGAGTGAAGAACTTCCTCCTCATCTCAGTCCTAAATGGCCGACCACTTATCCTGAGACTAGGCCCCCTAGTTCTAGACACTCCAGCCAGGGGAATCAACATCTCAGCATCTACCCTGTCAATCCCCTTATGGCAGGGATGGAAACATGATTGGAGGGTTACAAACATGAAGTTGTGGGAAAGAT
Organism: Squalus acanthias; assembly: GCA_030390025.1. NCBI lineage: Eukaryota > Metazoa > Chordata > Chondrichthyes > Squaliformes > Squalidae > Squalus > Squalus acanthias. The sequence goes on from CM059449.1 coordinate 39,515,414, forward strand.
ATTAATGGGTTTGGGAGGTGACAGCACATTCAAGAACTTTGGAGAGTAAACGCAACTTGGAGATGGGGCGGTAGTTTGTAGAAGGACAGAGGAATCAAGACTGGGTTTTTTGAGGAGGGAGCTGATGATGGCAGATTTGAAGGGGAGGGGGTCAGGACCCGAGGAAATGGAACTGTTCACAGTATCAGCTAATATGGGAGCCAGGAAGGGAAGTTGGGTGGTCAACAGTTTGATGGGAATAGTGTCGAAGGAGCGGGAGGTGGATCTCATGGACAAGATGGGCTCGGAGAGGGCATGAGGGGAGATTGGAGAGAAACTAGAGAAAGGTGTGAGTGTAGAGCTAGGACGGGGGCAACCTCGGGGTGAGTTTGGCCCGGTCGGCTAGGGATTGGGGAGGGAAACGGCAGAAGCAGCTGAATGGAACATCTCAATCTTAGTGACAAAGAAGTCCATGAGCTTCTTGTTGTTGGAGGTGAAGATGGAGGGGGGCAGGGTAGAGGGGTTTACCACTACGGTTTGTGGTAGAGAAGAGAAGCCAGGGGTTATCTCTGCATTCCAGAATGATTCTGGAATAGTGAGCAGCTTTGGCAGACGAGAGCAGGACCCGATAGTGCTTTATGTGGTCCAGCCAGATCTGGTGGTGAATGGCTAAGCCGGTTGTCTGCCGTAACCATTGGCGTCTGCGTCTGCGTCCTTTGGCCTTAAGGTCCATACCAGGGGGAATGAGCAGGGTGAGAAAGAGTAACAGTTTTAATGGGGACAAGGACATCAAAGCTGCAGGGGAGGGTGTGATTGAGCAGATCGGTAGCTGCAAATGGATAGCCAATGACTACACAGTTTGGGAATTTGAAAGTGCCGCTGTAAGTGTCTTGGGGGAGGGTATTTTTCCAGGGATGGACACAGAAGGAAGTGAGGTTGGAGGGGGAAGGGGGATGTGAGTGGAGAGGGAATACAAGGAAGTGACCTGAGATGGCCTTATCTGTGACTGGCACGATGAGAGTAAAGAGATGCCACGTGAGATGGCGGGGTCAAAGGGCAGGCCATGATTATGGCTAGGTGAGTTTATATGAAGGGAAAGATTAAGGGAGGATAGGAGGGCAGTGAACTCAAAGAGAGAGCATGGTGAATTGAGATGGAGGTTGAAATCACCAAGGATGAGAAGTCACTTGGTGCAGAGGCTGACGGAGGAAAGCAGTGATGTCCAGGTTCAGAGTCAGGTGTGGAGGGAGAGCGAGTCATAAAACTTGTGTAAAAAAAGTCTACTCATCACCCCTCTGGTTCTTTTGCCGATTACCTTAATTCTGTGTCCTCTGATTACCAACCCTCCTGCCAGTGGAAACTGTTTCTCCCTGTCTACTCTATCAAAACCCCTTAACCTTCTCTGCTCGAAGGAGAACAATCCCAGCTTCTCTAGTCTATCCACATAACTGAAGTCCCTTATCTCTGGTACCATTCTGTTAAATTTCTTTCGATTTTAATTCATTCATGGGATGTGGGCGTCGCTGGCAAGGCCAGCATTTATTGCCCTTGAGAAGGTGGTGGTGAGCCGCCTTCTTGAACCGCTGCAGCCCGTGAGGTGACGGTACTCCCACAGTGCTGTTAGGGAGGGAGTTCCAGGATTTTGACCCAGCGACGATGAAGGAAAGGCCGATATATGTCCAAGTCAGGATGGTGTGTGTGACTTGGAGGGGAACTTGCAGGTGGTGGTGTTCCCATGCGCCTGCTGCCCTTGTCCTTCTAGGTGGTAGAGGTCGCGGGTTTGGGAGGTGCTGTCGAAGAAGCCTTGGCGAGTTGCTGCAGTGCATCTTGCAGATGGTACGCACTGCAGCCACGGTACGCCGGTTGTGGAGGGAGTGAATGTTTAAGGTGGTGGATGGGGTGCCAATCAAGCGGGCTGCTTTGTCCTGGATGGTGATGTCCCATTCAACCAGGAATTTACAGACATCTTCCAATCTCCAGAACCTTCCCCCACCAACGGCCTGGTTGACCTCAGGACCCCCGACTTGTAGCGACCAGGCGTTGGGGGGTAACAGGGGCAGGCCAGGTTCGTACTCCTCAGCAGCAGATTACCACATCGTGCATCAGTGCTTGTTGAGACAGTTCCATTAGGCAATGAGCACTGGAGTGTAGCGGAACCCTGTTTGTTCAGTCGACTTTACCTAACGCTGTTGATGCAACTTAATGGCCCACCCTAGAGGCCTCCTGAGGCTATAAATGAAGCTCTCCTCCCAATGTAACCCTCACAGCACCAGGCACTGCTCAGAGGAGATGGCGAGCGGTGCAGTGAATTTTCTCACGTTGCCCACCATGTCGCAGATAAAAGCCATTTACTACCCTCTTCTCGCTGCTGTGGGTGTCCCCGGTAAGTCAGTGATCGTTAGCTGGGTGAGCCTCTGTTTAACTGCTTGCTAATGAGACATGTGTCTATTCGATATGCAACATGTCTTCCCCTGTATGTCCAACGTGATAGCTTGGTTTTTCTTTACTTAATTCTTGGGATGTGGGCGTTGCTGAGAATAGAAGATTAAGGGGTGATCTAATTAAGGTGTTTAAGGTGATTAATGATTGGATAGGGTTGATAGAGAGGAACTATTTCCTCTGGTGGTGGGGGAGTCCAGAACAAGGGGGCAGAACCTTAAAATTAGAGCCTGGCTGTTCAGGGGTGTGCTCAGGAAGCACTTCTTCACACAAAGGGTTAGTGGAAATCTGGAACTCTCTCCCCCAAAAAGCTGTTGGGGCTGGGAGGCAATTGTTAATTTGAAAACAGAGATCGATAGATTTTTGTTAGGCATGAAGGCTTATGGGACCAAGGCGGGTAGATGAAGTTAGGATACAGATCAGCCATGATCTAATTAAATAGCAGAACAGGTTTGAGGGGCTGAATGGCCAACTCCTGTTGCTATGGGGGCAAGGCCGGCAGTTATTGCCTCATCCCATAATTCCCCCCCGCCCGACCCCCCGCCGAGAAGGTGGTGGTGAGCCGTCTGCTTGAACCGCTGCAGTCCGTGTGGTGAAGGCACTCCCACAGTGCTGTTAGGTAACGATTTCCAGGATATTTACCCAGCGACGATGCAGGAACGGCGAAATATGTCAAAGTCGGGATATTGTGTGTGTGTGAGACTTGGAGGGGAACCAGGAGGTGATGGTGTTCCCATGTGCCTGCTGCCCTTGTCCTTCTCGGTGGGAGAGGTCACGGGTTTGGCAGCTGCTGTCGAAGAAGCCTTGGCGAGTTGCTGCAGTGCATCTTGTAGATGGTACACACTGCGGCCATGGTGCGCCGGTGGCGGAGGGAGGGAATGTTTAGAAACATAGGGGGAAAAATTCAGTTGGTTGCGCGTCCCGTTAGCGCCTTAAGACGGCGCTAATGGGCCGCAAACCATCTAGCTCCCGGGCGCGGCGATGTTTGCGCCGCTCGCAAAATTAACTAGACATTTTGCGGCGGCGCTAAACACTACCGCCACGATCTCCTGCTCCGGCAGATCGTGACATAAGTCGAGTGCGCAACGCCCCGGTATCGCCCCGGAACGGATATTGAGTGGCGCCCCCTGCCTTACCGCCTGCCGCTAGCAACGACAGGTTGAGGGGAGCGTTTTGCAGTCAGGAAGGGACTGGGGGAGCGCTATTTAAAGGCGACCGCTTCCTGTCTTTTATTGTTGGTGACATTTTAGAACCACGCATTCTGGTGAGATTCAACGCTGTGTGAAGGAGTTTTGGGTACTGAGCAGCACTTTGCAGGTTCATTTTGATTTGCCCTTCCTTGTATCGATTTAGAAGAGACTGTGGGGGCTGCACTCTGAGCTCTTTCCCTGGTACTCTCCATTGTTCTTTCCAGCAGATTTGATGTGCAGGTCTCCCCAGGCCGAGATTCAAGGCTGCAATGAGCAGGATGTGGATGGAAAGCAAGATCAACCCTCCCCTTTAAGAACTGGCCCACAGCATTGTGTGTGTGTTCCATTGATGACTGACATCACATGAGCTTCGCCAGCGCTCTGAGGTAGCGCCTCGCTCCTCGGCCTTTGCGACTTAAGACAGGTGTGAAGCGACTGATTTGGCGCTCCAATCACCTCCGGGGGCGATAAAAGTCAAGTTTGCAGTCGGTGGCGATAATTAGCGCCAGGCGCTAATCTTTGCGCCCAGCCGATAATTGCGCCCCAAATAGGGCGATACTGAATTTCTCCCCCATAGAAACATAGAAGATAGGAGCAGGAGTAGGCCATTCGGCCCCTCGAGCCTTCTCCGCCATTCGATGAGATCATGGCTGATCATCCAAACTCAGTATCCTGTACCTGCCTTCTCCCCATATCCCTTGATACCTTTAGCTTTAAGAAATATATCTAACTCATTCTTGAATATATTTAATGACTTGGCCTCAACTACCTTCTGTGGTAGAGAATTCCACAGGTTCACCACTCTCTGGGTGAAGAAGTTCCTCCTCATTTCTGTCCTAAATGGCTTACCCCTTATCCTTAGATCATGACCCCTGGTTCTGGACTCTCCGACCATCGGGAACATTCTTCCTGCATCTAGTTTGTCCAGACCTGTCAGAATTTTATATGTTTCAATGAGATCCCCTCTCATTCTTCTATACTCCAGCGAGTATAAGCCCAATCGACCCAATCTCTCCTCATATGTCATTCCTGCCATCCCAGGTATCAGCCTTGTGAATCTTCGCTGAACTCCCTCCATGGCACGAACATCCTTCCTCAGATAAGGCGACCAAAACTGCACACAATACTCAAGGTGTGGACTCACCAAGGCCCTGTACAACTGCAGCAGGACATCCCTGTTACTATACTCAAACCCTTTCGCTATGAAGGCCAACATACCATTTGCCTTCTTCACCGCCTGCTGCACCTGCATGCTTACCTTCAGCGACTGGTGCACAAGGACACCCAGGTCTCGTTGCACTTCCCCTTCTCCCAATCTATTGCCATTCAGATAATAGTCTGCCTTTCTGTTTTTGACACCAAAGTGGATAACCTCGCATTTATCCACGTTATATTGCATCTGCCACGCTTCTGCCCACTCACCCAACCTGTCCAAATCATCCTGGAGTTTCTCGGTATCCTCCTCGCAGCACACACTCCCACCCAGCTTTGTGTCATCTGCAAACTTGGAGATATTACATTTAGTTCCCTTATCTAGATCATTAATGTATATTGTGAATAGCTGGGGTCAAGCACCAATCCCTGCGGTACCCACTAGTCACTGCTTGCCACTCGGAAAAAGACCCATTAATTCCAACTATTTGCTTTCTGTCCGCCAACCAGTTCTCTATCCAAGTCAATACCTTGCCCCCAATGCCATGTGCCTTAACTTTACACGCTAATCTCTTATGCGGGACCTTATCGAAAGCCTTTTGAAAGTCCAAATAGACCACATCTACTGGTTCTCCCTTATCTATTTTCCCAGTTACATCCTCAAAAAATTCCAGTAGATTAGTCAAGCACGATTTACCTTTTGTAAATCCATGTTGACTTTGTCCGATCCTGTCACTGTTTTTCAAGTGCTCAGCTATTACATCCTTTATAATGGATTTTCCCCACTACCGATGTCAGGCTCACCGGTCTGGAATTCCCCGCTTTCTCTCTACCACCCTTTTTGAATAGTGGGGTAACATTAGCTACTCTCCAATCCATGGGTGCAGTTCCAGATTCCATCGAATGTTGGAAGATGATCAGCAATGCATCTACTATTTCCAGGGCCACTTCCTTAAGTACCCTAGGATGTAGATTATCAGGCCCTGGGGATTTATCGGCCTTCAATCCCGTCAATTCCCATAACACCATTTCCCTGCAAATACTGATTTCTTTCAGTTCCTCCCTTTCATCAGACCCTATGTTCTCCAACATCTCTGGGAGGTTATTTGTGTCCTCCTTTGTGAAGACAGAACCAAAATATGCATTTAATTGGTCTGCCATTTCTTTGTTCCCCATTATAACTTCCCCCGCTTCTGACTGCAAGGGACCTACACTTGATTTCACTAATCTTTTTCTCTTCACATATCTATAAAAACTCTTACAGTCAGTTTTTATGTTCCCTGAAAGCTTCCTTTCATATTCTATTTTCCCCTTCTTAATTAATCCCTTTGTTGAATCCTAAACTGCTCCCAATCCTCAGGCTTACCGCTTTTTCTGGCCAATTTATAAGCCCTCTCCTTGGATCTTATGCTATCCCTAATTTCCCTTGTTAGCCACGGTTGAGTCACCCTTTTTGTTTTATTCTTATGCCACACTGCGATGAACAAATTCTGTAGTTCATCCATGCAGTCTTTGAATGTTTGCCATTGCCTATCCACCGTCAACCCTTTGAGTGACATTCCCCAATCAATCCTACCCAATTCGCGCCTCATACCATCGTAGTTTCCTTTATTTAAATTCAGGAACCTCGTCTCTGATTCAACTACTTCACTCTCCATCCTAATGAAGAATTCTATCATATTATGATCACTCTGACCAAAGGGGCCTCGTACAACAAGATTGCTAATTAATCTTTTCTCATTACATAATACCCAGTCTAAGATGGCCTGATCTCTGGTTGGTTCCTCGACATATTGTTCCAGAAAACCATCCCGTAAACATTCTAGGAATTCCTCCTCCACAGTATTTTTAAGGTGGTAGATGGGGTGCCAATCAAGCAGGGGCTGCTTTGTCCTGGATGGTGTCGAGCTTCTTGAGTGTTGTTGGAGCTGCACTCATCCAGGCAAGTGGAGAGTATTCCATCACACTCCTGACTTGTGCCTTGTAGATGGTGGAGAGGCTTTGGAAAGGGTGCCAAGGAGGGCCACTAGGCTAATTTCCATTTAAAGCATCTTAGATAGGTTCAAACAGCTGGTTCTCTACACATTAGAGCAGCGTGGACTTGTGGGTGATTTGATTGAGGTTTAGAAGAGGATGAAGGAAATAGATTGTGTTTGTGTGCATATTATGTTTCAACTAAATAGATTAGGGAGGACCAGGGGTCTCAATCTCAAGTTATGTAAAGGCCAGATCTAGGTTAGATGGCAGGAAGTGGCTCTTTTCCCAGAGAATAGTGGACTGGTGGAATGAGCTGCCATCTCATGGGCTGGACGCTGATTCGCTGAATTCCTTCAAGCGAAAGCTGGACCTGTTTCTGGCTGGGGCGGAGATCGCCTCACACACGAGGCGGGTACTGTGTAACATTCACCAGGGTCAGGGTGTTCTCCTGGACTAGTTTCGATCGCCTAAGGGGGTCGGAGAGGAATGTTCCATATTTTCTTCAGCCCTAATTATTTTAGTGTGGGTCTTTCGTACAGAGACGGGCAGACCTTAATGACACAGTTTTAGAGTGTGCAGGGACAGAGGGACCTGGGAGTTAATGTGCATAGGTCTCTGAAGGTGGCAGGACATATCGAGAGATTGGTTAGCAAAGCATATGGGATCTTGGGCTTCATAAATAGAGGTATTGAGTACAAAAGTAGAGAAGTTATGCTGAGCCTTTATAAAGCGCTGGTTAGGCCACAACTGGAGTATTGCGTCCAATTCTGGTCACCACATTTTAGGAAGGATGTGAAGGCCCTTGAGAGGGTGCAGAGGAGATTTACCAGAATGATTCAGAGATTGGGGGATCTTAGCTAAAAGGACAGGTTGGAGAAGCTGGATTTGTTTTCATTAGAGCAAAGGAGGTTGAGGGGTGATTTGATGGAGGTGTACATGATTATGATGGGTTTGGGTAGGCTAGATGGGGAAAGGCTGTTCCCACTAGTTGATGGCACAAGGACTAGGGGACACAGATTTAAGGTTTTGGGCAAGAGATACAGGGGGAATGTGAGGAAAAAAAATGTATGCAGCAAGTGGTGAGGACCTTGAACTCACTGCCGACGGAAGTGGTGGAAGCGGAGACACTCAATGTTTTCAAGGGGAGACTGGATAGGCACTTGAGGGAAATAAACTTGCAGGGCTATGGGGATAGAGCGGGGGAATGGGACTGGCTGGATTGCTCTACAGAGAGCTGGTGCGGACTCAATGGGCCGAATGGCCTCCTTCTGTGCCGTTATGACTCTGTGACCTCCTGTGTCATTGCTCCCAGTGTGGTACACTGGTTCGTGAGGACAGGGTTTTACACCATTACATGTACAATGTATTATTCTGCTGCTAGAGGCGTTGTGTCTGATTTACCCTTTAGCTCAGATTAGCTTGCTCCACAATGTACTGTTTAATCACTTCATTTTATGATTATAATGGAGGAGCCTCTGACTTTGATTAATGGACTGTGTCGTTTACTGCTCATTTGCCTGTTTATTGGTGTGTCTGTCCCTTTAACAGATTTTCTAAATTGACTGTGAAGGGCTTCAGGACAATCCTTAGGGCGTGAATGGTGTAGAGAGAAAGAAAGAGAGAACGAGAGCGAGATAGAGAGAAAGACCAAAAGAAACAAAGACAGGAAGCGAGAAAGAAAGAATGTAAGAAACAATATAAGACCGAAAGAAAGAAAGAAAGGAAAAGAGGGATAGAAAGACTTAAAGAAAAATACAATGAAAGACAGAAAGAAAGAGTGAGAGAAAGAGAGAGTGAGAAAGGGAAAGAGAGAAAGAACATAAGAACATAAGAAATAAGAGCAGGAGTCGGCCATACGGACTCTCGAGCCTGCTCCGCCATTCAATAAGATCAGGGCTGATCATCGACCTCAACTCCACTTTCCCGCCCGATCCCCATATCCCTTGATTCCGAGAGTCCAAAAATCTATCTCTCTCAGCCTTGAATATACTCCAAGACTCAGCATTCACAGCCCTCTGAGTGAAGAAATTCCTCCTCATCTCAGTCTTAAATGGCCGACCCCTTATCCTGAGACTATGCCCCTATTTCTAGACACTCCAGCCAGGGGAAACAACCTCTCAGCATCAACCCTGTCAATCCCCTACAGAATCTTGTATGTTTCAATGAGTTCATCTCTCATTCTTCTAAACTCCAGAGAGTATAGGCCCATTCTACGCAATCTCCTGACATAGGACAGCCCTCTCATCCCAGGAATCAATCTAGAGAACCTTCGTTGCACCGCCTCCCAGGCAAGTGTATCCTTCCTTAGAAAAGGAGACCAGAACTGTGCACAGTACTCCAGGTGTGGATCTCACCAAGGCCCTGTACAATTGTAGCAAGACTTTCTTACTCTTATACTCCAACCCCCTTGCAATAAAGGCCAACATGCCATATGCCTTCCTTATTGCTTGCTGTACCTGCATGCTAGCTTTCTGTGAAAGTTTCTTGCCATTTAAAAACTATTCTGTTTTTCTATAAAGACTGAAATAAAAAAACAATGAAAGACCAAAAGAAAGAGAGAAAGAATCGAAGAGAAAGAAAGAGAAAAAGAAAGAGAGAACGAGAACGAAATAGAGAAAGAAAGAAAGGGAAAGAGAGAAAGAAAGAGCGACAGCTAATTGCTCCGATTCCTTTCCCCTCACAGTCACCGCAGTGACCATCGCCATCCTGTGTCGGGGGAAGTGCGGCCTCTCCCGGGGCGTCACCCGCTACCTGGTGGCCATGGCGACGGCGGACCTGCTGGTGGTGGTGACGGACGTGGCGGCCCATCGCATCGTCGCCCTCTACTTCCCGGTCAGCTGGCTGGACATCACGCCGCTCTGCTCGCTGAGGAACGTGCTGCTCTCCGCCGCCACCGAGAGCTCCGTCTGGCTGACGGTCGCTTTCACCTCTGACCGCTTCGTGGCCATCTGCTGCCCGCGGCTGAAGGCCAGGTATTGCACCCCGAGAACCGCGGGCGCGGTGATAGGCGCCGTGGGCGCCCTGTTTAGCTTGAAAAACGTCCCCTGGTACTTTGTGTACGAACCCCGGGTTACAGTCGGCGGCACTCCCTGGTTCTGCAAATTGACGGACAGATTCTTTGCATCGCTCCCGTGGACAATCTTCTCCTGGTTCGACCGCGTCCTGACCCCGTGCGTCCCCTTCCTCCTCATCCTGCTCCTCAACGCCCTGACCGTCAGGCACATCTTAGTGGCCAGCCGGGTCCGCAAGAGTCTTCGGGGTCTTGGCGACGAGAGGATCCACAAGGATCCAGAGATGCAAAACCGCAAGAGGTCCATCGTCCTGCTCTTCAGCATCTCGGGCAGTTTCGTCCTCCTGTGGACGACGTACATTGTCGTCTTCCTGTACCTTCGAATCACGGGGACCTTTCGCTTCTCGGGCTCCCACAGCCGTCTCCACATCTCGCAGGAGGTGGGAAGCATGCTGGTCCTCCTCAGCTGCTGTTCCAACACCTGTGTTTACGGCGCGACCCAGCACAAGTTCAGGGAGGAGCTGAAGAAAGGGCTGAGGGATCCACTGGAACGGCTCGCAAGGCTGCTCAGAACGGCCAGAGAATAAAACCACGATCCCAGGATTGAAATGTGTGAGTGGTTGATTGCTGCCCTCCCCTCTTGTCGTCTGAGCTTTCTTCTCACAGCGAGGGTTTCATCTTTGCTCACGAGGGGATGTGCTGGGAGTTTATACGCTAGATATTCCTCTCGGTTTCAGCGTCAGTGACGACAGGGATGTTCCATGGAGAGACTAGTGAAGCTGGTGTTGTTCTCCTTAGAGCAGAGAAGGTTAAGGGAGATTGATCAGAATGGTTCCAGGCATGAGTGACTTCATTTATGTGTAGAGACTGGAGAAGCTGGGGTTTTTCTCCTTCGAGCAGCGAAGATTAAGGAGAGATTGACCAGAATGGCAACAGGGATGAGGAAATTCAGTTACGTGGAGAGACTGGAGAAGCTGGGATTGTTCTCCTTCGAGCAGAGAAGCTTAAGGGGAGATTGACCAGAATGGTACCAGGGATGAAGGACTTCAGTTATGTGGATAGACTGGAGAAGCTGGGGGTGTTCTCCTTCGAGCAGAGAAGGTTAAGGGGATATTTAGTAGAGGTGTTCAAAATTACGAAGTGTTTTGATGAGTAGATAGGGAGAAATGTTTCCATTGGCTGGAGGGTTGGTAACCAGAGGACGCAGATTTAAGATAATTGGCAAAAGAACCAGAGGGGAGATGAGGTGAATTTTTAATGCAGCGAGTTGGTATGATCTGGACTGCACTGCCTGAAAGTATGGTGGAAGCAGATTCAAGTGGTCCAGTGGAGGTCAGAAGCCTGAAATTTACAGGCAGATACAACTGTGCTCTGACTGACATCAGCACTTTTTCAGTACCTACAATTATCTACTAAGGCTTGCGTGACACCCTGCTCTACGCCTCATAATACGTCTGCATCGCCCCATCCACCACCATAAACATTCACTCCCTCCACCACCACCGGCGCACCGTGCCTGCAGTACCATCTACAGGTTGCGCTGCAGCAACTCACCGAGGCTTCTTCGACAGCACCTCCCAAACCCGCGACCTCTACCAGCTAGACGGTCAAGGGCAGCAGGTGCATGGGGAACACCATCACCCTCCAAGCTCCCCTCCAAGTCACGCACGCCATCCTGCCCTGATATATTTTGGCTGTTCCTTCATCGTCGCTGTGTCAAAATAGAGTCATAGAGTCATAGAGTTATACAGCACAGAATACAGGCTTGCAGTCACAAAAACAACCTTCAACCGTCACCCTCTGCCTCCTGCCACTCAGACAATTTTGGAACCAATGTGCCAAGTTGCCCTGGATCCCATGGGCTTTTACCTTCTTGACCAGTCTCCCATGCGGGACTTTGTCAAAAGCCTTACTGAAGTCCACATCAACTACACGACCCTCATCCATACACCTAGTCACCCCCTCAAAAATTCAATCAAATTGATCAGACATGATCTCCCCCTGACAAAGCCATGCTGACTATCCTTGATTAATCCTTGCCTCTCCAAGTGGAGACTAATTCTGTCCCTCAGAATGTTTTCCAATAATTTCACTACCACTGATGTTAGTCTCACTGGCCTGTAATTCCCTGGTTTATCCCTACTACCCTTCTTGAATAATGGTACTACGTTAGCTGCTCTCCAGTCCTCTGGCATCTCCCCTGTGGCCAGAGAGGTTCTGAAAATTTGTGTCAGATCCCCTGCAATCTCCTCCCTTGCCTCACACTGCAGCCTGGGATACATCTCGTCTGGGCCTGGGGATTTACCCACTCTTAAGCCTGCTAAAACCGCTAGTACCTCCTCCCTCTCAATACTAATTTGTTCAAGTATATCACAATCCCCCTGCCTAATTTATATGCCTACATCGTCCCTCTCCATAGTGAACACAGATGCAAAATATTCATTTAAAACCCCACCTACATCTTTTGGCTCTACACACAGGTTGCCACTTTGGTCCCTAATGGGCCCTACAGTTTCCCTGGCTATCCTCTTGCCCTTAATATACTTAAAAAACACGTTGGGATTTTCCTTAATTTTGTCCACCAGTGTTATTTCATGTCTCCTCTTCGCTCTACTCATTTCTTTTTTTAAGTACCCCCCTGCACTTTCTATACTCCTCTAGGGCTTCCACTGTTTTTAATCCTTTGTATCTGCCAAAACCCTCCCTTTTTTTCCTAATCCATTCTCGTATATCCCTTGCTTGGGCTTGTTGGTCCCACCCTTGACCTTTATGGGAACATGTTGCTGTTGTACTCTCGCTATTTCCTTTCTGAAAGACTCCCACTGCTCTGATGTGGATTTTCCTGCCAGTAGCTGATCCCAGTTCACTTTGGCCAGATCCTGCCTTATCATATTAAAATCGGCGTTCACCCAATTTAGAACCTTTATCTTCGGGCAATCTTTGTCCTTTTCCATGACTACCTTAAATCTCACCGAATTATGGTTACTGTCACCAAAATGCTCTCCTACTAACACTTCTACCACTTGCCCAGCTACATTCCCTAGAATTAGGTCCAGTACCGCCCCCTCTCTTGTAGGACTTTCTATATGCTTGCTCAAAAAGCTCTCCTGGATGCACTTTAAGAATTCCGCACCCTCTAAGCCTTTCACACACTGACTATTCCAGTTAAAATTGGGGAAGTTGAAATCCCCTACTATTATTACCCTATTATTTCTACACTTCTCTGAGATTTACCTACATGTCTGTTCCTCTATCTCCCCCTGACTGTTTGGGGGCCTACAGTACACTCCCAGCAAAGTGCTTGCCCCCTTTTTGTTTTTAAGTTCTACCCATATGGCCTCATTAGAGGAACCTGCTAAGATATCATCTCTCCTTACAGCAATAATTGACTCCTTGATTAATATTGCGACACCCCCTCCTCTTTTACACCCCCCTCTGTCTCGCCTGAAGATTCTATACCCCGGAATATTGAGCTGCCAGTCCTGACCCTCCCTGAATCATGTCTCTGTGATAGCAACAATATCATACTCCCATGTGTTCATCAACACCTTCAATTCATCTGCCTTACTCACAAGACTCCTTGCATTAAAATAAATGCCATCCAGCTTTGCCATACTCCTTTGTGCCGTTACATATTTGCCTGCCTTCCAGGCTGACTTGTTTTTTCCTCTATATTTGGCTGTGCATCACCCCCTACTATAGCTCCACACCGTATCCCATCCCCCTGCCAAGTTAGTTTAACCGCCCCCCACCCCCGCTCCCCCCAACAATACTAGCAAACCTCCGCGCAAGGATGTTGGTCCCGTTCCGGTTCAGGTGCAACCCGTCCGACTCGTGCAGGTCCCACCTTCCCCAGAAGCAGACCCAGTGATCCAGGAAACTAAAGCCCTCCCTCCTGCACCAACTCTTTAGCCACGCATTCATCTGCTCTATCCTCCTATTCCTATACTCACTAGCACGTGGTACCGGGAGTAATCCAGAGATTACAACTTTTAATAGATACACGGTTTAGAATTATTCATCCACTGTTTAAAGTTATACTTATTTTCAGAAATTTAGATATGCCATTTCAATATATAGATATGTTGCATTAAATTACACACGCATATATATATATATAGATAGTTTCCACTAATAATGTTAGCTTATAAATACAATATTGCAGATATTAACTATGTTGAGAGATAAGTATACCCGGTTACATTGTACACAGGCTGCCTTTGATTATATACATGTTGCTTTGATTTATATTTCTAATGTTGTGAGTTACAGATAGGCCATTTTATTCATACTTAATGTTTTAAATTATATAAATGCTGATTTGAAGTATACATATAAAGCATTGAGTTATATGCTGTGGATACTTAATTCAAAACGCTCTCATATTGATATACATATCAATAAACAACAACTTGCCTTTACATAGCGCCTTTAACATAGTAAAAATTCACAAGGTGCTTCACAGGAGCGTTATCAAACAAAATTTAACACCAAGCCACATAATGAGATATTAGGACAGGTGACCGAAAGCTTGTTCAAAGAGGTAGGTTTTAAGAAGCATCTTAAAGGAGATACTGTCCCCCACACATTCAAATCTGTCGTCATCACACCCCTTCTTAAAAAATCCACCCCATCCCCAACTTCCATTTCCTCTCCAGGGTCCTTGAGCGTGTTTTCACCTCCCAAATCCATGTCTATCTTTCCTACAACTCCATGTTTGAAACACTCCAATCAGGTCTCCGCCCCTGTCACAGCCCAGAAATGGCCCATATTGACTGTGACCATGTCAAACTGTCCCTCCTCATCCTTCTCGACCTGTCTACAGTGGTTGACATGATTGACCACTCCATCCTCCTCCAATGCCTCTCCTCTGTCATCCAGATGGGTGGGGCTTCACTCACCTGGTTCCATTCTTATCCATCTAACCATAACCAGGGAATCAACTGTAATGGCTTCTCTTCCTGCACACACACTATTACCTCTGTGTCCCCCAAGGATCTATCCTTGGGCCCCTCCTATTTCTCATCATCATGCTTCCCCTCAGCGACATCATTTGAAAACACAGCGGCAATTTCCACATGTACGCTGACAACACCCAGCTCTAGCTCAGCAACACATCCCTCGACCCCTTCACTGTCACTAAATTGTCACACTGCTAGTCCGACATCCAGTACTGGATGAGCAGACATTTCCTCCAACTAAATATTGGCAAGACCGAAGCCATTGTCTTCGGTCCCAACCACAAACTCCATTCCCTAGCCACCAACTCCATCACTCTCCCTGGACATTGTATGAGGCTGAACAAGACCGTTCACAAACTTGGTATCCCATTTGACACTGAGATGCACTTCCGACCACATACCCGCTCCATCACCAAGACCGCCTAATTCCAGCTATGTAACATCACCCAACTCTGCCCCTGCCTCAGCTCGTCTACTGCTGTAACCCTCATCCGCTGCTGAAACCCTCATCTATGCCTTTGTCACCTCTAGACTCGACTATTCCAGTGCTCTCCTGGCCGGCCTCCCAATTTTCATCATGCCCGTGTCCTAACTCGCACCAAGTCCCTTTCACCCGTCACCCCTTTGCTCACTAACCTACATTGGCTCCCGGTCTAGAACCATTTATTTTAAAATTCTAATCCTTGTTTTCAAATCTCTTATTGGCCTCGCCACTCCCTGTCTCTGAAACCTCCTCCAGACCTATAATACTTCCTCTCTCCCGGGTTCCTCCTCTCGCTCACCCTCTGACTTTCCGCAGTCTGGTTCCCGCTTTAATGTTCATCACTGAAATATAGTTGCACAACTGTAATTCTCAGCGTGGTTCCACTTTAAGATCGCTGTCCCGCCTCCGCTCTTTCATTGGTTCCGGCGCGCATCATCGGCTCGACTCGCCAGTCCGTTGCAATGGTATGACGCAGGGAGGAGATAAACCACACGGCTGTGCTCCGATTGGTCATAGCGATTGGTTTACCGAGCTGCCCGTCACAATGAGCGCGAACTGTTGCGCTGTGCTAAACCGCACTGTGATTGGTCCATCACGTTTCGCGCTGAACTCTGATTGGTTGATACAGCTGTCGGTCACATATCGGGGATTGACTGCGTTCCGGCGGCGATGTATCAGTGTTGGCTGGCAATGTCCCGGCCCGCGGCCTCGGCTCCTAAGCCAGCGGGGGGGCTCCGGAGGGGAGAAGGCGTTTGGGGCCTGGAATTACCTCATGGCCCGGGTGTAAATCCCCGGCTCAGGGTTTCCAATGGGAGCTTCCTATATAAACATGTCACGCTGCAGTACCCCGCTTCCGTCAGTGGCGACGTTGCAGCAACTCTTCAAACCCCCTGGTGTCAGCCTGAGAGCCCGACCCCATTCTCCGGGTGAGAGAGGGCAGCTCACTGGGCACAGGCCGGGCCTGGAGCCTGGGATCTTCCTGCTCTGTGTCTGGGCGCAGTACCACACCGGGTGAGGGCAACTCACTCAGAACTGGCAGCAATGGAGCCTGGGATCTTCCTGCTCTGTGCGTGCGGCTCAGTATCACATTGGCTGTGAGAGGGCAGCTGACTGGGCACAGGCCGGCCATGGAGCTCGAGGTCTTCCTGCACTGTGTGTGGGGCTCAGTACCACACCGTGTAATGGAGGGCAGCTCACACAGCGCAGACCAGGGATGGAGCCTGGGATCTTCCTCCTCTGTGTGTGGAGCT
The DNA here is from genome assembly GCA_030390025.1 of Squalus acanthias. NCBI lineage: Eukaryota > Metazoa > Chordata > Chondrichthyes > Squaliformes > Squalidae > Squalus > Squalus acanthias. Next base: position 39,531,856 of record CM059449.1, read on the forward strand.
CAGTAGCACACCGGGTGAGGGAGGGCAAATCACTGGGGATAGGGCAGGCATGGAGCACTGGGACTTCCAGTTCTGTGTGTGGGGCTCAGTACCACTCCGAGTGAGAGAGAGCAGCTCACTCAGCACAGACTGGGGATGGAGCCTGGGATCTTCCTGCTCTGTGTGTGGAACTCAGTACCACACAAGGTGAGAGAGTTCTGCTCACTCAGCACAGAACGGGGATGGAGACTGGGATCTTCCTGCTCTGTGTGTGGGGCTCAGTACCACACCGGGTGAGGGAAGGCAGCTCGCTCAGCACAGACCAGGGATGGAGACTGGGACCTTCCTGCTCTGTGTGTGGGGCTCTGCACCACACCGGGTGAGAGAGAATATAAGAACATAACATAAGAAATAGGAGTAGGAGTAGGCCATTTGTCCCTTCGAGACTGCTCCGCCATTCAATAAGATCATGGCTGATCTATTACCTCATCTCCACTTCCCTGAACTATCCCCATATCCCTTGATTCCCTTAATATTTTAAAAATTTTGATCTCTGTCTTGAATATACTTAATGACTGAGCCTCCACATGCATCTTGGGTAGAGAATTACAAATATTGACCACCATCTGGGCTGCTCACTCAGCACAGGTCGAGCATGGCGTCTGGGATCTTCCTGTGCTCTCTGTGCGCGTGGGCTTTGTTCCACACCTGGTGAGAGAGGGCAGCTAACTCAGCAGATGTCGAACATGGAACCTGGGATCTTACTGCTCTATGTATGGGGCTCAGTTCCACACTGGGGGAGAGAGGGCAGCTCACTCAGCACATGCCGGGGATGGAGCCCGGGATCTACCTGCTCTGATTGTGGGGCTCAGGACTACACCGGGTGTGGGAGGGCAGCTCAGTCAGCACAGGCCAGGCATGGAGCCTGGGTTCTTCCTGCTTGATGTGTAGGGCTCAGTACCTCATCGGGTGAGAGGGTGCAGTTCACTTAGCACAGGCCGGAAATGGAGACTGTGATCTTCCTGCTCAATGTGTGGGGCTCAGTACCACACCGGGTGAGAGAGAGCAGCTCACTCAGCACAGGCCAGGCATGGGCATTGGGGATACACGGTCACTGACCCTGGTCATTGTGGGTACAGCGTCACTGACCCTGGGCATTGTGGTTAAGGGTCACTGACCCTGGGCATTGTGGGTACAGGGTCACTGACCGTGGGCATTGTGGTACAGGGTCCCTGACCCTGGAATTGTCGGTACAGAGTCACTGACCCTGGGCATTGTAGGTACAGGGTCAGTGACACTCAGCTTTGTGGGTACAGTGTCACTAACCCTGGTCATTGTGGTTACAAGGTCACAGACCCTGGGCATTGTGGGTACAGTGTTACTAATCCGGGGCATTGTGGGTACAGGGTCACTGACCCAGGGCTTTGTGGGATTCGGGTCACTGACCCTGGGCATTGCGGGTGCAGGTTCACTGACCCTGGCCATTGTGGGTACAGTGGCCTGACCATGGCCATTGTGGGTACTGGGTCACTGACCCTGGGCTTTGTGGGCACAGGGTCACTGACCCTGGGCATTGTGCGTACAGGGTCACTGACCCTGGCCATTGTGGGTACAGAGTCGCTGACCATGGGTATTGTGGGTACTGGGTCACTGACCCTTAGCATTGTGGGTTTAGGGTCACTGACCATGGGCTTTGTGGGCACAGGTCACTGACTCTGGGCATTGTGGGTTCAGTGTCACTTACCCAGGGTATTGTGGGTACTGGGTCACTGACCCTGGGCATTGTGCGTACAGTGTCACTTACCCAGGGTATTGTGGGTACAGGGTCACTGACCCTGGGCATTGTGGGTTTAGGGTCACTGAACCGGGGCATTGTGGGTACAGGGTCACTGAACCTGGGCATTGTGGGTACAGGGTCACTGAACCTGGGCATTGTGGGTATAGGGTCACTGAACCTGGGCATTGTGGATACAGGGTCACCGACCCTGGGCATTGTGGGTACAGAGTCACTGACCCTGAGCATTGTGCGTACATGGTCACTGACCCTGGGCATTGTGGATACAGGGTCACCGACCCTGGGCATTGTGGGTACAGGGTCACTGACCCTGGGCATTGTGGGTATAAGGTCACTGACCCTGGGCATTGTGGGGTTGAAAGGCCTCCTCCTGTTCCTCTGTTTCGATGTTTTCAGATTTGCACCGAATCTGTACATTTTGACTGTTAAAGTTAATACCACCGCTCGCTCTGTAAATAAAAGTTAATGTGGAGGAACTGAAAAGAGCCCCCGTCCTGTTTCCAACACACGATCTCTTTCACTGTTCGATCTCCCGGGCTGGAAAACAATCACACCCAGGGCTGAGTTACTGCCACAAAGATTTCAGCAATCCAGTCCCACCTGTATTTCCCGAATTTTACAATATCCCAATTCTTCGAGGGGTACTTGGGAACAGGGGAGAAATCCTTGGTTTAAATCCCCACCATTCAAATCCGGAGAAATCCGTCTGCTGTTCCCATTTCCTGGTGTTTTTTGTTAGTAATAACTTGTGGGAGCGGAATTGGAATCCAGTCCGCCGTTTGTTCCTCCTCTGTCCCTGTTCTCTCTCGATGTCTCTAAAAGACGATTCACTGTTTGTATCGGGAGTCGAGTTCCGATCAGTCCTGTGATGGACAGACCTGCTGAATATTACAAGCATTTTCTGTTTTTATTCCAGATTAGAATCCGTCTCTGAAACACCGAGACACTGGGAATGCTGCTCAATCTGCTCCAGCGACACTTTCATGAGCCGCTGAAACGTTTGAGAAATAACTAACCTCAGACAAAAGCAAAATACTGCGGATGCGGGAAATCGGAAATAAAAAAAGAAAATGCTGGAAACTCTCAGCAGCTCAGGAAATGTGTTCCGGCGAAAGGTAATGGACCTAAATCGTTCACTCTGTTTCTCTGTCCACGGATGCTGCCTGACCTGCTGAGCATTTCCAGTATTTTCAGTTTTTATAAATAATTAACCTCTCCGTCTCCCGAACTATAAAAATTGTCCGTTCTGAGTTTCGATTTGCAAAACTGACTTAAATGTTGTCCGAATCACTGTCTGTAAAAGTTGTATAATAGTGTTCATCAAACCAATTATTAGAAAGGTTTAAAGCCTTGGTTCACCTTGACTCTGATTACCCGAAAGAGTAAAGAGATTAAAAGACAAACCCGCACAGAGCCTCGTCATAGAATCATACAACAATACAACAACAACAACTTGCATTTATGTAGCGCCTTTAACGGAGTAAAATGTCCCAAGGCGCTTCACAGGAGCGTTTTCACCGAGCAACATAAGGAGATATTCGGACAGATGGTCAAAAGCTTGGTCAAAAAGGTAGGTTTTAAGCAGCGTCTTGAAGGAGGAAGGAGAGGTGGAGAGGCGGAGAGGTTTAGGGAGGGATTTCCAGAGTTCAGGGCCGAGGCAGCTGAAAGCACGGCCGCCAATGGTGGAGCGATTAAATCAGGGATGTGCAAGAGGCCAGAATTGGAGGAGCGCAGAGATCTCGGAGGGTTGTCGGGCTGGAAGAGGTTACAGAGATAGGGAGGGGCGAGGCTATGGAGGGACTTGAAAACAAGGATCAGCGATTTAAAATCTAGGCATCGCTTAACCGGAAGCCAATGTAAGTCAGCGAGCTCAGACTGATGTGTGAACGGGCCTAGATGCGAGTTAGCAGTTTGGGAAGACCTGAAGTTTACGGAGGGTGGAAGATGTGAGACCGGCCAGGAATACAGCACAGAACGAGGTCATTTGGTCCATCGTGCCTGTACTGGTCTATGAAAGACCTGTACAATTATTCCCTCTCCTCTGCTCTTTCCCTCATCGCTCTGTAAATGGTTTCCCTTCGGGTATTTAGCCAATGCCCTTCTTAAAGTTGCTATTGAATCTGCTATAACCACCCTTTCAGGCAGCGCATTGCAGGTCACAAAAACTCGCTGAGTAAAAAAAAAATCCTCCTGTTGCCTCTGGTCTTCTATTAAGCGTCAGCTCCAAATTTACCTTTTGTCCCAAACATATTGCACTGACGAGGCCTTGGACAATGTAGATCACTTTCCATACCTCGAGAGCCTACTGTCAACAAGGGTAGACGTCGATGACGAAGTCCAACACCGCCTTCAGTGTACCAGGGCAGCCTTCGGTCGCCTGAGGAAGAGAGTGTTTGAAGGCCAGGACCTCAAACCCTGCACCAAGCTCTTGGTCTACAGAGCAGTAGTGATATCCGCCCTCCTGTAAGCTTCAGAGACATGGACCATGTACAGCAGGCACCTCAAACACTGGAGAGGTACCACCAACGCTGCCTCCGCAAGATCCTGCAAATCCATTGGCAGGATAGGCGCATCAACATCAGTGTTCTCGCTCAGGCCAACATCCCCAGCAACGAAGCTTTGACCACGCTCGATCAGCTCCGATGGACGGGTCACATTGTCCGCATGCCCGATACGAGACTCCCAAAACAAGCGCTCTACTCGGAGCTCCGGCACAGCAAGAGAGCCCCAGGCAGGCAGAGGAAACGCTTCAAGGACACCCTCAAAGCCTCCTTGAAAAGGTGCAACATCCCCACCGACACCTGGGAATCCCTGGCCCAAGACCACACAAAGTGGAGGAGAAGCATCGGGGAAGGCGCTGAACACCTCGAGTCTCTTCGCCGTGAGCAAGCGGAAGCCAAGCGCAAACAGCGCAAGGAGCGCACGTCAACCCAAGCAGCCCACCCACCCGACCCTTCAACCACCGTCTGCCCCACCTGTGACAGAGACTGTAGGTCTCGCATTGGATTCATCAGTCACCTGAGAACTCATTTTTAGTGTGGAAGCAAGTCATCCTCGGTTCCGAGGGACTGCCTAAGAAGAAGAAGAAGACTGCACTTAGCTCATGTCATGTCTCAAGTTACTGATATATACTTCAAAGGGAAACATTTGTACTACTATGGGGTGTGGGACTAATTAGACAGCTCTCTCAGAGAGCCAGCACAGGCACGATGGGTCGAATGGCTTTCTTCACGAATGACAGATTCTGAGATTGGAATGCTTCATGAGGAAGAAAGCATTTTGTCGGCGGCTCGTTGGTCAAGGGGCATGATTCTCGCTTTTGGATTTTGCATAGTTGAAATGCGGGTGGTCCCGGGTTCAAATCCCGGACGAGCCCCATTTATTATTAATGAATAATCACCTTCTTTTACCGCTTATTGACACTGTAGAAAACAACATTCCTTTAAATAGAATAAAGCAGAGTGCGCGCCGTTTTCCCCACATTGTCGGAAATTCCCGAGCTTCACGGGAGCAACGTGAAAACCGGCCGGGTAAATGAAAAGGCTTTGCGATATAATCGGTTCTGTGGCGCAATGGAGATCTCATTAGATCTGTGAATCATCGCGGAATGAATGAAGATGCAGCATTGAGAGGTTGTGGGTTCGAGTCCTGTTTCAGGTCAGGGCTCGTTGATTCCGGGACTCGACAGGGAGATTTTGCAGCAAAACTTCAACTGGTTGATTAATGTCCTTCAGGAAGAGAAACTGCCGCCCGACACTTCCTGTTTGACAAGTGACTCCAGTCACAACCCACTTTCCCTTGGAGCTGGATTGGCGAACCACTCTCCAGAAGGAAACTCAGCACCTGCTCAGGGCAACTCTTAGCAAAACAAATTAAAAAGCTGGTCAAACGAAAGTCAGTCTGCTGGGCGCTCAGACAGGTTTCACACTGGACACATGCAGCCAGCTGACAGACAACGAGTGACGGGCAGCACAGCACCGCCTCCCACAGCTGATCAGCCATCCTTTCAGACCGGTTCAGGAAGAGACCTTGAAACAGCGGCGCTGGGAGCAGGATTCGCATCTGCGCAGAAACATCCCGCTCGATTTCATGTCGAACGCCTCAAACACTCGGTGATCTACAGCTGCAAGCGGCCGGTGCTGCGGCTGTAGATCAGACTGGGTCGGGTCATCACAGGAGCTCTGTCAGAGTGCATGTCCTTTCAGACAGGTTTCTAACTGGACACCTGCAGCGCGGGTCTGTGCGGACATTGCCTGGTTCAGGCGGAAGCATTTTGCCTGCCGTGTGAGAACCGGGTTCGATTCCAGCCAATACAGAAAATTTACATTTTGCTTTCTGCACCCCTGAGATCGGCTCAATTGGGATAAATTTATTGGGATACATTATCGTCCTAATGAACTGTCTGAGTGGAGCAGTGCGGCGCTTTAGAAGACAGGTACAAAAGGCAAAGTGGTTTCAATCTCTCAAGTGCTCTGCTCGCAATTACATTCCACCGTGAACCCGCTCTGGACATTAATCTCACTGAAGCAGAGTGTGACCGCGGTGTGTCTGTCAGCGGGTAGGTGACGAGGTTGAGGTTGCTGTGGGTCGCTTTCAATCGATGCTGGGACACGATGTAAGGGGGAGGGTTGCTCCGAGGTTGGGAACACATTGCCAGTCGGGAGCGGGACAAATCGAAAGGAACCAAAAAAGAGAAAATCCAGTCAGCAGATTTGAGAATCTGTCGATCCGCTTTGGGAAAGTGAATCAGAGCAGAATGAAGGGCGAACTGTCCGACTGCCCAGAAGCGATCAAGGCACAGCTCGGTCAGCGCGTTCCCCTGGTTTACGACGCAGGAACATTCCTCACACAGAAATTATTCAACCCAGTGGAAAAAATTCTAACAACCGATAATTTATTCTACCGATTGAAGGAATGGCGAACGAGTGACGGTGAAAAGTGTATTAACTTTTGTTCCATTCAACCGCATTGTGATGAACTTTGATCTTTTCTCATTTTATAGACTGTATTTGAAGGGTCTCGGTAAAAATGTTCAGTGTTTCTGACAGCGGGGTGTGGGTGAGTGGCTGGTGAGTGTAACAGGCTCAGGGCTGGATGCAGGAAGCTCTCTGACAGTCTCTCTCTCTCTCTCTGATGGGGGGAGTTGATTGACAGCTGGAGCCTGTTGGTGGTTTGATTAATGCAGGAAGTTTCCTCCAAACCCTGTTATGATTGACAGCTGCAATCCACTTGTTTATCCAGGACAGAAACATGAACAAAAGTGAATCAGTCCCGGATCATTCTGGGTCTGTCTAAAAGGGAAGCGATTTCAGATCCGGCGGCCGAGTGGTTAAGATGTTGGATTCGAAAGTCACGGGGTTTGTTTAGCTGAGGCTTGTAAGGGGTATCTTAAGTGAGCGGTTCGAATCGACCAACACCCCTCCGGTTCCTAGACTTTGGGCTTATTTAGGGGTTGTGAACAAAATTGCAGTAAACAGGTTCTGATGAAAGAAATTTACTTTATTGAAAGAAAAAGGTAACAAACTTGAAACACACTTATTACTTAAACACAGATTCGGGGAACACATTGTACAAGCGAGGGAAATGACAATATATCAAACAATACCTTATCCCTCCCAAATATCCCACTATCTGGCTAGGTTTTTGGTTTCAGGAGATCAGGGATAATGCTCACCAACGAGTCCTTGACAGGTTATTAGAGTCTTTTTGTTTAAAAGGACTCCGTAAGGCCCTTGGTGCTGCGAGGTGTCTGATGGCCACTGCGGCAGTCGCTCTGGTTTCTTCTTGCATGCTGATCTCCTGGCCTCCTTCCTCGTGGCTTGTGGTAAGTTTTGCTGGAGCAGGGAGAGAGAGCTGTGTTTGCGTGGTCAGTCAGTCCGAAAAGAGAGAGATTATGGCCCAGGCTTTCAAATTATACTGTATCCTTTTTCGCGCTCAAAACCCCCTACTAAAACGAATTCCTTTTTGAATGTAAATGACCTTTTGTCTCGTTTTTGGCGGGCTGGCCAGCTCCGATGGTTTTTGCTTAGTGTTAATCGGTTTCCGATTTAAACACCACCTTATCTACGCGCCAAATCTTCACTCTATTGTCCTTCTGTTGGCTGGCTTTTAAAACGGTCCTCTGGATACCTGGTTGATTGTTTTTTTGGATGGGATAATGGCTATGAAACAGTGTGATCGGTTTTATATTGTCATTGAATCGTTTTTAGATTTCCAGCATTTTGTTTGCCCCTGGGTATCCATATTTGAATGTGTTTGTGAGTTTTTTTTTAGTCGACGGTTTACTGCACTGCCTGGCCACGCCCCTCTGCAGCCTGTGTGTCTGTGGAGGCGTCTTTCCCAGGTAAGATTCGAAAAGTCAGTTTCCTCAGGTTTTCTTCTTGTGATCTTTAGGTTTTTACATCAAATCACTTCACTGAGGTCCCATCATCCCAAGTTTGTATGAAAAGTCCAAAAATCACTCCCTTTAGGGCTCTGTTCGAGTTTCTGGGGGATTTTGGGAAGCCTACAGGCTCGAACCCTGCTCGCGGCGGATCTGTTCAGAAATTCTAAATCAGCTTTTTGTTCTTTAATCCTCTCTTTTCTCAGAGCGCTGACCCTGAAATTGCTCAGCATTCTCGCCGCTGCTTCATCTCCTCCGATCAGCAGAACCTTCTGTTCCTGTCTCCCTCATGTGTGTATCCAGCTTCCCCTGAAATGCATCTATTCGTCTCAAACGCTCCACGTGGCCGCCAGTTCCATATTCTCATCACTCTCTGAGTAAAGAAGTTTATCCTGAATTGCCTATTAGATTTATGAGTAATTATCGTGTATTGATGACCCCTAGTTTTGGACAGCCCACAAGTGGAACCATCCGATATACGTCAATCCTTCCAAAACCGGAGCTCCAACTGCCGACCATTTCCCCACTGAACTGCCTGTAATCAGAAAAGCTCAGCCCCGACTGGGGAGGGCTAATCCTGTCCTGTCCTGAGAAGAAATGGGGAAGTTTACCTGTGCTGTGCGCCGGTTGCTGCGGGGCTTTACTTGGTTAAACTGCAGTTCTGTCCTTACAGACACTCGGGCTCTGCTAAATCGATACAAGGAATGGCAAATCAAAATGAACCTGCAAAGTGCTGCTCAGTACCCAAAATTCCTTCACACAACGTTGAATCTCTCCAGAAGTCTCTCCCTCTCTCTCTCAGAATGCGTAGTTCAAAAATGCCACCAACAATAAAAGACAGGAAGAGGCCCCCTTTAAATAGCGCCCCCCCAGCCCCACAGCGATTGATAGCGTTCCAGTCTTCTGGTCGTTGGAAGCGCCAGGCGGTAAGGCAGGGGGCGCCACTCAATTTCCGCTACGGGGCGCCCCAAGGGCGTTGCACCATGGAATGACGTCACAAACTGCGCGCGCAGGTGGTCGCAGCGGTAAGTTTTAGCGCCGCCGCACAATCTCAAGTTAAGTTCTCGAGCGGCGCAAACATCGCTGCGCCCGGGCGTTAGCGGCTTTGCGCCCCATTAGCGCCCTCTTAAGGCGCTAACGGGTGGCGCAACCAAGTGAATTTTTACCCCTCGGTGTTCCCAAGCCTTGAGTCTTCCCGACTTGTACCACATATCTCTAGACTTAGGTTGCAGTGTTTATAACCCTACTGGGAGCGGAAGTGAGACAGAAGCAGAGATAGAGACCGAGAGACAGAGAATGGCAGAGGGACACACAGCAAGGCACAGAGAGAGAGAGAGACATAGATATTGAGAGTGAGACAAAGCGATAGGCAGAAAGATTGAGTGAGAGAGACAGAGAGAGCGACAAGAAGTCAGCAGAGAGATTGAGAGATAAATCTGCATTTGACGAACAATGACTATTCCTGTATAGAGTAATGTGAAACCCTGCCCTGTCATCGGCTCTGTGGCGCAATGGATCGCGCAATGCATTTCTAGTTAATATTTGAAAGGTTGTGGGTTCGAGTCCCACTCAGAGTCAGTATTTATCTAGATTCCAGTGGTGAAATTTTGCAGCATTCTGGTTCATTGATGCCCTTCAGAGAATGGGGATCGCCTGAATTGTGATTGAAGAACAGGCCAGCTTCAATCTGCGCACCTACTTGAGATATTTTATTCATTCCATTGTACTTTTCTGAATTGCTTTCCCTGCCGCCTCAGTCATTATTTCTTTCTTTACAATTTTCTGCTGGTATTACAGGTTAGATCAACAGTGGCCGTTCAAGGAAGTCTGCGAAATCTATCAGGGGAAAAAACAGAGAAAAAAGAAAGAGACAGGGAGAGATAGAGAGATACATGCAAAGAAAATGAAGGGTTTATGGGTCAAGTTCTGCGACTGTGCGGAGTTTAAGGTGGAGCTTGGGAGAGATTCCTCCCGTCTCCTGAAATCCACTAACTATTCCAAGACTTGAGCACAAAAATCTAGGCTGACAGTTCAGTGCAATACTGAGGGAGCGCTGCACTATCGGAGATGCCGTCTTTTGGATGAGATGATAAACCGAGGCCCCGTCTGGCCCCTCAGGTGGACAGGAAAGACTTTTTCGACGAAGGGCAGGATAGTTATTCCCGGTGTCCTGACTAATATGTATCCCTCAATCAACATCACTAAAACAGAATATCTGTTCTTATCTGTTTGTGGGAGCTTGCTGTGCGCATATTGGCTGCCACCTTTCCTACATTACAACACTGACAACACTTCAAGAAGTGCTTCATTGGCCGTAAAGCTTTTTGGGGACATCCTATATAAATGCATGACCTTTTTCTTTTTATCTTCTATACCCGGAACCAATAAACAGAGAAGTCAAGCAGTGAAACGGTATTTGTAGAAAGGGTTGTGAGACTGTGGAATACACTGTCCCAGAGCAGCAGATTTAAAACAAGGTTTAAAAACCGGCAGCGTGTGGGAGGAAGGGGAGAGAGAGGCAAGAGAGCCACAGGAAAGATCAGCTTGGAAACCACTGGCCCCGAATCTGCTTTAAATCCCCCCACTGTATGTAAACACATTGTTTGTCATATTGATACATTGAAGCATTTGAGCAATTTTTGAGATTTAATGCAGCCTCTGCTTAGATATATTTAAACCCAACCGCTGTGTTTAGGCTCTACCCTGAATGTTTATCTCTAACCTAGAATCAGCTTATAATCTGGAGACAAGTTTTCAGCAGCCGGTGAACAGGGAGCAGAGGCTGAGGCTGATTCTTCCCACGGCACCTTCCCGTGCAAGCGCAGGAGATGCAACACCTGCCCTTTGACCTCCTCCTTTCCCACCGTCCAGGGCCCCAAACACTCCCTCCAGGTGTAACACCGAAGTCCTTGTACTTCTTTCAATGTAGGAATCTCTATTCGCTGCTCACACCGCGGTCTCCTCTACATTCGGGGGACCAAACGCAGATTGGGTGACCGCTTTGTGGAACACCTCCGTCCAGACCGCAAGCGTGACTCTGAGCTTCTGTCCACGGCCTCCTACACTGTTCTAATAAAGCTCAACGGAAGCTCGAGGAACAACACCTCATCTTTACATTAGACGCTTCACAGCCTTCCGGACTTAATTTCAGTTCATCAATTTCAGTTCATAACCACTGTTCCCATTTTGTGGACAGCAGCTGTTGGTAATGACTCTGCTGTTGCCATTTACACCTCCTCTAGACCCATCTTTTGTTTCTTTACTTGTCCCATTACCACCCCTTTTGCCTTGCACCATCATCCCTTTTGTCATTTAATCTCTCCAACCTTCCACCCTATCACAGACCTTCCCCCTTGTTCTTTCCTCCGCTCCCCCTTTGCCTGCCTTTGTACTTGCTTAAAACCTGTTCAATTCTAACTTTTTCCAGTTCTGATGAAAGCTCATCGATCTGCAACGATAACTCTGTGTCTCTCTCCACAGATGCTGCCTGACCTGCTGAATATTTCTAACATTTTCTATTTTTATTGCAATATTCCTGCTGTTTACATTCATTATCCTGCAGACTATTCGTACTGTTTCCAACATCTTCTATTACAGTTAAATATCAGATGCGTAACATTATTGTAATGACTGATGCGGTTCTTTTAGACTTGTGGTTCCACAAGAAAGTGAATATCACGAAACCAGCACAATAATCATTGCGGAGGTAAAACACACGGTGCAGGGTCAGTGATTTGAGAATTTCCGGTCACGCAGATCTAAATATATCGACTGGGTTTCTGCACCAATGACTATTGGTAGGAATGGGACATCTGACCCCATCTCTGGTGGGTCTGTCCTGCTGGTGGGACAGGACACACCCAGGGATGGTGATGGAGGAGTCTGGGACGTTGGCTGAAAGGTGTGATTCTTTGAGTCCGACTCTTTGAGTATGACTATGTTAGGTTGTTGCTTGATTACTCTGTGGGGCAGCTCTCCCACTTTGAGCACAAGTAAGTGAGCAGGACTTTGCCGGGTCGATTGCGCGAGGTTTTAGACCACACCTAGAGCACTGTGAGCAGTTCTGAAATATCACACCTTAGTAACCATATATTGACCTTGGAGGGAGCGCAGTGTAGGTTTACCAGAATGAAAACCGGACTCCAAGGGTTAAATTAGGAGGAGAGATTCCACGAATTGCGGTTGTATTCCCGATCATTTAAAAGTTAAGGCGAGATTTGATCGAAGTTTTCAAGATATTAAGGGGAACAGATAGGATAGATGGGGAGAAACTATTTCCACTGGTCGGGGAGTCTAGGACTAGGGGGCATAGTCTAAAAATTAGAGCCAGGTCTTTCAGGAGTGAAAGTCGGAAACACTTCTACAAACAATGGGTGGTAGAAGTTTGGAACTCTCTTCCACAAACGGCAATTGATGCTGGATGAAATGTTAATTTTACATCTGAGATTGATAGGTTTTTGTTCACCAATGGTATTAAGGGATATGGGGAAAATGCGGGTATATGGAGTTGGGTCGCAGATCAGCCATGATCTCACTGAATGGCGGAACAGGCTGGAGGGGCTAAATGTCCCACTCCTGTTCCTATGTTCATATGTTGTATAAAGTTCTGCTTAGACCACATCTGGAGAAACTGCGTCCAGTTCTGGGTACCGCACCTCAGGAACGATATATTGGCCTTGGAGCGGGTGCAACGCTGATTCACAGAATGATACCGGGGCTAAACGGGTTAGATTATCACGAACAGCTGCACAGACTAGGCTTGTATTCCGTTGGGTATAGTAGATAAAGATGTGATATAATTAAGATAGTTAGGTTACTGTCCGTTCCGCTCTGTAACACACTGACCTTTTAATTGTTTTCAGATATTGTCGATCATTTTCACCGTTGGATGTGCTGCAGTCCGCTGACAACAGGCGTTGAAAACGAGCAAGATTTCAGCCCTGGCGGTGAATGCTGCTCCTGACGGATTTCTCGGTCTCCAGGCGCTGGCGGGATTGGAAAGCTCTTGTTTCACACTAAGTAAAACTAGAAGTCATCAATATAAGATAGTCACTAATAAATCCAATAGGGAGTTCAGGAGATAGTTATTTACTCAAAGTACGCGCTAGCATAAGGAATAGTTGAGGTAAATAGCATTGATGCATTTCAGGGGGAGTTAGATAAGTACATGAGGGAGACAGCAATAGAAGGATATGCTGAAAGTTAGATGATGTGGGCTGGGAGTAGGCTCGGGTGCAGCAGAAACGCCGGCAGAGACCAGTTGTGCCGAATGCCCTTTTCCTGTGCTGTAGATTCGATGTAAAGTGTCTGAAAGGTTCATAGATCCGCACCTGCTTTAGGCTCCAGACTTTAATGCAATTATTTTCTCTTAAATAAAGCCTCTTAATAGCCTCGCGTCCTTGTCTCCCGCCACCTCTGGGGGAAGGTCAAACTCCCCGCAGAAACAATTCTGCCCGAGCCGTCATCGCGGGATTCTTTCAATTTGCGGTTTTGAAACAGGACAGCGACACAAATCGGTTTCCTTCTTTGACCCTGTGATTCGCTATTCTGCGGGTATGAGAGAGAGAGAGAGAGGGAGCGAGAGGGACAAAGAGAGAGTCAGAGAGAGGGAAGGAGGAAAAGGGAGAGACAGAGACAGAGAGAGAGAGAGCGAGAGGGACAGACCGGGAGAGAGATATAGACATCCTTGTCAACCTATTTAATTGTTATCGCCAGCAGTTTGTAAAGATGATCAACGGACGGATTTGTATTTTATCGCTTTTCCCGACTTCAGAACGTCCCAAAGCGCTTTACCGCCAATTGTGTTAGAACTTGGTGTTCCCGCCCTGGACTTGGGAAACTACAGCAAATTCGCAACAGCTTCTTCCTCTCTTTCCCCCTCTCTCTCTCCCTCGCTCTCTCTATTCCTCTCTCTCTCTATTTCTCTCTCCCTCTCTCTCTCTATTTCTCTCTCTCTATTTCTCTTTCTCTCTCTCTCTCTCCCTCTCTCTATTTCTCTCTCTCTATTTCTCTCTCCCTCTCTCTCGCTGTCTCTGTCTGTTTGTTTCTCTCTCTTTCTCTGTCTGAATCTCTATCAGACGGTGTCCCTCCTTCTTTATAACTGAACAGCGACATGTAATCGCAGCCTGTCCCGGGGTGAGTTACTGTGGGGAATCACTGGGACCACAGGCTCCCTGTAAGGACTCCTCCTTCGATGGGAAGCCCGGAGAGAGAGGCAGACGCGCGCAATGTGGAAACGGTGAATAATGGCATCTTCATTCGTAGTTATTTCTAACATTTTATAATGTTCTATTTGAGATGCTGTGCACTCCAATGACTCGCTATCTCTGCGCCTGTTTCTTAGTTTCTCTCTCTCTCTCTCTCTGTCACTCTCTGTCTGTTCCTCTTTCTCTGTCTCTCTCTCTGTCCCTATTTCTGCCTCGTATTCTGTTTCTCTCCCTGCTGTCTCGCTCTCTCTCTGTCACTATCTTTCTATCTGACTCAGATTATTTCCCTGTCTGTGTGCCTGTCTCTCCATCTCTGTTTCTCTATCTATCTAACTCTGCGTGTGTGTGCAGCTGTGTTTGGATTTGTGTGTGTGGATCTCTGTACACATGAACAGGATTAGACCATTCAGCCCCTCGAACATGTTCCGCCATTCAATTAGGTCATGGCTGATCTGTATCTTAACTCCATTGTTGCCGGAACCTTTAATAACCTTGCCTAACAACAATCTATCGATCTCAGTTTTGAAATGTATCTGCTTTCGCTTCTCACTCTCTCTATTTGAATTGCTCCGCAGGTCAGGAAGTTTGTGCAGGGAGAGGTTTTAGATGCTCAGACTGGAAGGAAGTTTAGAGTGGTGTTCCCCAGGGGTCGATAGTAGGACCGCTGCTCTTTTTGATGAAGATTAATGACCTGAACTTGGGTACAGAGGACATAATTTCAAAGTTTGCAGATAATACGAAAGACGGTAATGTAGTAAACAGTGAGGAGGATAGTAACAGACTACAGGAGGACATATACAGACTGGTCAAATGGGCAGACACGTGACAGATGAAATTTAACACAGAGAAGTGTGAAGTGATATATTTTGGTCGGAAGAATGAGGAGAGGCAAAATGAATTAAATGGTACAATTTTAACGTGAACAATTATTTACTTTAATCGGCTCCCTCTGGAGATCACTGGCCGCAAACTGGTCACAAAGCTCTCCCTGCATTTTATTAACCGCCTCTAAATGGTACAATTTTAAAGTGGGTGCAGGAACAGGGAGACCTGGGGTGTGCGGACACAGATCTGTGAAGCTGTCAGGACACGTTGAGAAGACTGTTAAAAAAGCACATGGGATCCTTGGCTTTATTAATAGAGTTCAAAAGCAAAGTAGTTATGCTAAAACTTTAAAAACACTGGTGAGGCCTCAGCTGAAATATTGTCTTCAATTCTGGGCACCACGCTTTAGGAAGAAAGTCAAGGCCTTGGAGAGAGTGCAGAATAGATTTACTAGAATGGTACCAGGGGTGAGGGACTTCATTTATGTGAAGAGACTGGAGAAGCTGGGACATTTCTCTTTAGAGCAGAGAATGCCAAGAAGAGATTTGATAGAAATGTTCAAAATTATGAATGATTTTGATAGAGTTCAGCAGGAGAAAACGTTAAAAAAGCCACATTAAAGGTGATAAAACCTCTCCAGGCACGGATGGGGGTCGAACCCATGATCTTCGGTTTACGAGACCGACGCCTTACCACTTGGCCACCGCGCCGTCAGTGTCGTCGACCTTCGATCTTCCTGGGTAGCGAACTCTGAATCGTTTCAATTAGCTTGAAATAGCACAGGCACAAATACACAAAAATAAAGCGGGATAGTGGAGCGGGCAACTGATCCGCCTCATTTACATGAATACTTTCATAAAACCTTTCACAGAAACATAGAATCATACATCACAGAAGGAGGCCATTTGGCCCATCCTGCTCTTGAAAGCGCTGTCCAGTTAGTCCCAGCTCTTTCCCCATACCCCTGCAAACATTTCCTCTTCAAGTATTTATCCAATTCCCTTTTCAAAGTTACTATTGAATCTGCTTCCACCGCCCTTTCAGGCAGAGCATTACAGATCATAACAACTCGCAACGTAAAAAAAAAATCTCCTCTACTCCCCTCTGGTTCTTTTGCCAATTATCCTCAATCTGTGTCCTCTGTTGTCGTCTGGATGTTGCCAGGACTGGAGAATTTTGGCTATGAGGAAAGATTGGATAAGCTGGGGTTGTTTTCTTTGGAACAGAGGAGGCTGATGGGAGACTTAATTGAGGTGTATAAAATTATGAGGGGCCGAGATAGAGTAGATAGGAAGGACCTATTTCCCTTAGCAGAGGGGTCAATAACCAGGGGACATAGATTTAAAGTAAGTGGTAGAAGGATGATCTGTGGCGCTGTGATCGTATAGTGGTTAATACTCTGCGGTGTGTTTGCAGCAACCTCGGTTGGAATCCGAGTCACGGCACAACTTGCTTTACATCTTCTGTCCCTTGCAGCACCTGCTAATACAACTCAGAGAATCATCATTATTTATTAAAAGAAGAAATCTGTCTTGTTGGTGGTGAAAACCTATTTATTCCTTCAAAACCCCACGCTCTCACATACCTGTGCCTTATTCCCCATAATTCACACTCGCCTCTTCCAGATTTTTCTTCCTTCCACAACCACTAGCCCTTCTTCACTTTCCTCCTTTCATTTCATTGTCACTTTCCCACGGTATTCCCTTAATCTGACATTCACTTTCACCTACTTAGTGTCAGCTGTGGCTCAGTGGGTAGCACACTCGCCTCTGAGGCAGAAGGCCGTGGGTTCAGATTCCTCCTGCAGGGACTAGAGCAGATAAATCCAGGCTGTCCCTCCAGTGCAGTACTGAGCGAGTGCCGCACTGTCGGAGGTGCCGTCTTTTGGATGCGACGTTAAATCGAGGCCCCGTCTGCTCTCTCAGGTGGACGTAAAAGATCCCACGGCACTATTTCGAAGTAAGAGCAGGGGAGTTTTCCCCGGTGTCCTGGCCAATATTTATCCCTCAATAAACATAACAAAAACAGATTATCTGGTCATTATCACATTGCTGTTTGTGGGAGCTTGCTGTGCACAAATTGGCTGCCGCGTTTCCCACATTACAACAGTGACTCCACTTCAAATAGTACTTCATCGGCTGTAAAGCGCTTTGAGACGTCCGGTGGTCGTGAAAGGCGCTATAGAAATGTAAGTATTTCTTATTTTACGCCGTTAAGTTCTCTGTGCTACCACCGCTGTTCCTGAGGGCACATGTCCCATTCGCACCAATGCACATTAGTGCCTTGAAACCAATCGATACATTTATATCTGCGGGACCGCTCGACAGACAAGCGCTGCGAAAGCGGGGCCGGACTTCGGAAGGACAGCGGCCCGATAGTTCACTAAATTTCCTTTGGGAATCTTGTGTTTGAGGGCCCGTTAACTGAAGAACTGGGGGTTTTTTCCATGCTGGTTGGCGGTTTTCCCAAAACAGTCGAAATGCGTGAGCGACGGGCAGCGCCACCTA
This sequence comes from Squalus acanthias, assembly GCA_030390025.1. Taxonomy (NCBI): domain Eukaryota; kingdom Metazoa; phylum Chordata; class Chondrichthyes; order Squaliformes; family Squalidae; genus Squalus; species Squalus acanthias. Next base: position 39,549,550 of record CM059449.1, read on the forward strand.
GCTGGGAATGAGGGTTTAAATGTGAAATATTGGCTCGCTGGTGCGGTGCTTCAAGATCGAAAGCGTTCCTCCTTAATCTTAACAGGTCTGTTGAAGTGTGTGACTGAAACACATAAAGGATAAAAGAAAAGAGCGCTCGTGGGTGAAAGCAGCGATTACAGGAGGCTGGCCATCTTTGAAAAGTCTTTGAATGCCCGTGGCGCGGGACGCTGTGATCTTTATGAAGAGCGGTAGCAGAATAAGGTTTAACAGATATAAAGGCCCAGATATTCCGATCGCAGGCCTCCCGCGGGCAGAGGGCTGCGATCTGGAAAAATCTACGCCCTCACCTGAGGGCTCCCGGGAGGCGCACAGTTCCGCTGCTGGGCCTCTCCAAACTGCCGGTGCGCAGGGCCCAGGGATCCCAGAGGCGCAGGTAGTTTGCAGCGTCCCTGGGATCACGTGGGCCATGTGGAGCCAATCACAGAAGGGAATCTACCTGCACACATTTGACAAGAAGACCTGTCAAATATATGAATGAGATCACCTCCAAAACAGAGTAAAACTTTAAATAATTTTTTTTTAAATCACATTTTTAAAATGACTTTAAATTACAATAAATTTTAAACAAAAATGTTATTTTTTGAAAAAAATAATTAAAGTTTTTAACGGGGTTAAAAATAAACTTACCTTTCTTTAAAGTATTTTGAAATGAAAAATCAGTGGGAATTTTTTTAAAAATATTTTTCAACTCTTATCCTGGAAGAATTGTAAATGTTTTCTGCGGGCGGAAGGGTCTCCATAAAGCGGAACTATCCGCCGGATGAGGCCCTTCTCCCGGGCAGGCGGAGGATAAATCAAGAGCTTTCTTGACAGATCGGAAATGCCGGTTTCCAGCGCATGCGCAGTGCATGCCTGAAACCGGCATTTCCGATGTCCCGACGGGTGAGTACACAGCGCCTACCCACCCGTAGGGATCGGAATTTCTGCACCAATGTACAGACTTGGTGCCAATCGGAAAACTGCGCTTGTCTAAAATCGATAAAAAGTATGAAATTAAATTCATTTTCAAAGGATAAAGTGAACCCTTTTTTCCAGCTTTTTCCGTTAATCTTTCAAGCGGTGTAAAGCCCGTGTAGATTGGAGTTCGCTCTCAGCTTTTCCCGCTGTTGTGAAAATGAAACAGGAGGAGGCGAGGATTGTCCCGAACAGCAGAGCTGGACACTGACTCTATTTCTATTGCTGCAGGAGTTGTTCTGTTCCTCTAAAGAGTCCCCTCACCATTGAAACGCCTGTTATAACTCACAGGCTTTAAATGGACAGTTTTATTATATGTTGGAGAGCTTTCAATCAAATAGATTTTAATAAATCTGCAAAAAGACGAGGTTAGGACTGGAACGGATAAGCTTTTGATCACTGAGTTAACATCAAAATCAGGCTCCTTGTCCAATAAGGCAGGAAACCGCGAACAAGGAAAGAAAGAAAGACTCGCATTTCCACAGCGCCTTTCATGGCCACCGGATGTTCCAAAGCGCTTTACAACCAATGAAGTACTTTTAAAGTGTAGTCACTGTTGTAATGTCGGAACCGCGGCAGCCAATGGAAGAAGAAGAAGAAGAAACTTGCATTTCTATAGCACCTTTCACGACCAGCGGACGTCTCAAAGCGCTTTACAGCCAATGAAGTACTGTTGAAGTGGAGTCACTGTTGTAATATGGGAAACGGAGGAAGGAAGGAAGGAAAGATATATCTCCAATCCGAGCTCTCTATTCGATCTTCATTCTATTAGAGTTGGGTGAAATATTAGTTTGAGAAAGTGGGAGAATTTTACACAACAGGGAGAGAAAAGATTGTCTAACTTGGGGACTGTAATATTTTCAGGCCAGGTATCTCCCAATGGATTAGTAGTCCCGAGACCTTAAACTCTCAGCCACCTCCATCTAATATTATTTTCCAAAGAGTGCAATCCAAAAATCCCTTTTATATCAATACTTTAGTTTCCAAACGGTAGAAACAATTTTGAATAAATTCGCCTTCACTGCCTCTTCTTCCCGTGCTCCCAGATTGACAATGTGGAAAATGTGGAGCTGGCTTCTGGAAATAAACCGACTGTGACATTTACTTCACATTTTCTGCACATCTGGACTGAATTCCAGCTTTTAAAAATAAACTCGCGGGTTTCTTGCGATATAATGGATTCAGGCTCTGCACTGATTTTCCAGCAATTATTAATTTGAAGAATTCTGCAATGTCTCCAGGCTGAGGAAATTGGTGAAGTTGGACTAAAGATTTAGTGCTCATCCGGGATCAAGCGAAGAAATTTTATAAGCGAGAATCATATCCCTGGAGCAACGAGCCGCTAACAGTGAGCTTTTCAAAGCTTGGAGTAATACAATCCCAGAATCCTTAATGTGGAAAAAGAAAGTCATTGGGCCCATCCTGCCTGTGCCGGCTCTCTGAAAGAGCTGTCCAATTATTCCACTTCCCTGCTCTACCACACAGTCCTATCAATGTTTTCCATTCCAAGTATATATCAGTAATTTGAGCCGTGCCACGAGCTAAGTGCAGCAAGCTTGGGAGGAAAATGTGACTTTGGACTTGAGACTCTGTAGGGTTTTTGTTTTAACTCTCTTCACTCTTTCGGGTAATCAGAGCTAAGATCAACCAAGGCTTTAAACTTTTCCAACAAATTGGATTTATTAATGTTAAAATACAAAAAGCTTTGTACCTCCCCAGGCAAAACCGCGAATTTTAGATTCTAACGCCTTTAACCACTCGGCCAGCGCAGCTGTATAAGCGCAGCGTCCAGGTTAAATTCACAAACCGCTGACCCAGCACTGAGTGTTTAATCTCGGCAATGACCATTTCGCTGGTTTGGTGATATTCAATTTGCTGCAAATTCATAAAATTGCAAAGAATCGCAGCGATCATTACAATAAACTAAACCGTCCGATATTTAAGAGGAGTATAACACGTTGAGAACAGTATCGAATATTCTGCAGGATAATGAAAATAAACAGCAGGAATATTGTGTTCTGCTCCCACATGACACAGATCAGACTCAGCCTCTGCTCCCTGCCCGCCGGCTGCTGAAACCTTGTCTCCAGATTATAAACTGATTCTAGTTTGGAGATAAATATTCAGGGTAGAGACTAAACACAGCGGGTGGGTTCAAATATATAAAGCAGTTATTTTAGACCAGAAACAGCGTTAAATCACATATATTGCTCAAATGTAACAATGTATGAATATGACATTAAATGTGTTTAAATACAGTGGGGGATTTAAAGCAGATTCGGGGCCAGTGGTTTCCAAGGTGATCTTACCTGTGGCTCTCTTGCCTCTCTCTCCCCTTCCTCCCACACGCTGCCGGTTTTTAAACCTTGTTTTAAATCTGCTGCTCTGGGCCAGTGCATTCCACAGTCTCACAACCCTTTCTACAAATACCGTCTCACTGCTTGACTTCTCTGTTTATTAGTTATGAATCACCTTGAGGTGCAATGGTGGCGTTTGTGACGTCAAATTAAAAGGCAGCCTATTGGAAACACGTTGGGGTCACAGTTTATTTTTGCACAGAATTTAACCTAAATCATTCAAGGTGGGATATTGTATTTGCTGCAACACAATAAACAATATTTTGTTATAAATGTTGGCTCATTAGTTCCCCAGTGTCAGAGGAAGAATTGTCTGATCTCCTCATTTATTTAATGTAAGACACAAACACAGGTATTCGTTCAGAATCAACCCACAGAATGAAACTGAGATAAACAGAGAGAGAGATACAGACAGCATCGGGACACATGGCGGAATAACAAGAGAGATGGATTAATACAAAACGGCCTCAGACTCCAAGAGGCCGTGAGAGGTAGCTGATAGATATGAGTGAGTGGAGGCAAAGCAACTCAAGCGTGATTTGGTTCCGTGGCTTAGCTGGTCAAAGCGCCTGTCCAGTAAACAAGCGATCCTTGGTTCGACTCCCAGCGGGGCCATTTTTTTTCTTTATCCGAATGAACCTCCAGGGGTGAGTTTCTTCTCGTGTGAAAAAGGCCACAATCCTTTTAAATGTAACTGCGGCTGCGCACTAGTTCCCATTCTGGATTAAGGCTCCAGTCGCTGCGGGGCGTGGGGCGAATTCCACCGCTGTCAGAATTTCTGGCGGTGCTGATTTTGGCCTCTTCACCAAAAATCCATCTTTTCCCAGCAGTGCCGTGCATGGCTTTGCTGTGGTCAGAGCGCAGCGACAGCAGCTGATGCGTGGCGCCGTAATCGTCTAGTATGTCAGTACTCTGCGTTGTGGCCGCAGCAACTTCGGTTCGAATCTGAGTCATGGCACAGCTCGCTTTATATCTTCTGCTCTCTGCGGCACCTGCTGAGAGAACATAGCGAAAAATCAATCTTTATTACATGAAACAGCATTTTTTTGTTGGCGGTGAAAACCTATTTACTCCTTTAAACCCCCGCGCTCTCACATGCCTGAGCTTGATGCTCCATAATTCAAACCCGCCTCTTCTCCCAGCTTTTTCTTCCTTCCACAATCAATAGCCCTCCTTTACTTTCCTCCTTCCATTTCATTGGCACTGTCCTGCGGCATTACCTTAATCTAACATTCACTTTCACCTACTTACACCGTTAAGTTTGCTCTGCTCCCACCGCTGTTCCTGGGGACACATGTCCCATTCACACCAATCTGAATTGGTGCTTTGAAACCAGTCGATACATTTAGACCCGCGGGACCGCTCGACAGACAAGCGCTGCCAAAACAGGGCCGGTCTTCGGAGGCAAAATAGCCGGATTGTACACGAAATTTCCTTGGCCTAATGGATAAGGCGTCTGATTTCGCTGCTAATCGTAATCGGGGTTATTGTCAGTTCCAGATCATTCTTTGTCTCTTTAAAACGGGTTTGCTCACTGTCCCGGGACATTCTGTGTGTCAGTCTGTTTAAAAGGAGTGCGATTTCAGCTGTGATGACCGAGTTGTTAAGGTGTTGTGTTCGAAGTTACATTGCGTTTCACTGCGCAGGTGTGAACCCAGCTCGCAGAGCACCTGTTCATTAATTGGAAATATGGTCATCTTTTCCTAAATCCACTCCTTTATATGAGCTGTTGCCCTGGGTTTGCTCACAATTCTCCCCACAACAACTTTTTGACGACGGCAAACTTTTTCTTCTCTGTTCAGAATCTGTCTTAAAACCGACCATTTCTGACAGTCTCTCACCTGAAGTAACGGAAGGCCTTTTGTTTACAGAAGCTGATTGTACATTTTCAACATTGTCGATCTGGGTGAACGGGCAGGACACGCGGTGAAGGGGACTTTCTTGCAGAGCAGTTTATTTGGATGCAAAAAGCTGTAAATGGAATAGCTGAGCGCGCTGTCGACCAGTGAGGAGGTGGCCGAGAGGTTAAGGTGGTGGGCTGTTAATCCATTGTGCTCAGCACGCGAGGGTTCGGGATCCCATCCTCGTCGTTCACCTTAAACGTCATGTCCAATTTCACCTTTTGCTCCCAAGCATGCTTCATTTTGCTCATGTCAAATTACCAATATATACTTTAAAGAGAAAACACTTGTCGGACTATGGAGACTGGGACTAATTGGAAAGCACTCTCAGAGACAGCTTACTTCATTACCGTCAGAATCTGAGATTCCAATACTTAATGAGTTGCGCACCCTACTGTTGGCGGCTCGTTGGTCTAGGGGTATGATTCTCGCTTTGGGTGTTTCACAGTTGAGATGTGAGAGGTCCCGGGTTCAAATCCCGGACGAGCCCACTAAATTTTAGTCAAAACTCAGCTTTTACAGCCGATCGACATTGCAGAAAAACATAAATATTTTCCATTAAAAACATATGATTTCCCCTCGTTTTTCCCACATCTTTCAAAATCCCCGAGCTTCACAGGAGCAACTGAAAACCAACCAACTGAGTAAAGTTAAAGGCTTCGACATGTGTTGGGCTCGGTGTCTCATAGGACGTCGAACAGCCGCGTTCGATTTCAGACAATGCCGGACCTTCACATTTTGCTTTTTGCACCCATGAGCTGGCCTGAATTGGGAGAAACTTACATTCAGCGTCAATCTTCTTGAAGCACCCTCTGCCCTGAACGGAGGTGTTCCGCAAGGCGCACACCCAATTTTCGTTTGGTCTCCCCAATGTGGAGGAGACCGCCTCCTGAGCAGCGAATACAGTATATTAAATTGCAAGAAGTACAAGTAAATCGCTGTTTCACTTGGGAGGAGTGTTTGGGGCCCTGGACAGTGGGAAGGGAGGAGGTAAAAGGGCATGTGTTGCATCTCCTGCGCTTGCACAGGAATGTGCCAGGCGAAGGGGAAGGGGTGTTGGGGGTGATAGAGGAGTGGACCAGGGAGTCTTGGAGGGAGCGGTCCCTTCGGAATACTGAAAGGGGAGGTGAGGGGAAGATGTGATTGGCGGTGGGGAATCTGTGTCAGATATAAATGTATTTCTGAGCGCTGCAAATGTCTAGCCCGGCCCCATTCTACCTTCTCAATGTCCCCACGTGGGACACGGCAGAACATCTGTTACATTCGAATTCAACGTTTTCTTTTATTGATATTTAGAAAATGTGAGGTTTAGAAAGTAATAACTCTGCATCCATCAGCCTCTCTGATACCTCCTGAGCGCCCCTTACCCGCTCTGATAGGCCCTGAGCGGTCCTTACCCTGTCTGGTCCATCCGGAGCGTCCCTTCACCTGTCTGGTCCATCCGAAGCGTCCCTTATCCTGTCTGGTCCATCCGGAGCGTCCCTTACATTTTCTGATACATCCGGAGCGTGCCTTAACCTGTCTGGTCCATCCGGAGCGTCCTTTAACCTGTCTGGTCCATCCGGAGCATCCCTTACCCTGTCTGGTCCATCCGGAGCGTCCCTTATCCTGTCTGGTCCATCCGGAGCGTCCCTTATCCTGTCTGGTCCATCCCTAGCATCCCTTACCCTGTCTGATACATCCGGAGCGTCCTTTACCCTGTCTGGTACATCCGGAGCGTCCCTTACCCTGTCTGATACTTCCGGTGCGTCCGTTACCCTGTCTGGTACATCCGGAGCATCCCTTACCCTGTCTGGTATATCCGGAGCGTCCCGTACCCTGTCTGGTACATCCGGAGCATCCCTTACCCTGTCTGGTACATGCGGAGCGTCCATACTCTCTTTGTTACCTCCTGAGCGTCCATTGTCCTTTTTGATAACCAGTTTGCCAAAATTGCATATTCCACCCCTCATTCGCAGCTATATAGCGCTTCCCGTCGCTCACGCACTTGAACTGTTTAGGGAAAAGCGCCAACTACCAGGTAAACAAAATTGAGTTCTTCAGTTAGCCTCCCTATTTCCCTTGATTTCCCAAGAAAATTTCGTGTGCAATCGGGCTGCTTTGGTTCCGAAGGCCAGACCTGCTTTCGCAGAGCTTGTCTGTTGAGCGGTCCCGCAGGTCTAAATATATCGACTGGTTTCACAGCACCAATTCAGATTGGTGTGAATGGGACATGTGCCCCCGGAACAGCAGTGGGAGTAGAGCAAACTTAACGGCGCAAGTAGGTGAAAGTGAATGTTAGATTAAGGTAATACCGCAGGAAAGTGACAATGAAATGGAAGGAGGAAAGTAAAGGAGGGCTTTTGATTGTGGAAGGAAGAAAAAGCTTGGTTTGAATTATGGAGCATCAAGCTCAGGCATGTGAGAGCGCGGGGTTTTGAAGGAGTAACTAGGTTTTCACCGCCAACAAACAATATTTGTTCCATGCAGTAAAAATTCATTTCTCGCTATGTTCCATTAGCAGGTGCCGCAGATAACAGAAGATATAAAGCGAGCTGTGCCGTGACTCGGATTCGAATTGAGGTTGTATGTCGGCCCCAACGCAGAGTACTGACCGCTATACGATCACGGCGCCACACATCAGCTGCTGCAGCGCTGCTCTGACCACATTAAAGTCGCGCACGGCACTGCTGAGAAAAGATGGATTTTTGGTGAAGAGGCCAAAATCAGCACCGCCAGAAATTCAGACAGCGGTGGAATTCGCTCCACGCCCCGCAGCGGCTGGAGCCTTAATCCAGAATGGGAACTAGTGCAGCCGCAGTTACATTTAAAAGGATTGTGGCCCTTTCACACGAGAAGAAACTCACTGCTGGAGGGTCAGAAAGACAATAATAAAAGGCCCCGCTGGGAGTCGAACCCAGGATCGCCTGTTTACTAGACAGGCGCTTTGACCAACTAAGCCACGGAGCCAAATCACGCCTGCAGTAGGCCCCCTTCCCTCGCTGATATCTATCAGCTACCTGTCACTGCCTCTTGGCGTCTGAGGCCGTTTTGTATTTATCCATCTCTTTTGTCTATTCCGCCATGTGTCCCGATGCTGTCTGTATCTCTCTGTGTTTATCTCAGTGTCAATCTGTGAGTTAATTCTGGATGAATAGCTGTGTTTGTGTCTTACATGAAATAAATAAGGGGATCGGACAATTCTTCCTCTGACACTGGGGAACTAATGAGCCAACAAGCCAACGAGTTATAACAAGATATTTTTTATTGTGATGCAGCAAATACAATGTTTAGCGGACGAGTTTCTCGGAGTGATGTGTCTGATCCTCTCATTGATGCGTTTGTACACGTTGTGGAAAAGACGGAGGTGTAAATAATTTACAGGGAAATCATCTAAACTTATCTTCAAGTATCGCGTTCACCCACAAAGAAGCGCAAACTCACGGATTTAAAAAGCTGACGTGTAATCAGCTCTGTGGTGCTAATGGACTCTGGTTCGAGTCCCACTAGAGTCGCTGTTCAATCAGGTTTCGGTGATGCACTTTTGCAGCAAAACCACAACTCGTTCATTGATGTCCTTCAGGGACTGGGAATCGCCAAAGAGGTCGATTGAATTGTGATTAATTAACATTGAAATATGTTGTTTACTCCACGTGTGTTGTGTCGACAAACCCTGTGCATTCTGTCCTCTCGAGCTCAAACATTCTCTGGAGAAAAGACAATCCGATCTTCTGGAACGCTAAAAAGACATCATTTGATCCTGGGGATCTCTCCCATATCAATCAATGAAACCCCCCAAGCGAGAATCAAACCCACAGCCGAACAGCCATCCGTTCCGACCGCTTCTGACCATCCAAACTCGCTTTCAGACCGCCTCTGACAATCCAATCTCGCTTTCTTATACGATGTGCAGCAACATCAAGTTGTACACGAAATATTTCAAGTCAACAATATTAGCCTCACTTCACCTGATTCGTTTTGAAAGTCCGAATTTTACATTTCTGAATTACTTTCCCTGCCGTCTCATTCATTATTTCTTTTTTTTACGCGTTTCTGCTGGTGTTGCAGGTTAGATCAGCCTTGGTTCAAGAAACCCTGCGAACTCCATCAGGGGAAAACACAGAGAGACAAGAGACAGGGAGAGACAGACATTTGCTTGCAAAGAAAATTAAGATTACATATGACAAGTTCTGCGAATGGGCAGATTTAACAATAGAGCTTGGGAAACACATCCTCCCGTGTCCTGAGATCCGCTAACTATTTCAAGTCAACAATATTAGACACTCTTTACAAAGCTCGTTTTGAATCTACGACTTGTATTATCGAGTAAGACTTTGCAGAATGAATTGCTCTACATTGTCGTCTGTCTTGGCATCCTCCTATTATACATTATACACTCTACCACAAGTGGACTGTAATCACATTGCTGCTTTATTTGGCTGTGAGAGCGAAGAGATCGGAGATTGAACCTCGACTTTTGAGCATGAACTGCCCCAAGAAAATTTTGGAAAGATGGAATTGAAGTTCCCAAATCAAACCATGTGAATCTCAATGACTTTAGGAAGAGGGTCGGTAGAAATATTAATAATTAAAGGCACCTCAACCATCTACACTTCTTGTGAACGAGTTTTGCTTGAATTTGAATTCGATCTTCAACCCGCTCTGGACTTTCATCTCACTGAATCAGATAAAAGAAAGACTTGCATTTATATAGCGCCTTCCACGACCACCGGGCGTCCCAAAGCGCTTTACAGTCACTGAAGTGCTTTTGAAGTTTAGTCACTGTTGTAATAAAGGAAACGCGGCAGCCAATATGCGCACAGCAAGCTCCCACATATAGCAATGTGATGATCACCGATATTTCTTTTTGTTATGTTGATTGAGGGATAATTATTGGCCGGGATGATTGACGTCCCAGTCTTATTCAGTTTCCAGAAAGTCGTTAAGGTAACTAATGAGGGAGACTGAGGAGGACACATTTTTCACACCTTCCAGCTGTGTCAGAACTGGAAGAGGAGCAGGACAGGTGGAGTTGCTTTGTAGCGAGCCGAGCTCTCAGAATAGAAGGAGTAACAGGACGATGTCTTGATCCAGTCTGCTGACAGCTAATTTAGGGTAAAGTAGGATGAGGAGGAAGACCACAGAATACAGGAGCATCAGAACAGCAGACGTTCATTCAGCCATTCGAGCCTGTGCCGACATTCAATTAGATCATGACTGATCTGCAGTTCTCCTCTAATTTTCTGCCTTTGCTACATATAACTTGATGCCCTTACCTAACAACACCGTGTCGATCTCAGCCTTGGAAGCAACATTTGAACCCCAGCATCCACAGCCTTTTCGGAGAGAGAGTTTTGGATTTCTACAAACCTTTGAGAGCAAAGCTGCTTTCGGATTTAATTTCTAAATGGCGCGGCTCTAATTTTGAGGTTATGACCCTTGTTCTTGATTCCTCAAACAGAGGAAATAGTTTATCTCTATCTACCCTAATAATCCATTTAACATTTTAAACACCACAATCAGATAATAGCGTCATAGAGGCATAGAGTCATACGGCACAGAAGGAGGCCATTCGGCCCATGCCGGCTCTCTGTAGAGCAATCCAGTCAGTCCCATTACCCCGCTCTATCCCTGCAGCCCTGCAAGTATATTTCCCTCAAGTGCCTATCCAGTCACCCTTGAAAATATTGAGTGCCTTCGCTTCCACCACTTCCATCGGCAGCGAGTTCCAGGTGCTCACCACTCGCTCTGTAAAAATATTTCCCCTCACAACCCCCCTGTATCTCTTGCCCAAAACCTTAAATCTGTGTCCTCTAGTCCTTGTACCATCAACTAGTGGGAACAGCATTTCCCCGTCTAGCCTATCCAAATCCGTCATAATCTTGTACACTCCTATCAAATCACCCCTCAACCTCCTTTGCACTAATTAAAACAAATCCAGCTTCTCCAACCTGTCCTTGTAGCTAAGATTCCCCCATCCCCGGAACCATTCTAGTAAATCTCCTCTGCAGCCTCTCAAGGGCCTTCACATCCTTCCTAAAGTGTGGTGACCAGAACTGGACACAATGGGCCAGAAATTCGGCTTTCCGGTTTCCTGCGGGTGCAAGCATGGCACGCGTACTTGCCTACCGCGCCTGCCGTTGTGCTTTCGGCCCACGAGAACTTTGGCTCCTGGGCCTCCTGCAGCTGCCGGCGCGCAGTGCTTGCGTATCCCAGGGGCGCAGTTAGTTCGAAACGGCCCCTGGGATCACGTGGGCCATGGAGAGCCAATCCTAACAGAGCATTTTCATTCATAGATTTGACAGGAAGACCTGTCAAATCAATGAATAGAGATCGGCCCCAAAACCACACTTAAACTTCAAATATATTTTTTTAAATCACATTTTTATAATAACTATAAGTTACAAAAATTAACTACCTTTAACAGAAATTAACATTTTTGAAAAAATTAATTTTACTTTTTAACGGTGCTAAAAATAAACTTACCTTTCTTTAAAGTATCTAAAAAAGATAAACCTGTTGAAAAAATGTTTAAATTGTAATTAATTAACCACTTACCTTGTTAAAAACAGGCCTGGCGCCTCCTTTTTAAAACTGCAGCTTCTCCATACTTACCCTCCTGGAGAAAGCTGAAAAAAACCCCGAAGTTCGCTGCGTGCGCGCAGCCTCTCCCACGCACGCGTTCGACTTCTGAACCCTTCCTTCAGGGGAACGGAAGTTCCGGTTTCCCGCGCGTGCGCAGTGCATGCAGGAAACCGGCACTTCAGGTGGCCTTACGGGTGAGTACACAGCCCGTACTCACCCGACAAGTGCCGAATTTCTGGCCCAATACTACAGTTTTGGCCTAACCAGCGCTTTATATAGGTACGGCATAACTTCTCTACTTTTGTACTCAATACCTCAATTTATGAAGCCCAAGATCCCATATGCTTTCCTAACCGCGCTCTCAATATGTTCTGCCACCTTCAGGGACCTATGTACATTAACTCCCAGGTCCCTCTCTCCCTGCACACTCTTTAAAACTGTACCATTAAGTGTATCTGCCGAAATGCATCACCTCACTCTTCTGTGTATTAAATTTCATCTGTCACTTGTCTGCCCATCTGCTAGACTTTCTCTATCCGTTGCAGTCGATAGGTATCATCCTCACTGTTTGCCACACCCCCAAGTTTGGTGTCATCGGCAAATACACCCCTCAATCTTTTAAACTCAAGGGAACAGAAGGCAAGTTTATACAATCAGTCCTCATAATTTAACGCTGTAAGCCTCGGTATTAATCTGGTAAATCTGCGCTGCGCCACTCCAAGGTCAATATATCCTTTTTGTGTGCTGCGCCCAGAACAGAACACAATACTCCAGAAGTGGTCCAACTAGAACTTTATAAACTGGAGAATAACTTCGTCCCCTTTTGTATTTCAGCCCCCTTGAGGTAAAGGCCAACCTGTTTTGGAAAGGGTGCAGAGGAGGGCCACTAGACTAATTCCCAGTATAAAGCATCTTAGTTATCAGGATAAACTATACGAGTTGCGACTCTACACTTTAGTAAAGCTTAGACTGAGGTTTGGTCTGTTCGATGTATTTAAGATGATGAAGGGAGTAGATTGTGTTCCAGTTGACAAGTTGTTATAATTAAATAGTTGAGGGAGGACCTGGGTGACAATTTTAAGTTGTATAAGGCCAGACCTAGGTCAGATGTCAGGAAGTGGTTCATTTTCCACAGAAAGCATCTTTTCACATAAAGGTTTGTAAGAATCTGGAACTCTCTCCCCGATAAGTCAGTGGATGCTGGGGGGTCAATTGTTGCTTCCAAGACTGAGATCGACACGTTGTTGTTAGGTAAAGGGATCACATTTTATGGAGCAAAGGCAAACAATACAGGTGAGGTGCAGATCAGTCATGATCTAATTGAATGTCGGAGCAGGCAGAGGGCTGAATGGACTACTCCCGTTCTACGTTCGTGTATTCTGTTCTATTCCAAATCAGATAAGTTTACCCTACATTAGTTGTCAACTGACTGGATGAAAAAATCGCCTTGTCACTCATTCTACAGCTGGAAGTTCCGCTTCTCACGAAGCAACTGCACCCTTCCTTCTGCTCTTCCACAGCTAGAAGCAGAGGAGGTCGATGTTGTACCAGGTTCAACCATACACAGCAGTGCTGCGCAGCAGCCAGCAGAGGGAGCAGGTGGGGCAATACTGTGCAGTGGCCAGAGGAGGGAGCAGCAGGACCAGGTGGTGCAATACTGCACAGCGGCCAGAGGAGGGAGCAGCATTAACATGTGGTGCAATACTGAACAGGGGCCAGAGGAGGGAGCAGCGGTACCAGACACACGCCGATCCTGCAGAACATACATACACGGGGGGAGGCATTTTAACCCCACCCGTTCGAAGTTAAAATCGACATTTCAGCCTAGAACGGAGGCATCTGCGACATGGTATTACAGAGATATACAATCATATCAGAAATTCGAGGGTATACATGTCAGGAAGGGATGAACAGGCTGGGTCTCTTCTCTTGAAAAAAGAGGGTTGCGGGGTGACCTAATAGAGGTCTTTAAAATTATGATATATTTTGATATAGTGCATACAGAGAGAATGTTTCCACTTGTGGGGATGAGCATAATTGGAGGCCATCAATATAAGATAGTCACCAAGAAATCCAATAGGGAATTCAGAAGAAACTTCTTTACCCAAAGAGTGGTGAGAATGAGGAACTCGCTACCACAAGGAGTGGCTGAAGCGAAAAGTATAAATGCATTTAAGGGGAGGCTAGACAAGCATATGAGGGAGAAGGGAATAGAGGGTTATGCTGATAGATTTAGATGAGAAGAGACGGGAGGGGGCTGGAGTGGAACATAAATGCCAGCATGGGCTGGTTTGGCCGAATGGCCTGTTTCTGTGCTTTATATCCTATGTAATGTAATCCTAGTAACTCGTGTGGAATACTAGTTTAAATTAAATTGTGGGAGAAATAACAAGATGGAACAGGCTCAAAATTGAAAGTGAACTCTTTAGGACTAATATCAGGAGAATGATCAACACTTAGAATGGACTCCAGGCAGAGCGGTGGTGGTGAAAAGCTCGGGAATTACTTTGGAAACAACTGGATTAAGCAATGGGGTGAAGACTACGGTTGTTCTGGAGGGCTGAATTAGAATGGGCTGAATGGGCTTCCTCACGGGTAAGGGTCTTGTGATCAGTGCTGGTCGGTGTGAAAAATGTGTCCTCCCCAGTCTCCAGCATTACTTACCTTAATGATGTCTGCAGACTGAATCAGACTGGGACATCAATCAATACACAAGCAAAATACTGCAGATGAAATAAAAACAGAAAATACTGGAAATACTCAGCAGGTCAGGCAGCATCTGTGGAGAGAGAAACAGAGTTAACGTTTCAGGTCGATGACCCTTCGTCAGAACTCGTGTGGAATACGAGCTTAAATTAAATAGTGGGAGAAATAACAAGATGGAGCAGGCTCAAAATTGAAATCAATCCCCCTCAATCAACATAACAAAAATTATCTGCTCACTATCACATTGCTGTTTGTGGGAGCTTGCTGTTCGCAATTTGGCTGCCGCGTTTCCTACATTACAACATTGATGTACAAAAGCACTTCAGTGGCTGTAAAACACTTTGAGACGTCCGGTGGTGGTGAAAGGCGCTCTATAAATGCAAGTCCCTCTTTCTTTTATCTGCTTCAGTGAGATGAAAGTCCAGAGCGGGTTGAAGTTCGAATTCAAATTCCAGCGAAGCTCGTTCACACAATGTGTAGGTCGTTGAGGTGCCTTTACTCCAGAATAATTGCACTGACCCTCTTCCCAAAGAACTTGAGATGCACGCGGATTAATTTGGTAACATCTCTTAGATCTTTCCATAAGATCCAAAGGCAGTTCAAGATCAATAGTCGAGAGCAAAATAAGGGCTCGTCCGGGATCTCTCGCAAAGTTCAGCCAATAAACCCAAAGCGAGAATGATACCCCTAGACCAACGAGCCCGCTTTGGAAGCCGCCACACTCAAGAGGTAGCCATAATCAAACCATATGTTGGTCATTCTTGATAACCAGAGCACTTAAGACCGAGACAGCTCTGACATAGAAACAGAGAAAAATAGGAGCAGGAGTAGGCCATTCGGCACTTCGAGCCTGCTCCGCCATTCAATATGATCATGGCTGATCCTTTATCTCAATACCATATCCCCGCTCTCTCTCCATACCGCGTGATGCCTTTTGTTTATAGAAATCGATTTATCTCCTTCTTAAATATATTCAGTGACTTGGCCTCCACACCCTTCTGTGGTAGAGAATTCCACAGGTTCACCACCCTCTGAGTGAAGAGATTTCTCATCATCTCAGTCCTAAATGTCCTACCCCGTATCCTGAGACTGTGACACCTCGTTCTAGAACCCCCAGCCAGGGGAAAACATCCTCTCTGCATCCAGATTGCCAATGAGATCCCCTCTAATTCTTCTAAACTCTAGTGAATACAAGCCTAATCGACCCAATCTCTCCTTATAAGACAGTCCTGCCATCCCAGGAATAAGTCTGGTGAATCTTCGCTACACTCCCTCTGTGGCAAGTATATTCTTTCTTAGATAAGAGACCAAAACTGCACACAATATTCCAGGTGTGGTCTCACCAAGGCCCTGTATAACGGTAGTAAGACATCCTTGCTCCTGTACTCAAATCCTCTTGCAATGAAGGCCAACATACCATTTGTCTTCCTAACTGCTTGCTTAACCTGCATGTTTGCTTTCAGTGACTGGTGTACAAGGACACCCAGGTCCCTTAGTACATCAACATTTTCCAATCTATCACCAGTTAAATAAAATTCCGCCTTTCTGTTTTTCCTACCGAAGTGGATAACTTCACATTTATTCACGTTATAATGCATCTGCCATGTATTTGCCCACTCACTCAACTTGTCTAAATCGTCTTGAAGCCTCTTGGCATCCTCCTCACAACTCACAATCCCACCTAATTTCGTGTTGTCATCAAACTTGGAAATAGTACATTTGATTCCCTCATCCAAATAATTGATATATATTGTAAATAGCTGGGGCCCGAAAAAGGCCCGTTTATTCCTATTCTCTGTTTCCTGTCTGTTAACCAATTTTCAATCCATGCCAGTATATTACCCACAATCCCATGTGCTTTAATTTTGCACACTAACCTGTTATGTGGGACTTTATCAAAGACCTACTGAAAATCCAAATACAAAGAAACATAGAACATAGAAAAATCGGAGCAGAAGTAGGCCATTTGACCCTTCGACCCTGCTCCGCCATTCCATATGATCATGGCAGATCCTTTATCTCAATACCATATTCCCGATCTCTCCCCATACCCCTTGATGCCTTTTGTGTCTGGACATCTATCTATCTCCTTCTTAAATATATTCAGTGCCTTGGCCTCCACAGCCTTCTGTGGTAGATAAGTCCACAGGTTCACCACCCACTGAGTGAAGAAATTTCTCCTCATCTCAGTCCTAAATGTCCTACCCCGTATCCTGAGACTTTGACCCCTCGTTCTAGACCCACCAGCCAGGGGAGACATCCTCCCTGCATCCAGTCTGTCTAGCCCTGTCAGAATTTTATACGTTTCAATGAGATCCCCTCTAATTCGTCTAAACTCTAGTGAATACAGGCCTAGTCGACCTAATCTCTCCTCATACGACAGCCCTGCCATCCTAGGAACCAGTCTGGTTAACCTCCGCTGCACTCCCTCTATGGTAAGTATATGCTTCTTTAGGTAAGGAGACCAAAACTGCACACAGTACTTCAGGTATGGTCTAACCAAGGCCCTGTATAACTGTAGTAAGACATACTTGCTCCTGTACTCAAATCCTCTTGCAATGAAGGCCAACATACCATTTGCCACCCCAACTGCTTGTTGCATCTGCATTTTTGCTTTCAGTGACTGGTGTACAAGGACACCCAGGTACCTCTGTACATCAACATTTCCAAGTCTATCACCATTTAAATAATACTGTGCCTTTCTGTTTTTCCTACCGAAGTGGAAAACTTCACATTTATCCACGTTATACTGCATCTGCCATGTATTTGCCCACTCACTCAACTTGTCTAAATCGCCTTGAAGCCTCTGTGCTTCCTCCATACAATTTACAATCCCACCTAGTTTCTTGTCGTCAGCAAACTTGGAAATATTACATTTGGTTCCCTCATCCAAATCATTGATATATATTGTGAATAGCTGGGGCCCAAGCACTGATCCCTGCGGTACCCCACTAGTCTCTGCCTGCCACCCCGAAAAAGACCCATTTATTCCTATTCCCTCTTTCCTGTCTGTTAAAC
Source organism: Squalus acanthias (assembly GCA_030390025.1). Taxonomy (NCBI): domain Eukaryota; kingdom Metazoa; phylum Chordata; class Chondrichthyes; order Squaliformes; family Squalidae; genus Squalus; species Squalus acanthias. The sequence goes on from CM059449.1 coordinate 39,567,092, forward strand.
AATTTTCAAACAATGCCAATATATTGCCCCCAATCCCGTGTGCTTTAATTTTGCACACTAACCACTTATGTGAGACTTTATCAAAGGTCTTCTGAAAATCCAAATATTCCACATCCACTGGTTCTCCCTTTACTATTCTACCAGTTACATCCTGAATAATCTCCAGTAGGTTTGTCAAACGCGAAACACTCTTTCATAAATCCATGTTGACTTTGTCTAATCCCGTTGATATTTGCCAAGTATCCTGTTATCACATCCTTTATAATAGATTCTACCATTTCCCCTACTACTGATGTTAGGCTAACCGGTTTGTAGTTCCCTGTTTCCTCTCTCCCTCCTTTTTTAAATAGTGTGGTTACATTTGCCACCCTCCGATCTACAGGAACTGTTCCATAATCTATAGAATGTTAGAAGATGACAACCAATGCATCCATTATTTCCATTGCTACCTCTTTTAGTACTTTGGGATGCAGATTATCAGGCCCTGGGGATTTATCGGCTTTCAGTCCCATTAATTTCTCTAGCACTATTTTTTTACTAATAATAATTTCCTTTAATTCCTCCTGCTCACTAGACCCTTGGTTCCCTAGCATATCTGGAAGTTATTTGTGTCCTCTTCCGTGAAGACAGAACTAAAGTATTTGTTTAATTGCTCTTACCTTCCCTTGTTCACATTATAAATTCTCCCGTTTCTGACTGTAAGGGACCTACATTTGTCTTCACTAATCTTTTCTTTTTACATACTTGTAGAAGCTTTTACAATCCGCTTTTATGTTCCTTGCAAGTTTACTCTCATACTCTATTTTCCCCTCTTAATCAATCTCTTTGTCCTTTTTGCTGAACTCGAAACTGCTCCCAATCCTCAGGCTTGCTACTTTTTCTGACAACTTTATATGACTCCTCTTTGGATCTAATACTATCCTTAATTTCTTTTGACAGCCATGTCTGGGCCGCTTTTCCTTTTGTGTTTTTGCGCCAGAAAGGAATGTGTAAGTTGTTCCCCACCAGGATGGCCTGAGGGCGCTCCGCTTCTTCCTTGAACAGAGGCCCAACCAGTCCCCATCCACCACCACCCTCCTCCGCCTGGCTGAACTTGTTCTCACATTGAACAACTTCTCCTTTGACTCTACCCATTTCCTCCAAATTAAAGGTGTTGCTATGGGTACCCGCATGGGTCCTAGCTATGCCTGCCTTTTCGTGGGATATGTGGAACACTCTTTGTTCCAGTCCTACTCGGGTCCCCTCCCTCACCTCTTTTTCCGGTACATTGATGACTGTATCGGTGCCGTCTCCTGCTCTCGCCCTGAACTAGAACATTTCATTCACTATGCTTCCAATTTCCACCCTTCCCTCACCTTCACATGGTCCATCTCCGACTCTTCTCTTCCCTTCCTCGACTTCTCCATCTCCATCTCTGGGGATAGGTTATTGACTAACATTCACTACAAGCCTACCGACTCCCACAGCTACCTGGACTACACTTCCTCCCACCCCGCCTCCTGTAAGGACTCTATTCCATTCTCCCAGTTTCTCCGTCTCCGCCGCATCTGCTCTGATGATGCCACCTTCCATACCAGTGCTTCCGACATGTCTTCCTTTTTCCTCAACCGAGGATTCCCCTCTACCGTGGTCGACACGGCCCTCGACCGTGTCCGTTCTATCTCCCGCACATCTGCCCTCACCCCTGCCCCTCCCTCCCGGAACCACGATAGGGTTCCCCTTGTCCTCACCTTTCACCCCACCAGCCTCCACATTCAACGGATCATCCTCCGCCATTTCCGCCACCTCCAGCGTGATCCCACCACCAAACACATCTTCCCCTCACCTCCCCTTTCAGCATTCCGCAGGGACCGCTCCCTCCGCGACACCCTAGTCCACTCCTCTACCACCCCCAGCACCCCTTCCCCTTCGCCCGGCACCTTCCCGTGCACGCGCAGGAGATGCAACACATGCCCTTATACCTCCCCTCTTCCCACTGTCCAGGGCCCCAAACACCCCTTCCAGGTGAAACAGCGATTTACTTGTACTTCCTACAATTTAGTATACTGTATTCGCTGCTCACGATGTGGACTCCTCTACATTGGGGAGACCAAACGCAGATTGGGTGACCGCTTTGCGGAACACCTCCGTTCAGTCCGTAAGGGGGACCCCGAGCTCCCGGTGGCCTGTCACTTTAATTCACCGCTTCACTCCCACTCTGACCTCACCGTCCTCGGCCTAATACACTGTTCCACGGAAGCTCAGCGTAAGCTCGAGGAACAGCACCTCATCTTTCGTTTAGGCACGCTACAGCCCTCTGGACTCAATATCGAGTTCAACAATTTTAGATCATAACCTCAGCTCCAATCACATTTATATTTTATTTTATCTACCCTTTTATTTGTCCCCCCCACCTTTTTTTTTCCTCCTAGAAGCTGGCAGCTGTCCTTCATTCTGCCAGTAGATTTCACACTTCATTCAGCCTTAATCTGTCACATTAACACCACCTCTAGCCTTGCATATCTCTTAATGTCTAGATGTTAAGTGTTGCAATTCATGTATTCGTTCCTTAAATGTTAGCCATTGCCTATCCACCATCATTCCTTTAAATGAAGCTCCTCAATCTATCATAGCCAACTCACTCTTCATACCTTCGTAGTTTCCTTTGTTTAGATTTAGGACCCTAGTTTCGGATTGGACTACTTCACTTTCCATCTCAATGAAGAATTCTATCATGTTAAGGTCACTCTTCCCTAAAGGACCCCGCACAAGATGATTATTAATTAACCCCTTCTCATTTCACAATACCCAATGTAGGATAGCCTGTTCCCTAGTTGGCTCCTCAACGTACTGGTCTAAAAAAACATCTCATTCACACTCCAGGAATTCAGCCTCCACAGTATTATTTCTAATTTGGTTTGACCAGTCTATATGTAGATTAAAGTCATCCATGATTACTGCAGTACTCTTGTTACATTTATCTCTAATTTCCTGTTTAATGCCAGCCCCCACGTTACCACTACTGTTTGGAGGCCTATAGATAACTTTCACCAATGTTTTCTGCCATCTTGGTGCTTCTTAGCTCCACCCAGACTGATTCTACATCTTTATTTTCTGAGCCAATATCCATTGTCACTATTGTTCTGATTTAATCCTTCACTAAAAAGGTCACCCCACCTCCTTTTCCCTTTTGCCTGTCCTTCCTAAAGTTCGAATATCCTTGGATATTCAGCTCCCAGTCTTGGTCACCCTGCAGCCATGTCTCCGTAATCGCAATTATATCGTATCCATTTGCATCTATTTGCGCTCTTAATTCATCTACCTGATTACGAATGCTTCGTGCATTCAGAGACAGTGCCTTTAAATTTGTCTTAACATTTTTAGACATCTTAACCTTTTTTTTTACTATGGCCCTATTTGTCTTATTACCATTTTTTCTTACCTGGACCCTATTTGTTAGTGTACTCTTTTGTTTGTACGCTCTGTCCCTTCCTGACACAATCTGCTTTTCCTTACCCCAATCACTTTCCTGCACTGCTTCCTTGTCTTTTATCTTTAGCATTCTAGATTTCTCTCCACAGGGACCCTGCCCCCCTTATTTAGGTTAAAGCCCTGTCTACCTCCCAATTATTCAATTCGCTAGAACACTGGTCCTCACATGGTTCAGGCTATAGTCCGCCCCAATGGAACAGCTCTCTCTTTCCCCAGTACTGGTGCCAGTGCCCCACGAATCGAAACCCACTTCTCCCACACCAAACTTTGAGCCACGCATTCATCTCCCTGATCCTGTTGACCCGATGCCAATTTGCACGTGGTTCAGGTAATAATCCAGAGATTATTAACTTTGTGGTTCTGCTTTTTTAATTTAGTCCCTAGCTGCTCAAACTCTCTCAGCAGAAACTCTTCCTTTGTCCTACCTATGTCGTTGGTACTTACATGGTCCACGACAACTGGATCCTCCCCCTCCCACTCCAAGTTCTTCTCCAGCTCGGAGGAGATGTCCTTTACCCTGGCACTGGGTTGGCAACATAGCCTTCAGAACACACACTCCTGGCTGCAGAGAACAGTGTCTATCCCTCTAACTATACTGTCGCCTACTTCAACCACCTTTGTTTTTACTCCCCTCACTTGAACGGCTTCCTGTACCACGGTGCCGTGGCCAGTTTGCTCGTCCTGTCCGCAGTCCCCGCACTTGTCCACAAGGGTTGCAGGAACCTCGAATCTATTGGACAAGTGCAGGGACTGAGGCTCCTGCAATACTACATCCTGGATCGCCGTACCTGCCTCACTCGCAGTCACACCCTCCTGTCCCTGACAACTTGTCAATTCTAAAGTATTTAATCTAAGGGGTGTGGCTGCCTCCTGGAGCAAAATGTCCAGGTAAGTGTCTCGCACTGTCTGCAGCTCGGATTCCAGCTCCTCAACTCGGAGCCGAAGTTCCTCGAGCCACAGACACTTATCGCAGATGTAGTCGTCCTGGAGAAAAATGTCCACAAGCTCCCACATATTGTAGCAGCAACACATCTCCTGTTCCCCCATTATTTTATTTATTTAATTAAATAGTTTAGTGTTAATGAAATTATTCACCTCGTTTAGTTTATTAAATTAATTAAATTAAGTTTAGTTTTTAAAATTTAGTTATATGTTATGTTAACTTAAACCTTAGCCCACAGTCACTACCAATGACATTTCTGCCTTACCTGTGACGTCACACTGCAGCTTTCTCTTGTTGTTGCAGGTCTGCTGCAGGAAGCAGAGGGTAATGGTCGACGGGTGTTTTTATGACTGGAAGGCTGTTTTCAGTAGGGTTGCGCAGGGCTCAGTTCTAGTTCCCTTGCTTTTTGTGATATATATCAAGGATTTAGACTTTATTGAAGGAGGTATGATTAAAACTTTTGCAGGTGATACAAAAATTGACCGTGTGGTTGATAGTGAGGAAAAAAGCTGCAGACTGCAGGAAGATATCAATGGATTGGTCTGGTGGGCAGAAAAGTGGCAAATGGAATTCAATCCGGAGAAATATGAAGTAATGCATTTGGGGAGGGCCAACAAGGCAAGGGAATACACAATACATGGTAGGATATGAGAAATGTAGAGGAACAGAGGGACCTTGGAGTGCTTGTCCACAGATCCCTGAATGCAGCAAGACAGGTAGATAAGGTGGCTTAGAAGGCATACGGGATACTTTCGTTTATTAGCCATGACATAGAATATAAGAGCAGGGAGGTTAAGCTAAAACTGTATAAAACACTAGTTAGGTCACAGCTAGAGTACTGCGTGCAGTTCTGGTCACCACATTACAGGAAAGACGTGATTGCAATAGTGAGCGTACAGAGGAGATTTACGAGGATGTGGCGAGGACTGGAGAAGTTTAGCTAGGAGGAAAGTTGGGATAGGCTGGGGCTGTTTTCTTTAGAACGGAAGACGCTGAGGGGAGACTTAATTGAGGTATATAAAATCATGAGGGGACTAGATAGTTTGGATAGGAAGGACCATTTCCCTCAGCAGAGAGGTCAATAACCAGGGCGCATAAATTTTAAGTAATTGTTAAAAGGATTAGAGAGGAGTTGAGGATAACTTTTTTCACCCAGAGGGTGGTGGGGGTCTGGAACTCACTGCCTGAAAGGGTGGTGGAGGCAGAAAAGCTCATCAGAAATAAAAAGTACTTGAATGTGCACATGAGGTGTCGTAAACTACAAGCTACAGAGAAAGAGCTAGAATATGTGATTGGGCTGAATAGCTCTTTCTCGGTCGACCTCCACAGGATGGGCTGAAATGGCCTCCTTCTGTGCCGTAAGTTTCTATGATTCTATGGTGTGGAGCTTCATCGGTTTTGTTGCAACTGCACCCATCCAGCTAATTGGAGGTTTCAGGTTTCTGCCCCCTAAAACGTTAAATACACTTTTGGATTTTACTGGAAATTCCGTTTCCAGGCTTATATTGCAGATTTGTAGTTTTTACAGGTAAGTTTCTGTAATAATGAGAAAGATTTAATAAAGTTATTTGAATTATTAGGGACTTCCCCACCTTGCCTATGTCTGTCTGTTGACAGTATTCCACCACACTCTTAAATTGTAGGTTGTGGAGAGGCTTTGGCGATTCAGGAGGTGAGCCACTCACGGAAGAATACCCAGCCTCTTACCAGCTCTAGCGGGCACGGCATTAATGTAGCTGGTCCAGTTAAGGTTCTGGTCAATGGAGACCGCTAGGATGCTGACGGTGGTGGATCCCCGACTGGCAAATAGAGGTGGTTAGACACTCTTTTGTTGGAGATGGTAATTGCCTGGCACTTTTCTGGCATGAATGTACCATAATGACACCAGGGATGAGGGGCTTCAGTTATGTGGAGAGACTAGAGAAACTGGGATTATTCTCTTTAGACCAGAGAAGTTTAAGGTGAGATTGAATAGAGATTTCCAAAATTATGAGGGGTTTTGATAGAATAAATAAGGATAAACTTTTCCACTGCCGGCTGGGTCAGTAACACATGGACATAGATTTAAGATAATTAGCAAAAGAAACAGGTTGGGAGATGAGAAGCTTTTTTTAATGCAGCGAGTTTTTAGGATCTGGACTGACTTCTCTAAAAGTGTAATGGAATCAGATTCAATAGTAACTTTGAAAAGGTAATTGGATATATACTTGAAAATGGGAAATGTGCAGGTCGAAGGGGAAATGGCTTAATTGATCACTAGCATTCACGACTGGTTATGGCAGGGTTGCAGAGCTTTGAGTTAATCTGACCTGTAGGTTGTGAGATCGCTAAACTCGGTCTAATTTTATCCCACTAAGCACGGTGTTATTGGTACAGGATAGGATGGACAGTGTCCTCTGTTGAAGACGAGAATTAGTCTCTGCAGAAATTGTGCAGTGGTCAGTCCTACCAATATCATCATGGACATATGCATCTGTGACAGATAGATTGGTGAGGACGAGAGCAGTCTGAAAACTCTCTCATGTTGGGACTCTCACCACCTGCCACAAGCCCTGTCTGGCAGCTGGGTCCTTCAAGACTCGGACTGTTCTGTCAGAGGTGGTACTACTGAGTCGCTCTTGGTGATGGACATTGAAGACCCCTCTAACCAAGCCAGAGTGTATTCTGTGCCCTTTCTGCTCTCAGTGCTTCCATCAAGTGATGCTCAACACAAAGACATGAAGATTCATCAGCTGAGGGAGTTCTGTAGGTTGTAATCAGCAGAACGTTTCCTTGCCCATGTCTGACCTGAAGCCATCAGAATTTATTGGTCCGTATTTTGCGACCCCTGGGGGTGCTTATGAGGTGCACACGTGCCCGTAGAGGCCGCGCAGGTTGCGGGATTAGGCATGCGAAGCGCGTGCGCGAAAATCTGTCAAGAATTCTCTAGACAGATCAGCCGCATCCCCGGGAAAAGGGCCTCCACAGGCGGTGAGTTCTGCTATTTGCCCAACTTCTGCCCAACAAATGCCCTTGAAATCCTTACGTCTCGTAAAAGCAATTTTAAAAAATAGAAAAATAAAATGTTGTCACTCATTTATGCATTAAAAACCCTGTCCAATAAGGTAAGTATATTTTAGCCCCGTTAATACATGTAATTTGTTTAAAATATGTAATTAAATGGCATTTTAATAAAATTATAAATATGCGATTTTTAAATATTTATTTCATGTGTTTGTGTACTTTTTAAGTGTTCACCTTTCATATTATTGGAGTTCTGTACATAAGGAATCCCCATAAGTATGAATGGGGTTTCCCCTTCTTTCATTGTTTGGGCTGGCGCACGTGATATCGAACCGCACGCACCCCTGGGATACGTGGGCCTCTACCCGCGAGTACCCGGAGAGGCCCAGGAGTTTCCAATCCCTCCATGGCCTCGCCCCTCACTATCGCTCTAATCTCCTTCAGCCCCACAACCCCCCGAGATATCTGCTCTCCTCTAATTCTGGCCCCCTGAGCATCTCTGATTATAATCGCTCAACCATTGGTGGCCGTGCCTCCTGTTTCCTAGACCAGAAGCTCTGAAATTCTCTGCCTAAACCTCTCCGCCTCGCTATATAACTTTCTTCATTTAAGGCGCTGATTAAAACCTACCTCTTGGACCAAGCTTTTGGCCACGTGTCCTAATTTCTCATTATGTGGCTCGGTTTCAAATTTTTTGTCTTAAAATTCTCCTGTGCAGCGCCTTGGGAATTTTACTACATTAAAGGCGCTATATAAATACACGTTGTTGTTGTTGTTGAATCTACGAATCTCCCAGACCACCAGGTAAATTCGTAGATTTTTTACAGGTCGGTGCCATCCGCCCGCGGGAAGCGTCCGACCGCAAATTTTGGCGCATTGCACCTCGATGCAATGTTGAGGACTTCCATGGTCTCTCCCACCCGACTGTGTAACACTGTTCACCTCTGGTGTTTCTGTGCTGCGGTTGGGACAGGACACACCCAGGAATGGTGACGGAGGAGGGGGACGTTGATTGATAGGTATGTTCTGTGAGTATGATTATGCGAGACTTCGATTGTTTCCAGAGCGTTTCATGGACTGTTTAGATGTTTACAGGATGTTTATTTTCTTTGTTAATGTTTAAGCGTTTTCCTTGGATTCCTTGGTGTGTATCCTTTGCTCCTTTTATATTTTCATCCCCTCTGTAAATCTCCATGACACATTTGGCTGGGTATGGTCACTCTTAGAAACATCTTGTTGTTGTTCTTGTTCTAGTTTCAGGCAATAGAAAATGTCCTGGGAATGGCATTCCTGGACTCAGACGGGAGCAGTGTAATCTAGGCGGCCATGGGAATGCAATTCCTGGACTGGGGCGGGAGCAGTGTACTCTAGGCGGGTTCTATGGTTCCATCACTGGCATCGGCGTTTTCTAAGATTCGGCCCGTTTAGGAAAATGTATTGATTTTGAAATGTGTATCCTGTTAGCTTGGGATAGAATGAAACTGAGAAAAAGTTTGGGCAATCCAGGTTTTTTGTTCTTTCAATCCTTCCTTTTTCTGTCACTTCCTCTTGTTTTGTTCTCAGTTTAATTTCAATACAGGAAGAGACACTGAGTTATTTCTGTTCTGTCCTCGATGTTTTATGGGCAGGGGAAATATTTTGCACCAGCTCATCTTCAATTTCAAACTGTGCACAATACATTGAACTAGATTCCGTTGTAATCAAGTGATGGGTCACATGGTTGAATGAGTTTGTTTGTTCGGTGACTGGAATTAACGCCAGTTACAATGACGCCTAATGATGTCACTCGGGGATTTCTCTCTGCTCTAAATAAGGAGTTCCCTTCACTGTGTCACCTCATATAATCAGCGCGTTGCCTCCAGCACAAATACCGTCAGCGACTCTCACAGAAGTGAAATCATGTTTTCAAGCACCGATTTTCAAACTTTCTTCGAAAATTTTCGGATAATAAAAACATTGAAAGCTATACAACAGATTTACTATCCGCTCCTCGCTGCTGTTAGTGTTCCTGGTAAGTATCTATGTCCAGTTATTAATTCTATAAATCGTGTTACACTGTAATATTATTTTCACTAATTGCCTTTGGATACTCAGGTATTAAAGGTATTCTCTGTTTCAACGAGTTGCGTCTTTGCTAACGCATGGGTTGTTGTATTAAAATACTGGCACATCCTCCCTGCGGTTGGTGTCCCTGGTAAGTCACCATATCCAGCTATTAATTCTGTAAATCATGCTTAACTGTGTTTCTCTCCTTGTCATTCCCCATCCCACCAGCGCTGCTGACAGCAATTGATTCTGTACGTGATACCATGTTACGAAGATTCAAATGTTCCAAATCCAAATCAAGCAATCAATCTCTTTATTTAACTAATTTCAGCCTGCTATCTGCACTGCACATTTGTAATAGATCAGACAAATGCTTTCATGGTTTAGGAGACTTTTCATCTTCTGCTCGCAAGGTTACTTAGACAGAGTCACAGGAACAATTCCTGGCCGATCACACACACATCTTTAAATGTATGAAAATATTCACGAATAATTGAGATCCAGTCAATGTCTCCTATTCCACCATCTCCAATTCTGGATCAGTGTCACTGCTTCTGACGATTAGATTAGGATTTCAAGGATAACTTCTATTCTCACAAAATTTTCATTCAGTGAGATTTCAATACATTTATTTCCAGTCTATATTTTGAATTTTCAATTGAATCCCATACCCGTCTGGCAGAGTTCAGTGGATCTCTCAGTGACTGCCAGAGTGATTCTCTATAGCCTCCTGCTGTAATGTAGGATACACCATCCCAGCTAATGGTAACTGAAGTACGGAGGATCAGAAAATCCTTTGAGATTTTGTCGTCTAATATTACATGGTCAACGATATCAAATTATTTTAAGTCAGAGTCCATTCTTATTTGTATTATTTGTAATGTTATTTGGAAAATCTTCCTTTCAATGAGTTACAACTTTTGTATATCAATAGAAATGTAGGAAACTCATTCTTCAAAACACTTCTTACAGCCCAGTTATATTAATGACTACAGTGCACTTGTATTTATTGTCTTAGTATTTCCATATTTTATTAGTGCATTTTAAAATACAATTATCTGTAATTAGTGCATGCTAAAGTTGCATTTTCTGCATTTTGCTGTTGCATTTATTTCATTTCTAGATATAATGCAAACGCAACCGCACTAGGAGCAGGAATCCGAACGGGATTTTCCGCTCCCTAACACAGAGGCACAGAAGCGAATCGCACCGCTCCAAATGCTGACTGATCCCGGGACACGGAGGCTTCCTCAGAGGTTCTGGTCCGTTGTGTCCCTGTTGCCTCGGGCGGTGCTTGTATTAGCTGGGCTAAAGGTAGAACTACCATTTAATCTAACATTTATCAGACATCTGTTATTTTCATGTTGTATTTCCTCCCTTTCAGTTATCGATTCCACAACGTATTTTCGATTTTTCTTACACTAACTCCTGCATTCAGCTCCACGGGTAATAGAATTAGATAATATCATTGAATGTCGGTAATGAGTTGCAGAGTTCACCTGCAACTCCATCAAACTGCTGCTTTTGCTCCCAGCTTGATGGATCATTTCTCCGTCTATTTCCCTTCCTTGCAGTTAACTTAGTGACGACTGTGATCCTGTGTCGAGGAAAGTGCGGTCTCTCCAAATGCGTCACTCGCTACCTGGTGTCCATGGCAGCGGCGGATCTACAGGTCGTTATCATCGACCTGATATTGAGGCAGATTCCGATTTTATATTGGGAACAGTTTCATTTCGTGTGCTACATCCCCGTGTGTAATATCCACGCCGTCCTACTTTATGCAGTCACAGACTGTTCTGTCTGGTTCACCGTCACTTTCACCTTTGATCGATTTGTGGCCATTTGTTGCCAGAAGCTGAAAACTAAATATTGCACCGAGAAAACGGCGGCTGTGGTTCTGGGAACAGTGACTGCGCTGAGCTGTTTAAAGAACATTTTCTGGTATTTTATGTTTACGAGTACATATCTACTTGTCAATATGCCGTGGTTTTGTCATGTAACTAATGAAATTTCTGCTTCACAGTTATGGGCAATAATTGAATTCCTTCATTATATTCAAGCCCCGGGGTCCCGTTTGTTCTCATTCTGCTGCTCAATGCTTTAACCGTCAGACACATTTTAGTGGCCAGCAGAGCCCGCAGGGGACTCCGGGGTCACAGCAGTGGGGAGAGTCCCAGAGATCCAGAGATGGCAAGCCGAAGGAAATCCATCATTTTACTGTTTGTTATCTCGGGAATTTCATACTGCTGTGGTCAATCTTTATGGTGTTTTCTATATGGAACCGGCTATGGTATTTTCTCAGTGATATTGGATCTCTCAATGGAATTGTACAAGAAATTGGATTCATGCTCCAGCTCCTGAGTTGCTGCACAAACACTTGTATTCATGCAGTGACCCAGACTAAGTTCAGGGAGCAGTTGAAGAATGTGGTGAAATATCCCTACACTCTAATTGGAAAACTTATTAAATAGCGGGAGGAACTGCAGGTTTTTCTGCAATAGAACTCAACCCTACCTGATATTGTGTTCGATTCACACTCCCCCGATATAATAGGACATCCCAGAGTGATCGGTAACCTGCTCCCTGGAGAGAATGAATCTGAGTGTCAACCAGGAGAGTGAAATAAGTTGTCTGTGTACATTCTAAGGTGAATTGTCTCCGGTACCGATTACTAGTACATTCTCAAGGATCTTCGGGTAAACACTTACATTCCCAGGGACCATGCAGTAAACACTGACATTGTCCCTGTTTCTCTCTCTGTCTTTTTCGTTCTCTGTCTCTGCAGCTCTCTCTCTGACTCGCTCCCGTTGTCTCTCTCTCTCAGTCTCCCTCCCTCTCTCTGTCTATCTCCCCTTCCCTCTGTCACTCCCATCTTTTCTCTGTCTCTCTCTTCCATTTTCTCTGTCTTTTTCGTTCTCTGTCTCGTTCCGTCTCTCTCTCTCTTTCTCCATCTCTCTCCCTGTCTTCTTTTCTCTTTCCGCCCCTCTTCTGTGAGATTATAGCAAATTTCATTATTAATTAGCTCATTGAGTTGCGTATTAATACTTACTTCATATAAACATACATATATCTAGTCATAATTAGCTCACAAAGCAAAGTAGCCAGTCATAACCAGCTTAGCAGCAAGGGTAGATGGGAAAATAAGCTTACTTGACTGACTTTAATAAACAGCAAACACATCTTCTCAGCATCGGAAATAGAGCATTGAAACTAAACAGTACAGAGAGATCTTGTAGAACACGAGGCTATGGAAGTTTGATAACAATAAGGCACAGATGGCCTGCTATCTGTACAGCAGAATAAAACTAGCTGATAGGGCAGTAAAACAGACAGATAAGGAACGGGCCTTCGTAAAACTAAAAAATAAGCCTAATGCTTTATCCTTTGTTTTTAAAGTAATTTAGCTACAGCGGGAAACCACACAAGAATGAACCTGGGTAAGGTCAGGTGACACAGGAGACCATCTGGAAAGAAAGATAACGGTTCAGTGTAAGGCGGTGATTGCTCCAGGGAACCTCAATAGATTCGAATGGTAAGAAAAGGTAAAGAAAGGAGATCATGTAAGAGTTAATTGTAAAAGACTGGGGCCTGCCAGCTCGAGGCGAGAATAGCAGACACCAGAGGACCGGGCCAGAGGGTGAGGGACACCTAGAGCCGAGAATAGTGGACACAGGGGACCGAGCCAGAGGGTGAGGGACATCTAGAGCCGAGAATAGTGGACACAGGGGACCATGCCAGATGCTGAGGGACATCTAGAGCTGAGAATAGCAGACACAGCGAATCGGTCCAGAGGGTGAGGGACATCGAGCGGCGAGAATAGAATCATAGAATCATAGAAGATTGGAGCAGGATTAGGCCATTCGGTCCCTCTAGCCTGCTCCGCCATTCAATGCGATCATGGCTGATCAACCAAATTCCAGTAGATTAGTCAAGCATGATTTACCTTTTGTAAATCCATGTTGACTTTGTCCGATCCTGTCACTGTTTTTCAAGTGCTCAGCTATTACATCCTTTATAATGGACTCTAGCATTTTCCCCACTACCGATGTCAGGCTTACCGGTCTGTAATTTCCCGTTTTCTCTCTACCACCCTTTTAGAATAGTGGGGTAACATTAGCTACCCTCCAATCCATGAATACTGTTCCAGATTCCATCGAATGTTGGAAGATGATCAGCAATCCATCTACTATTTCTATGGCCACTTCCTTAAGTACCCTAGGACGTAGATTATCAGGCCCTGAGGATTTATCGGCCTTCCATCCCTTCAATTTCCCTAACACCATTTCCCTATAAATACTGTGTGGTAACACAATACAGCTTCCTGTGACTCGAACTTTATTGCATCACTTCCTGTGATTAGTCCAGGATAAATACTGGGCTGATTAGTTGGATCCTGGAGAGGCATAGAGTAAGACCTCTTTTGTATGTAGCACCTTTTTAGTTGATTAAAGCTTACTTTAAGTTCACCACGTGTAAGGCTCATTCTTACGACAATTTAATCAACTTTGAAAAACTTCGCACTCAAACTTTTTGGACGAACTCGGAACTAAGGATCCAGGGAATCACCCATCATGGAAAACATCCTTAAACCATCGCGTCTTGACTTGGACCCAAACACCCCAGCAGCCGGTAAGGTGTGGAAACACTGGTATCGCACGTTTGACAATTTTCTCGAATATTGCAAGGCTGATGATGACTCAAAATTGCGGATACTCATCAACTGTGTCACCCCGAATGTATTTCAGTATGTCGAGGAATGGGGCAGTTACGAGGAGGCAATTCGGACGCTTAAAAGACTATATACTAAGACACCGAATGAGGTCTATGCCAGACATCTACTAGCTACAGCCCAACAAGGGCCGGAGGAATCCATTGATAAATTCCTCCAAGAGCTTCGCAGACTTAGTATGGACTGTAACTTTCAGGCGGCCTCAGCTGAGCTGTACCGTGAAGAAATGATCCGTGATGCTTTCATCTGCGGGCTTGCCTCCCCATTTATACGCCAGCGTCTACTGGAAAGTAAGACACTTGAGCTTCAGAGAGCTTATGACATGGCTTGCTCTCTAGATCTGGCAAAAAGAAATGCAGACCTTTATACAGTGCCCAGACCTCGGTCTGCTGCCTTAACTACAGTCAGGCAATTTAAGAGGCCACAGGTGAACTCTATTAGGGAAGACTTTATCCCTGACGATCAATCTGATGACTTCACTGATGAAGAGGATGATGACCCCACTGTGGCAGCCTCTTGGCAATCTAAGAAATGCTTCTTTTGTGGTGATGAGTTTCACCCTCGGAAATTCTGCCCTGCTCGCAATGCGTTTTGCAGTCATTGCAACAAAAAGGGTCATTTTGCAAAGGTTTGCCTATCAAGAGCCTCTACGAGGGCTTATCAAGCTAAGTCCTACCGAACTGCCCCGGTAAGGGCCTATCAAGATGTTCTGGCTAAAATCTATCGTGCTTCCTCTCGGGTTTTCTCTTGAAGAAACACACCTAGAGTTTCAGCCACTCTTTGTGCAACGACACCAATTACAGCTGCTTGTCCTCAGAACCTATTCCATGCAGCTACAAAAGCATCAATTAATGGACATACTTTAGATGCCTTAATTGACTCAGGTAGCACTGATAGTTTCATTAGGGAACAGATTGTTGCAGAGTTAAAGCTACATGTTTTCCCATCGGACCAGGCAATTGCGATGGCTCAGTCATCACTTAATACCAGAATTTCTGGCTTTTGTATGGTTGAAATAACACTTAATGGTCACAGGTATCCCTCCACCCGGCTTTCGGTGCTCAAGGACTTATGTAGTGATCTTATCTTAGGGCTAGATTTTCAAAAGCAGCATAAGAAGCTCACCATTGAGTTTTGCTGATCCAAACCTGAACTCACTATTTCTAATATACGACCTCGATTACCGTTCTGTGCATTGTCAGCAGCTTCACTGGATGAACCCTCACTGTTTACCAGTATCCCTCCTCGATGCAAACCGATTATAACAAAGTCACGACGTTTCAGTCAGGAAGACCAGTCTTTTATTGCGGCTGAGATTTCTCGGCTTTTAGCAGAGGATATCATCGAGCCTTGTTCGTCGCCATGGCGCGCCCAGGTCGTTATTGTTAAGAACCCTCTACAACCTCACAAGAAACGGCTGTGCATTGACTATTCACAGGCCATCAATCAATATACGGACTTGGACGCATACCCATTGCCGCGCATCGATGATATGGTTAATAAACTGGCTGAGTACACGGTGTTCTCAACATATGATCTGAAAAGTGCCTATCATCAGGTACCCTTGAAGGTCTCAGACAAGCAGTATACGGCCTTTGAAGCCAATGGACGGCTGTATCAATTTCGTCGCCTCCCCTTTGGGGTCACTAATGGAGTGGCTGTCTTCCAGCGAGCAATGGATGACCTGGTCAAACAGGAAGACTTAAAGGATACGTTTCCTTATCTGGACAATATTACTGTCGCAGGTCGCAATCAGCGGGAACATGACGCCAATCTCCAACGATTTTGGGATGCACTCCAGCACCGTAATTTGACATTAAATGCGGCTAAATCCATTGAGTCACAACCAACCATCAACATCCTTGGCTATTGTGTGGGCAATGGCATCATTAAACCTGACCCTGAAAGGCTTCGCCCACTCCAAGAACTCCCGCCACCTAAGTATCCGGCCTCCTTGCGCCGGGCCCTCGGCCTGTTTGCATACTATGCTAAATGGATTCCTAACTTCTCGGACCGAATCCAACCTCTACTGAAGGCCAGCACATTCCCACTAGACACAACGGCTGTTGCAGCCGTTAACCTCCTGAAAAAACAGTTGGGGAAAGCGGCTCTTCACTCCATCGATGAGAGTCTTCCTTTTGTTGTTGAGTGTGATGCCTCGGAGGTGGCGATCTCGGCCACTCTGAATCAGGAAGGTCGTCCGGTGGCATTTTTGTCCAGGACTTTTCAAGGGGCTGAGCTACATTATCCTCCAGTCGAGAAAGAAGCTACAGCCATCATAGAGGCAGTACGGAAGTGGACTTATCTCCTAGCTCGCCAGCACTTTACCTTAATCACGGACCAGCGATCGGTCGCCTTCATGCTCGATAATCGAAAATGGACCAAAATTAAAAATAATAAAATCCAGCTTTGGCGGCTGGAATTGGCCTCTTTTGGTTACACCATCCACTATCGACCTGGCAAGGAGAATGTGGCTCCGGATACCCTCACACGAGCATTCTGCTCCGCCATGGCACCCTCTACGCTCGTAGACATCCATGATGGGTTGTGTCATCCGGGCGTTACTCGCATGCTACACTTCGTGCGGTCCCGAAATCTCCCATTCTCTACCGGGGATGTAAAGAAGATGTGCTCGGACTGCAGAGTCTGTGCGGAATTGAAACCTCAGTTTTTCCGCCCCTCGGGTGGTATACTCATACATGCGACCCAGCCAATGCAACGGCTTAGCATCGCTTTTAAGGGGCCGTTGCCCTCTTCAACTCGCAACACTTATCTATTGACCATGGTCGATGAGTATTCCCGTTTTCCGTTTGCCTTTCCCTGCCCCAATATGCTGACGACCACGGTTATCAGCTGCCTTGAGCAGGTATTTGCTTTCTGTGGCATGGCATCCTATGTTCATTCGGATCGGGGCCCTTCTTTTATGTCAGGAGAACTCAAGGCCTATCTCTCGGAACGGGGTATGCTGCCAGCAGAACGAAGCCTTATCATCCGGTCGGGAATGGGCAAGTCGAGCGTTTTAACGCTATCATCTGGAATGCGGTACGTCTGGCTTTGAGATCTCGGGGCCTACCCAACCAGCAATGGGAAGCAGTACTTCCAGACGCATTACACTCCACACGGTCCCTCCTTTCGACCGCCACAAATACGACGCCTCATGAACGGTTCTTCCGATTTCAGCGTCGCTCATCCTATGGGATATCTCTCCCGTCGTGGCTGACTGCACCGGGACCAGTGCTACTCCGAAGATATGTTCGGGCGTCGAAGAATGACCCCCTGGTAGATGAGGTTGAGCTCACTGACGTCAACCCTACCTATGCCTATATTCGGTATCCTGACGGTCGGGAATCTACCGTGTCATTGCGGGATCTGGCTCCCTGCCCGCCGAAACATAGAGGGACACCAGGGGATGATATTGTACCAGGCACATCTCTGGGCTCGCCAGGTGCCTCTCATCACGATCTGGATCTGACGCCAGCTGGTACCTCACTCCAGCGTGCCGACCTGGGGCAGACTGACTATGAGCCCGTCGGGGCTCGCACGCGCAGCCACGATCCACCCCGTACCGTACGCTCGGAAACGGATCTGCCACAGCCCTGCCCGACACCCGTTCGGGCACCAGTACACAGTCAGGATCGTCCTGACCCCTCACAGAGCGGGCTGGATCACTCGGACTCTGGTCCACGGCCCGCGGCGGGTAAACGGGCTAGGGCCCCTCTCCCGCTACGAGAACCCAAACGGGTGCGGCTCTCCCTCGTCCAGCGGTCACAGCTTCCTGTGACTCGAACTTCATCCCGGCCTCCTAATCTTTTGGGGGGGGGAGAATGTGGTAACACAATACAGCTTCCTGTGACTCGAACTTTATTGCATCACTTCCTGTGATTAGTCCAGGATAAATACTGGGCTGATTAGTTGGATCCTGGAGAGGCATAGAGTAAGACCTCTTTTGTATGTAGCACCTTTTTAGTTGATTAAAGCTTACTTTAAGTTCACCACGTGTAAGGCTCATTCTTACGACATACTGATTTCTTTCAGCTCCTCCGTTTCATCAGACCCTATGTTCCCCAACATCTCTGGGAGGTTATTTGTGTCGTCTTTTATGAAGACAGAACCAAAATATGTATTTAATTGGCCTGATATTTCTTTGTTCCCCATTAAAGTTCCCCTGATTCTGACTGCAAGGGACCTATGCTTTGTTTCACTAATCTTTTTCACTTTACATATCTATAAAAGCTTTTACAGTCAGTTTTTATGTTCCCAGCAAACTTACTCTCGTAATCTATTTTCCCCTTCTTAATTAATCCCTTTGTCCTCCTTTGTTGAATCTTTATCTGCTCCCAATCCTCAGGGTTACTGCTTTTTCTGGCCAATTTATATGCCCTCTCCTTGGATCTTATGCCATCACTTATTTCCCTTGTAAGCCACGGTTGAGTCACCCTTTTTGTTTTATTCTTATGCCAAACAGGGATGAACAAATTCTGTAGTTCGTCCATGCGGTCTTTGAATGTTTGCCATTGCCTATCCACCGTCAACACTTTGAGTGACATTCCCCAATCAATCCTACCCATCTCGCACCTCATACCATCGTAGTTTCCTTTATTTAAATTCAGGACCCTAGTCTCTGAGTCAACTCCTTCACTCTCCATCCTATTGAAGAATTCGATCATATTATGATCGCTCCGACCCAAGGGGCCTCGCACAAGATTGCTAATTAATCATTTCTCATTGCATAATAAGCAGTCTAAGATGGCCTGGTCTCTGTTTGGTTCCTCGACATATTGGTCCAGGAAACCATCCCGTAAACACTGCAGGAATTCCTCCTCCATAGTATTGTTTCTAATTTGGTTAGCCCAATCTATATGTAGATTAAAGTCACCCACGATGACTGCTGTGCCCTTATGGCACGCTCCTCTAATTTCCCTTTTAATGCCATCCCCAACCTCCGCATTACTGTTTGGAGGTCTATATATCACTCCCACTAACGTTTTCTGCCCCTTTTTATTTCTCAGTTCAACCCATACAGATTGCACATCATCAGAGCTAATATCCTTCCTTTCAATTGTGTTAATCCCATCTTTAACCAGCAATGCTACCCCACCTCCATTTCCTTTTTGCCTATCTTTCCTGAATATTGAGTACCCCTGGATCGTGAGTTCCCAGCCTTGGCCACCCTGGAGCCATGTTTCGGTAATCCCAATCAAATCATATTCCTTTACCTCTATTTGCGCAGCTAATTCATCCACCTTGTTCCGAATGCTCCTTGCATTAAGACACAAATCCTTCAGTTTTGTTTTTTTAACGCTCTTAGACCTATTAGAATTAGTATTTACTGTGGCCCTGTTTGATTTAAACCGTTGCTTTCTCTGACTGCCACTTTTGTTTTTCTCCTTCCTATCTTTTGCTTTTATCCTTGTTTCCCTTTCCTCTGTCTCCCTGCTCAGATTCTCAACCCCCTGCCATTTTAGTTTAAACCATCCGTAAGACACCGTAAGGAATGTTGATCCTTGCCTGTACTGAATAAAATCAAGAAATAAAATTTAAATCTCTGCTAGCAATTTGGAGCAGCGTCGAAACTTTTGGAATCAGAGATCTCACAGAAAGAAATTTATAATTTAGAAGGTCACGGCAGGCTTTGACAAGCAGTTGATTTAATTCTTTCCTTGGCATTGTACAGTACATCCCAGGTCTTGGCCGACGTGGTTAATCACTTGCCTAGTCGACGGAGAAGGGAACCTCCGGGGAGTTTCGGACTCTGCGTCCGACCAGCGATATTGGTGGTGTGTTATTATGACACGTTTGACAGAGTTTAAGCGCGCCCAGGACAGAAAGTTTGGGAAGCTCTGCGTCACATTTTTGCGAGTCCCGGAGTGAAATCGTAACTAAAAGCGGTGGAACGACTCCGGAGCCGGATTTCTCTGGGTCATATTACATTGGACAAAGCGAAGCGTCTATTGGCCTACACATCCCACTATTGCACACAGCGCAGAGATGTGAGAGAGGAGAAGCATAAAGAGTAGGAGAGACAGTGGGAGCTTGAGAAAGAAATAGAACTAAGCTGTGTGCTAACCCATCTGAGAACTCAGCAAAGAAAGGGAAAAATAGGGAGTTAGAGAACCAGAAGAAGCTGCTGAGACGACAGTTCAAAAGGCGGAAGAAAAGAAACTTCAAGTTGAGACCAACATTGAGGCAGCCAGCTCCTGTACCGAGAAAAATAAAACACCAGAATTACTGAGTTAAAGGAAACTTACAGGACGCTGACATCTCAGGTTGTGTGGAGGTGTGTGTTAAAGTCTGGAAGTTTTCCTGACTATGAATGTTTAGGAAGTTACAGCATTTCTGTTCTCTGAAAGTCCATCTTTAAAGAGGAGCCTGTTATGTTTGAGTTAGCGCCACCTGCGGTTCTGTGCACAAAGCTAAACCCGTTTAACCATTTGAAGTCTTGTCTAGGATGTTAGAAGTATTAAGCATTTTTAATTGATGCCTTTCCTACAAGCATGTGCTGTTTTAAGTTTGTTAATTGTTTGATTTATACATGTACACAGGTGTATCATTTGTGAGACACTTGAGCCATGTTTATGTTTTTGAACTGATGTAAACTGTGTGAACAGCCCCGTGACCCGGGAATGTCACGTACAAATTTGTCGCTTTGAGTTCATAACCCATTACAGGGGTCAATATTTCTCAGTTGTATGAATGCGGTTCATTGAGTATGTTCATTTCAATTTAAGATTGTGCTCATAGAAGTGGGGAAAAGTTTTGTGATTTACATTTTATGCTGAAGACGCTGGTGTGGATTTATTTTGACTGGGGCAGCTTGTTTAAAAAAGACAAGATTTAACCTTGGACTTGCGGTTGCTCTGGTGACTGGTACTTAATGTGAAATTTCCAAAGCAATTTGATTTGATTTGCTTAAATGTGAAAGCTGTTTTTTCTCGAGTTATATTCAATATTTTTACAGTCATTTTAAAAGGCATCTGAAGAAAAGAGAAAGATGACTTAATTTTGTTAACATGTGTTATTTTGTTTTATTTTATCTGTTCTGTACTGTATTTAGTTAATAAAATATTGGTCTGACTTAAATTGGAATTATTGAATTTAAATAACCTATTAAATTGTGAAAATCTGACTTTCATTGCAGCCGCAGTAAAATTCTGGTTATTTACTTAAAGTATGTGAAGGTTCCTAATTTCGGAGGTGAGACTTTCCCTCAGGCAGTTTTGAATTTCTTAAATGTTAAATTATTTAAATTGAAATTTGGGATATTTGAGTTGATTCTGCTTGTTTATTCATCTTGGACTCAAATCAGGTCTTCCGGGTGTATCGAATAAAGGACTAAACATATCCAGACTTAAATGCAATAAATGCCTGAATGTAATTCGATCTTATGCGTGCAGAGCCCAATGGATTAGCATTCCAACAACATAACCATTCGTCCAGCTCGTTCCATGAATCGGGCTTAGAAATGTTCGTACCTTGCAGAACACATTGGCCCAGAAATTAAAGACTGAGTGTTGACGCGGGGGTAAGGTTCCCCGCGATCTCTCACTCCGCGTTGGCATTTTCAGTTCCAGCTCGCACGAACTTGATGTTCGAGACATCAGCTGGGCAGTGTTGCGTATCCCACCGGCGCAGTGAATTCGTGCGAGCTGTGGGATCACGTGACTCAGTTAGAGCCAATGGCAGCAAACCATCTTCCATTCATAAGTTTCACAGAAGTGCTGTGAAAGCTATGAATCTTACACACCCCCAAAATAACAGCTAAACCTCAATTAAATTTAAAAAAAAACCATCACATTAATAAATTAAGTATAGTTAAATAAATTAACCATTTTAAATAAAAAATTAAATTTTTGAAAAAATTTTAAATCTTTTAAAAAGTTATAAAAATAAACTTACCTGTCTTTAAAGTCTCTAAAAAAGATATACCTGTTAAAAAAAATTCAAAATAATACTTAATTCACTACTTACCTTGTTAAAAGTGGGTCTTACTCCTCCTTTTTTCATTTCTAAAATCTTCCGAACTTACCTGCGCGTCCAAAGCACTAAGTGCACAGCGTGCGCGCAGCCTGTAGCGCGCACGCGGTGCACCGAGGAACCGCCCCCTTTCCCAAAAAACAAGTGCCGGTTTTCAGCGCATGCGCAGTGCATGCAGAAAACCGGCAATTGGAGACAGAATAATCGCGGGACTAATTTTTGGGCCAATGAATCAGAAATCCAACAATTTCACCACTCGGCTACTTCGTCACATGAGCGGGGCTCGGCAGCCTTTTTCTTTCCTCCTTTCAATGCAAAGCCCTGGATTCAGAGGGTGATCAGCAAGAAAGACACATTTCAATCACCAGATACTCGCTTTACCAGGGCCTCACTCTACACTGTACAGGAACCTCAACTGTTTAGGGAAAATTGAAAATTACCATGAAATCAAAACGCAGTTCTTCAGTGAGCATCCCCTGTATCACAACTTTCCACAAGAACATAAGAAACAGGAGCAGGAATAGGCCAAGAGGGCACTCGAGCCTGCTCCGCCATTAAATAAGATAATGGCTGATCCAATCTTGGTCTCAACACCACTTCCCCGCTCTCTCCCCATACCCCTTGACTCCCTTGTAGTTCAAATGTCTGTCAAACTCTGCCTTGAATATATTCAGTGATTCCGCCTCCACAGCCCTCTGGGGTACAGAGTTCCAAAGATTCACAACCCTCTGAGAGAAGAAATTCCTCCTCATCTCCGTGTTAAATGGGAGACCCCATATTCTGAAACTATGCCCCCTAGTTCTAGATACCCCCACTAGGGGAAACAGCCTCTCAGCATCCACCCTGTCAATCACCCTCAGAATCTTATATGTTTCCATAAGATCACCTCTCATTCTTCTAAACTCCAATGAGTACAGGCCCAACCTGCTCAACCTTTCATCATACGTCAATCCCTTCATCCCAGGAATCAACCTAGTGAACCTTCTCTGCACTGCCTCCAATGCAAGTATATCCTTCCTTAAATATGGAGAACAAAACTGTACACAGTACTCCAGGTGCAGTCTCACCAGCGCCCTGGAAAGCTGCATCAAAACTTCCCTACTTTTATGCTCCATCCCCCTTGCAATAAAGGCCAACATTCCATTAGCTTTCCTAATTGCTTGCTGTACCTGCATGCTAACCTTTCGTGTTTCATGTACTAGGACCCTCAGACCCCTTTATACCGCAGCATTTTGTAGTCTCACTCCATTTAAATAATAAATGGAGTGAATAATAGGGCCGCAGCGCTTGTCTGTCGAGCGGTCACACAGACCTAAAAATATCGACTGCTTTGCAAGCACTAATGTACATTGGTGCGAAAGGGACATGTGCCCCCAGGAACAGCGGTGGTAGCAGAGAAAACTTAATGGATTTAATAATTGAAAGTGAATGTTAGATTAGGCAATACCGCAGGAAAGTGGCAATGAACTGGAAGGAAGAAAGTAAAGGAATAAAAAGCTGGAAGAAGAAGTGGGTTTGAATTATGGAGCATCACGCACAGGAATATGAGAGCGCGGGGTTTGAAGGTGTGAACAGATTTTCTCGACCAACATTATGTTTTTCGAGTGGTGAGGATTGACTTGTCGCCGCCTATGGCTTAGACAATGAGCCATAGTGTGACTGAGATGCGATGACGGCACCACACATGAGCTTCGGGATCTGTTCCCGAACTACAGCAATCTCGCGAACAGCATTACTGCAAAAAAACGGATTCTTGGCGGAGCGGCGAACAGATTTAGTTTATGGAAGCTGATTGAAAGCTGCCTTTCTTGTTGATTGCCCTTTGAACCAAGGGCTTTGCGTTCAAAGAAGGAAACAAACGGCATTTCTGAGCCCGATTCATGCAACGAGCTGTCCGAGAGGTAACATTGTTGGATTGTTAATCCATTGGGCTCTGCGCGCTGGCGGTCGACTTCAATTCTCACAGTTATGACATTTAAGGCTTGAGGTGTTGTGCCCTTTACTCATTACATCCGGAAGTCCTGAGTTTGAGTCCATTCGGAAGTCCCATTGGATGGTTTTGCATTGTTGGCTCACTTCTGTTTGTTCAAATCAGCCAATAGCTGATTGCCGCCCGGAGGTGCTGAGATTGTGAGATGTGAGCTGAGTGAAGTATCGATCAAAGTGCACAATGATGACCTGGTAAAGCGAATATCTCTCCACAGATGCTGCCTGGCCTGCTGAGTGTTGCCAGCAGTTTCTGGTTTTAATTTTGTGCTTTCACTGGAGCAGTTTTCCTGACAACACGCAGCTTGACTCAAGGGCGCAACTCCGAGCACAACTTTCTTGTGATCTTCTCACACACAAGGTCGCTCTTTACTTTCCTACACACGCGCTTTAAAGTCTGCGGTTTCCGACCACAGCGTCCTTCACCCCGGGCAATGAAAATACCTTCCGCTCAATCCTCCTTCCTTTTCATTTCTTCTCTATTCTTCTCAATCGCCCCTTCAACAGACCTATTCAGATCAAGGCGGAATGTGAATAGTTTCACAACTTACCTCTGGCACTATTATTACCCTTCTCTTCTCTTACCATGTTCAATGCGACATTTTTCTTCTCCATTCTGGTGCAGTTCTTACACACTTGTCTTGCCTTCTGGTTTTGCTGCCGCCTGAATTCTGTGCCATTTACCGGCATGACCTTTAATCCCTTTTTCTCATCTTGGTGAATTGTTTGTTAGTTCAGTTGAACCAGGCTGAACTGTAATGACGCTCAGTACCTTTGCTGTGCATGGGTACACGTCGATCCATTCAATTAAGAATCACCTCCTTGAAGGAACTCCACAGAACAACTACAGCAACAACCTCAGCATCTAGTTTAAACATTCCCCACATTCTATCTGTCCTGCCTGCCAACAATTCAAACCCTTTTGTTTCGGTGGAACACATCAGGTCTCTATAAGCACCCTCTATTCCGAAAGCTGTAGCACTGTTTCATTGAACGAACCCCTGTTTCGCTACATCAAAGGCTCAGCCATGCTTGGTCTGCCTAATTCCCCTCTGTCTCTCTTGACTAACACAAGGCACGGGCAGTATTTCAGAAATTGCTCCAATTGACACACTATTGGGAACTCCAGGTCAATCCTGGAGGGGTGTGTAAAACATGTTTTGAATTAGCTGGAGAGAAATGTGAGGTGACAGTTGTTGAAGGGCAGACTGAGGAGAGGGTCTGTACATTGAATGGGGACATGTCAAAAAGAGCCAGAAGAGTTAGGGATTCAGAAACACAAACCTCCCTGATGGGTTACAGCCTCCCCGCCTGCTATGCATCTTTGGGAGACATTTTCCGGTTTAACTTGGATGGTGGGGGAGGGGGGGGGGCGCGGTGGGGCTCGTGTCGTCACAATCAAACCTCTGCCTGAACCAAACTCCCACAGTCACAGGATTAGAATGGCGGAGGCCGGCAGATTCGCCTTCACTGTTGGTGCAATCATTCTTTTCACAATTAACTGCTCTTTTTCTGTTGCTTTCGATTTACACACTCGGTTTTTATCGAACCGTGATTATTTTATATCGGAACAATGTTTAAGGGATGAGGTGTTTTCATTGTCTGTACAATAAATCTGTGACCCAGTGTGAGAAGTAAAACTTAAACCGCCCAGCGCGGGGTTCGAACAATCCGGACAGCTTTTATCACAGTTGTTCAGAGCGTGGTGCTAATATCGCTAAGGGAACGGGTTTCTCCCCTTTACGGGTAATCAGGAGTTTATTTCTTACTTTTTCGGTTTCTCTGACATTGAAAATCAAGACTTTACAAAAAATATGCACAAACTGTCAGGGGGAAATTATTTTGAATAACATCCATTGCACCTTTGCACTGGGGCGGAGTAACACATCTTTCTGTTTATTTGTCTTTCTTCGGTTTGCTGATAAACGTTTAACTGGCGGCCTGTTCCCGTGAATTGTCACAAGCAGTAACAGACAGACAGAGCGTGTCTGACCACCCGAGATGTGCAAAAGGCATCAGTTTAGGACAAATGCATCAAATCAAATGTTCACCCGGCACCGAGAGAGAATAAACCGGAGAAAAGGGCAGAAAGAGACAGAGAAATAAAAGCTAAATACCGACAATAGAAATAGTTCCCATCCTTGATGTCTCTCTCTATTCAAACCCAACCCTTCAGTGGCGGATAAATGACTTCAGTTCAAATTGGTAAGTTACAGAAAAGGACCCAAAGAAAGAGACACAAAATATCTAAAAGCCGCCGAATCCCAACTGAGCTATTTCGGCTTTAGGTCAAAGTGATTTGCGTGTCTTTCTTTCAAAGAAACTCTGATCCCTCCCGCTCATTAATCACTTCGGGGGAATGGGACCCGACCAGATCTCGGAGCTTAGGTTATGTTAATGTTCTCCTGACGTGTTTATAAACATCTAAAGCTGACACACCAGGGGCGACCTCACAGGGTTGGACACGGAGTGAAGTATACTGAAGATTTTATAAGAAGTTACAGAGGTTGTCCCGAAGTCCGACTGAGCCGCACTGACGCCGAGCTGCAGGTGAAATGATATGAAGTTCAACGAGAGAGAGATAAGAGCCCAGAATCATGGAGAGATTTTCTGATATTGTTGTTGAATCTCATTTACATCAAACACTCCTTGGACTGTCTGCCGCGGAATTCAGAGCTGGGGATCGCCTATAAAATCAGCAGTAGAAATAGCCGCCCAACGTGGGGCTCGAATCTACAAACCTGAAATTAAGAGTCTCATGCGCTACCGACCTAGCTAGCCGGTCCTGACTACAACGGTTCCCTTTGTCTGTCTTTATCAGTAAATCGAACGGCCAAAGCCCGATTCAAAAATGGATTCCTCTCACTGACCGATCATAAAGCTCAGATCTTCTGTTATTTCACCTTCTAAGATCAGCCATGATCTCATTGAATGGCGGAGCAGGCTCGCAGGGCCGAATGGCCTACTCCTGCTCCTATTTCTATGTCTGAAACATTCACATCCATTTGCTCCGTATGTATTTATCTCTTATTTTATTCTGTTCGTGCTTTTTCTTACAAGCGTTTCACTATATTTATTCATTAGAAGAAAGAAATGAATAGAAGTGATTTACTGGAATGGTGCCAGGGATGAGGGACTTCAGAATGTGGGGGACTGGAGAAGCTGGGGTTGTTCTCCTTAGAGCAGAGGTTTTGACAGAGGTGTTTAAATTCATGAACGGGTTTGATATCGTAAATGTGGAGAAACATTATTCCAGTGGTTAAAGAGTCGGTGACCAGAGGACACAGTTTGAAGGTGATTGGCAGAAGGAGCCGAGGGGACATTAGGAACCATTTTTTACACTGCGAGTTGTTGGGACCTGGAATACACTGCCTCAATTCACAATTAAGACAGCTGCACCCCAATAAATGAATAATTAATTCAGATATATCTACAGACACTTGTAACTTGCTGAGATAAAAACATTTACATCGAACACAAGTCATGAATACATTTGTATCTAGTATATTTACAGCTCTCACAGCTGCTGGGTGGAGCGTTCCTTGATGGGCCAGGGGTTGGAATTCGGTGCAACCAGAGCACGGGATGATTTCCGGTCTGATTTTTATAAAACAGTTGTGCAACTTATTAAATCAATTACACGAACATATAATTAAAGGCAGTATCACGATGAATAATTGTTATAATCGGCATTAATAAACCGATAACTTTCTGTTGCTGACTGGAGGAAATGTTAACATGTTGGTCGAATGACAGTCAGACTTTAATATGTATTTGTGATGTGCCTTTCTCCGTTCCCATCCCAAAGGATTGCCGCACTTTCAAACGAGAAGCAACCAACCTCTGTGGGATCGTAAGAGAAAATTTGTTCTTTAAAAAATGCCCCGCTGGAATTCGAACCCAGGCTCTCCTGCTTAGCTAGACAGGCGCTTTGTCCAGCTAAGCTACGGAGGCAGCTCACGGCTGAAATTTTGCTTCTCCTCTCACTGATATCTGGCACCTGTGGTATCGCGTTCATTATCTGAGGAGCTGAGAATGGAACTGAACACGGTGCAGTCATCAGCGAAGATCCCACTTCTGACCTTATGATGTGGGGAAGGTCATTGATGAAGCAGGTGAAGATGAACTCCTGCAGCGATGTTCTGGTGCTGACGTGATTGGCCTCCAACAACCACAACCATCTTCCTTTATGCTAGGTATGTCTCCAGCAGTGGAGATGCAGTAAGTAGTGTAGACGGCAGCATATAATTACAAAGATATATTGATAGATTAAGTGAACGGGCGAAACAGTGGCTGGTGGATTTCAACGCAGGTAAGTGTGTGGTCATCAATTTTAGACCAAAAAAGCGTAGATCAGAGTATTAATTCCAAAGCTTGGAACAGTGGAGTTCCAAAGTAATTTCGGCTCCATGTACAGATACCACTAAAATGTAGCAGTAAGGTACAAAAATAACCAAAAAGTCTCATGGCATGTTAGGCTTTATAACCAGGGGGCTAGAATATAAGCGGGAGTTTGTTATTCTACAGCAATCTGGTTAGAACACATCTGGAGTTCTGTGTATAGTTCTGGGCA
>CM059449.1:39605995-39643748 GCA_030390025.1 Squalus acanthias
CCTGCTCCGCCATTCGATGAGATCATGGCTGATCATCCAAACTCAGCACCCTGTACCTGCCTTCTCGCCATATCCCTTGATACCTTTAGCTTTAAGAAATATATCTAACTCATTCTTGAATATATTTAATGACTTGGCCTCAACTACCTTCTGTGGTAGAGAATTCCACAGGTTCACCACTCTCTGGGTGAAGAAATTCTTCCTCATTTCTGTCCTAAATGGCTTACCCGTTATCCTTAGATTTTGACCCCTGGTTCTGGACTCTCCGACCATCGGGAACATTCTTCCTTCATCTAGTTTGTCCAGACCTGTCAGAATTTTATATGTTTCGATGAGATCCCATCTCATTCTTCTATACTCCAGCGAGTATAATCCCAATCGACCAATCTCTCCTCATATGTCAAAGATGTGCAGGTTAGGTTGATTTGGCTATGATAAATTGACCCTTAGTGTTAGGGGGATTAAATACGTGGGGTTACGGGGATAGGGAGTGATATGTGTCGGTGCAGGCTCGATGGGCCGAAATGGCCTCTTACTGCATTGTGGGGATTCTGTGATTCTTCTGTGATTCTGTGAGTTTCTCGGTGTTCTCCTCGCAGCACACACTCCCACCCAGCTTTGTGTCATCTGCAAACTTGGAGATATTACATTTAGTTCCCTTATCTAGATCATTAATGTATATTTTGAATAGCTGGGGTTCAAGGACCGATCCCTGCGGTACCCCACTAGTCACTGCTTGCCACTCGGAAAAAGACCCATTAATTCCTACTCTCTGCTTTCTTTCCGCCAACCAGTTCTCTATCCAAGTCAATACCTTGCCCCCAATCCCATGTGCCTTAACATTACACGCTAATCTCTTATGCGGGACCTTATCAAAAGCCTTTTGAAAGTCCAAATACACCACATCTACTGGTTTTTCCCTTATCTATTTTCCCAGTTACTTCCTCAAAAACTTCCAGTAGATTAGTCAAGCACGATTTGCCTCTTGTAAATCCATGTTGACTTTGTCCGATCCTGTCACTGTTTTTCAAGTGCTCAGCCATTACATCCTTTATAATGGACTCTAGCATTTTCCCCAATACCAATGTCAGGCTTACCGGTCTGTAATTCCCCGCTTTCTCTCTACCATCCTTTTTGAATAGTGGGGTAACATTAGCTACCCTCCAATCCATGGGTACAGTTCCAGATTCCATCGAATGTTGGAGGATGATCAGCAATGCATCTACTATTTCTAGGGCTACTTCCTTAAGTACCCTAGGATGTAGATTATCAGGCCCTGGGCATTTATCGGCCTTCAATCCCGTCAATTTCCCTAACACCATTTCCCTGCAAATACTGATTTCTTTCAGTTCCTCCCTTTCATCAGACCGTATGTTCTCCAACATCTCTGGGAGGTTATTTGTGTCCTCCTTTGTGAAGGCAGAACCAAAATATGCATTTAATTGGTCTGCCATTTCTTTGTTCCCCATTATAACTTCCCCCGCTTCTGACTGCAGGGGACCTACACTTGATTTCACTAATCTTTTTCTCTTCACATATCTATAAAAGCTCTTACAGTCAGTTTTTATGTTCCCAGCAAGCTTACTTTCATGTTCTATTTTCCCCTTTTTAATTAATCCCTTTGTCCTCCTTTGTTGAATCCTAAACTGCTCCCAATCCTCAGGGCTACCGCTTTTTCTGGCCAAATTATATGCCCTCTCCTTGGATCTTATGCTATCCCTAATTTCCCTTGTTAGGCACGATTGAGTCACCCTTTTTGTTTTATTCTTATGCCACACTGAGATGAACAAATTCTGTAGTTCATCCATGCAGTCTTTGAATGTTTGCCATTGCCTATCCATCGTCAACCCCTTGAGTGACATTCCCCAATCAATCCTACCCAATTCGCGCCTCATACCATCATAGTTTCCTTTATTTAAATTCAGGACCCTTGTCTCTGATTCAACTACTTCACTCTCCATCCTAATGAAGAATTCTATCATATTATGATCACTCTGACCCAAGGGGCCTCGTACAACAAGATTGCTAATTAATCCTTTCTCGTTACATAATACCCAGTCTAAGATGGCCTGATCTCTGGTTGGTTCCTCGACATATTGTTCCAGAAAACCATTTCGTAAACATTCTAGGAATTCCTCCTCCACAGTATTTTTACTAATTCGGTTAGCCCAATCTATATGTAAATTAAAGTCACCCATGATGACTGCTGTGCCCTTACTGCATGCTTCTCTAATTTCCCTTTTAATGCCGTCCCCAACCTCCGTATTACTGTTTGGAGGTCTATATACCACTCCCAGTAACGTTTTCTGCCCCTTGTTATTTCTCAGTTCTACCCATACAGATTCCGCATCATCAGAGCTAATATCCTTCCTTTCAATAGTGTTAATCCCCTCTTTAACCAGCAATGCTACCCCACCTCCCTTTCTTTTTTGCCTATCTTTCCTAAATATTGAATAACCCTGGATGTTGAGTTCCCAGCCTTGGCCACCCTGGAGCCATGTTTCTGTAATCCCAATCAAATCGTATTCATTTACCTCTATTTGCGCAGCTAATTCATCCACCCTGTTCTGAATGCTCCTTGCATTAAGACACAAAGCCTTCAGGCTTGTTTTTTTAAAGCTCTCAGACATTTATGAATTATTCTTTACTGTGACCATGTTTGATTTAAACCGTTCAGTTCTTTGCCTTCTACTTTTGTTTTTCTCCTTCCTGTCTTTAGCTTTTATCCTTGTTTCCCTTTCCTCTGTCTCCCTGCTCAGGTTCCCAACTCCCTGCTACTTTAGTTTAAACCCTCCCCAACAGCACTAGCAAACACTCCCCCGAGGACATCGGTCCCGGCCCTGCCCAGGTGCAGACCGTCCCGTTTGCACTGGTCCCACCTCCCCCAGAACCGGTTCCAATGTCCAAGGAATTTGAATCCCTCCCCCTTGCACCATCCCTCTAGCCACGTATTCATTTCAAATATCCTGCTATTTCTACTCTGACTAGCACGTGGCACTGGTAGCAATCCTGAAATTACTACCTTTGAGGTCCTGTTTTTTAATTTATCTCCTAACTCCCTATATTCTGCTTTTAGGACCTCATCCCGTTTTTTACCTATATCCTAGATGCCTATGTGCACCACGACAACTGGCTGTTCGCCCTCCCCCTCCAAAATGTTCTGTAGCCGCTCCGAGACGTCCTTGACCCTTGCACCAGGGAGGCAACACACCATCCTGGAGTCTCGTTTGCGGCCGCAGAAACGCCTATCTATTCCCCTTACAATTGAATCCCCTATCACTATAGCTCTTCCACACTTTTTCCTCCCAGCCTGTGCAGCAGAGCCACCCATGGTGCCAGGAAGTTGGCTGCTGCCGCCTTCCCCTGATAAGTCATCACCCCCAACAGCATCCAAAGTGGTATATCTGTTTGAGAGGGGGGTGGCCACAGGGGACCCCTGCACTACCTGCCTGCACTTCTTACTCTGCCTGGTGGTCACCCATTTAGTTCCTGCCTGTAAACCCTTTACCTGTGGTAAAGCTCCGTTTACACTATCTCATCAAACATTTCCAGGGCAGGTACAGCAGGGGTTAGATACAGAGTAAAACACCTTCTACACTGTCCCGTCAAGACTCCCTGGGGATAAAGAGCATGTCTTTAGATACAGAGTAAATCTCCATCTACACTGTCCCCATCAAACACTCGAAGAGCAGGTACAGTACAGGTTAGATACAGAGTAATGCTCTCTCTACAGTGTCCCAGCAAACCCACCCAGGACAGGTACAGCACGGTTTAGATACAGAGTAAAGCTCCCTCTTACACTGTCCCCATCAAAGACTCGCAGGGCTGGTACAGCACGGGTTAAATACAGAGTAAAGCTCCCTCACACACTGTCCCCATCAAAGACTCGCAGGGCAGGTACAGCACGGGTTAAATACAGAGTGAAGCTCACTTTACACTGTCGCATCAAACATTCCGAGGGCAGGTGCAGAACGGTAAGATACAGAGTAAATCTCCATCTGCACTTTGCCATCAAACACTCCCAGGGCAGATGCAGCACAATTTAGATATAGAGTAAAGCTCCCTCTACACTGTCTCATCAAACACTTCCAGGGCAGGTACAGCACGGGTTAGATACAGAGTAAAGCAGCCTCTACACTGTCCCGTCAAGAATCCCAGGGGAAAAAGAGCATGGCTTTAGATACAGAGTAAATACAACTCCACACTGTCCCATCAACCCTCGCAGGGCAAGCACAGCTAGCGTTCAGATGCAGAGTAAAGCTCTCTCTACACTGCCCTGTCAAATATTCCAAAGGCAGGTACAGAAGAAGTTAGATACAGAGTAAAGCTCCCTCTGCACTGTCGCATCAAACACTCCAAGGGCAGGCACAGCACGGGTTAGATCCATAGTAAAGCTCCCTCTACACTGCCCCATCAAACTCGCCCAGGGCAGATGCATCAGAGTTTAGATATAGAGTAAAGCTCCCTCTACACTGTCTCATCAAACACTCCCAGGGCAGGTACAGCAGGGGTTAGATACAGAGTAAAACAGCCTCTACACTCTCCCGTCAAGACTCCCTGGGGAAAAAGAGCATGTCTTTAGATACAGAGTAAAGCTAACTCTACACTGTCCCATCAACCCTCGCAGTGCAAGCACAGCCAGCGTTTCGATGCAGAGTAAAGCTCTCTCTTCACTGCTCTGTCAAATATTCCCAGGGCAGGTACAGAAGAAGTTAGATACAGAGTAAAGCTCCCTCTGCACTGTCCCATCAAACACTCCCAGGGCAGGTAAGGCAGGGGTTAGATACAGAGTAAATCTCCCTCTTCACTGTCCCCAACAAATACTCCCAGGGCAGGTACAGCACGGGATTAGATACAGAGTAAATCTCAATTTACACTGTCCCGTCAAACATTCCGAGGGCAGGTACAGATCGGTTAGACACAGAGTAAATCTGCATCTGCACTTTCCCATCAAACACTCCCAGGGCAGATGCAGCACAATTTAGAGATAGAGTAAAGCGCCCTCTACTCTGAACCATCAAACACTGCCTGGCAGGTATAGCACATGTTAGATACGGAGGAAAGCTCCCTCTACACTGTCCCATCAAACACTCCCAGGGCAGGTATAGCACAGGTTAGATACAGAGGAAAGCTCCCCCTACTCTGCCCCATCAAACTCGCCCAGGGCAGATGCAGCAGAGTTTAGATATAGAGTCAAACTCCATCAACACTGTCTCATCAAACACTCCCAGGGCAGGTCCAGCACGGGATGAGATACAGAGTAAAGCTCCCTCTACACTGTCCCCATGAAATACTCCCAGGGCAGGTACAGCACGGGTTAGATACAGATTAATGCTCCCTCTACCCTGTCCCATGAACACTATCAGGGCAGGTACAGCACAGGTTAGATAAAGAGTAAGGCTCCCTCTACACTGTCCCATGAAACACTCGCAGGGCATATGCAACATAGTTTAGATATAGTGTAAAGCTCCATCAACACAGTCCCATCAATAATCCCAGGGCAGGTAAAGCACGGGATTAGATACAGAGTAAATCTCCCTCAACACTGTCCCATTAAACACTCCCAGGGTAGGTACAGCACGGGTTAGATACAGAGTAAAGCTCCCTTTGCACTTTCCCATCAACACTCCAAGGGCTGTTAAAGCACGGGATTAGATAGAGAGTAAAGCTCCCTCTAAACGGTCCAAGGAAACACACCCAGGGCAGGTACAGCATGGATTACGTTAAAAGTAAATCTCCCTCAACGCTATCCCATCAATCACTTCCAGAGCATGTACAGCTCGGGTTAGATACAAAGTAAAGCTCCCTCCACACTGTCCCATCAAACACTCCCAGGGCAGGTAAAGCACGGGATTAGATATAGATTAGAGCTCACTTTACACTGTCCCATCAAACATTCCGAGGGCAGGTACAGAACGGTTAGATACAGAGTAAATTTCAATCTCCACTATCCCATCAAACACTCCCAGGGCAGTTGCAGCACAATTTAGATACAGAGTAAAGCTCCCTCTACACTGCCCATCAAACTCTCCCAGGGCAGATGGATCACAGTTTAGATATAGTGCAAATCTCCCGCTACACTGTCCCATCAAACACTCCCAGGGCAGGTTCAGAACGGGTTAGATACAGAGTAAAGCTCCCTCGACACTGTCCCATCAAACACTCCCAGGGCAGGTACAGCACGGGTTAGATACAGAGTAAAGGTCACTTTACACTGCCACCTCAATCATTCCGAGGGCAGGTACAGCACAGGTTAAATGCAGAGTATAGCTAAGTCTATACTGCCCCATCAAACTCTCCCAGGGCAGATGCAGCACAGTTTAGCTATAGAGTGAAGCTCCCTCTGCACTGTCCCATCAAACACTGCCAGGGCAGGCAGAGCATGGGATTATATACAGAGTAAAGCTCCCACTACATTGTCCCATCCAACACTCCCACGGCAGGTACAGCACGGTTTCGATACAGAGTAAAGCTCCCTCTAAACTGTCCCATGAAACACACCCAGGGCAGGTACAGCATGGATTACATTAAAAGTAAATCTCCCTCAAAACTATCCCATCTCTTACTTCCAGGGCATGTACAGCAAGGGTTAGATTCAAAGTAAAGCACCCTCTACACTGTCCCATTAAACACTCCCAGGGTACTTACAGCACGGATTAGATGCAGAGTAAAGCTAACTCTACCATGTCCCATCTACACTCCCAGGGCAAGCACAGCCAATGTTTAGATAAAGAGTAAAGCTCTCTCTTCACTGCCCTGACAAACATTCCCAGGTCAGGTAGCGAAGAAGTTAGATACAGCGTAAAGCTCCCTCTGCACTGTCACATCAAACACACCCAGGACATGAACAGATCGAGTTATATACAGACTGAAGCTCCCTCCACACTGTTCCATCAAACACTCCCAGGGCAGGTACAGCACGGGATTAGATACAGATTCGAGCTCTCTTTACACTGTCCGATCAAACATTCCAAGGGCAGGTACAGAACGGTGAGATACAGAGTAAATTTCAATCTCCACTATCCCATCAAACACTCCCAGGGCAGATGCAGCACAATTTAGATACAGAGTAAAGCTCCCTCCACACTGTACCGATCAAATACTCCCAGGGCAGGTACAGCACGTGTTATATGCAGGGTAAATTTGCCTCTACACTTTTCCATCAAACACTCCCAGGGCAGATGCAGCACAGTTTTGATCCAGAGAAAAGTTCCCGCTACACTATCCCATCAAACACTGCCAGGGCAGGTACAGCCCAATGCATTTTACCCTGAAATAGTTAGAAAGGAGTCCAAAGTCATTGTCCTTAGGGTTTGTCTTCGAGTTTTGGGGGAGCTGTGAATTTTGAGAATCTTACATCCCTTAACACAGTCCCATCAACACTCCCAGGGCTGTTAAAGCACGGGATTAGATAGAGAGTAAAGCTCCCTCTAAACTGTCCAAGGAAACACAGCCAGGGTAGGTACAGCATGGATTACGTTAAAAGTAAATCTCCCTCAACGCTATCCCATCAATCACTTCCAGAGCATGTACAGCTCGGGTTAGATTCAAAGTAAAGCTCCCTCCACACTGTCCCATCAAACACTCCCAGGGCAGGTACAAGCACGGTTAGATACAGAGTAAATTTCAATCTCCACTATCCCATCAAACACTCCCAGGGCAGATGCAGCACAATTTAGATACAGAGTAAAGCTCCCTCTACACTGCCCATCAAACTCTCCCAGGGCAGATGGAGCACAGTTTAGATATAGTGTAAATCTCCCGCTACACTGACCCATCAAACACTCCCAGGGCAGGTACAGAACGGGTAAGATACAGAGTAAATCTCCCTCTACAATGTCCCATCAAACACTCCCAGGGCAGGTACAGCATGGGTTAGATACAGAGTAAAGCTCCCTCTACACTGTCCCATTAAACACTATGCGGAGATGCCGGTGTTGGACTGGGGTGGACAAAATTGAGAGGTCGCACAACACCAGGTTATAGTCCAACAGTTTTATTTTAAATCACATGCTTTCGGAGTTACAACTCCTTCGTCGGGTGAAGTGAGGAGATACCATTAAACACTCCCAGGGCTGGTACAGCACGGGTTAGATACAGAATAAAGTTTACTTTACACAGTCCAATTGCAGGCTTCGCAAAAACCCCCAGAAACTCGAACAGAACCCTAAGTGAAGTGATTTGAGGTAAAAACCTCAGTTTTGGACATTTCTAAAGACCAGGGAAGAAAAACCCAGAGGAAAATGACTTTCTGAATCTTACTGTTGGGAAAGACATCTTTCACAGACACAGACAGGCTGTGGAGGGGCCTGGCAAGGCAGTGGACAGCTTCGGGTATTGGGGCCCAATCAAGCTGTCTGGGAATTTGTTTACACTGCCTTCCTACCAAGGAGGAAGAGACAAACCCAAAAGCCTCACACACACATCGAAATATAAATAATCCAAGACCTCTTTTGAAATTCCCAGGCCCAAACAGGATACCAGAAGCCTGAAATCAATAAAACATTTAGTACCCCGATTTACTTCATCAAAAACCAATCAACCAGGTATCCACAGGACAGATTTACAAGCCCGCCAAAAACCTAGGACAATAGGGACAAGATTTGGCGCGTAAATAAAGGCCTTGCCTAAATTGGAAACATCGGAAGCCATCAGGACATGCTTAACACCAAGTTAAAGCCATCGAAACTGACAAGCCCGCCAAAACTAAGACAATGGAATAAACAGGGCTCATTTGAAATCTAAAGGAAACCGTTTTAGTAAGGGGTTTTGGGCGTGAAAAGGACAAAGGGGCTGAACAAGTATAATTGGGGGCCTAAACCCCCAAAACTCTCTCTCTCTCTGGACTCTCTGACAACACTCTCAATGCTCGCACAGCTCTCTCTCAGCTCTGCTCCAGCAAGACACCTCAAGCCACGAGGAGGAGGAGGAAAGAAGGCCAACAACTTCACAAACAGACCAACACACAAGAAGAAACCAGAGCGACTGCCTCAGTGACCATCGGACAACTCGCGGCAACAAGGGCCTTACGAAACCTTTTACTCAAAAGACTATGAACCCTAACTCTCAACTGTCAAGGATTCGTTTAGTGAGCATTATCCCTGATCTCCTGAAACCAAAACCTAGCTAGATAGTGGGATTTTTGGGAGGGATAAGGTTTTCTTTTTATATAGTCATTCTCCCTCGACTGTACCGGTGTTCCCCAACATTTGTTTAAGTATTAAGTGTGTTTTAAGTTTGTTACCTTTTTATTTTAATAAAGTCAAAATTGTTTCATCAGATCCTGTTGTCTACTGCATCTTTGTTCACAACCCCTAAATAAATCCAAAGTCTAGGAACAAGGCGCTGGGAGCGATTCGAACCGCTCACTGAGTCAGAGGTGAAGTCTGACCCCACTAGCACCCCCTAGAAAATGGCGACCGCTGCAGGACTTTGGCGAAACGGTTGT
Source organism: Squalus acanthias (assembly GCA_030390025.1). Classification (NCBI taxonomy): domain Eukaryota; kingdom Metazoa; phylum Chordata; class Chondrichthyes; order Squaliformes; family Squalidae; genus Squalus; species Squalus acanthias. The sequence continues at coordinate 39,615,444 of CM059449.1, forward strand.
GAAGCAGTAAATGCTGGTTTTGATGAGAGAACAAGAATGGAAGAGAGGATGTCATCCTATGTATATAAAAAGGTCAATATCACCAAGAAATGGGTCCTCAGGCTGTTGCATGCTGAACATCCTATGGACGCTGCAACTACATGGACTGAGAGAAAGGAATAAAATAACTCTGTGGAGAAAGCCATATGGTTGGTCTGCTCCCAGAAACAAATGCAGCTTATGGGGAAGCGCATTCAGGCTCTCGCAGAAGAGCTAAAGGAAGAAAGCCAACTGTCCCGTGCCAGAGCTATAGCAGGGGAGAGGTTGTTAGCAGAGCTAGACACAAAAGATCAGGAACAGTCACAGATACTGGAGGAACACTGTGCCAGTAAGGGATACCTCCAGTGTCAGGCCACCGAGGCCAAAAGTAGTGAACTGGCATTGCGGGAAGAGAACACTCGCCTTGCCAAGCAATTAAGGGAACTCAAAGAGAAGTTAAAAGATGTTCAGACAGCTTACAGAGAAGCCAGTACAAGGGGGTTTGAGGTAGGGGACCACGACCCCTGTCAGAAGCAGATTGAGAGTCTGAACCTTGCTCTGTCTAAGACAAAAGGCATGATGTGCCTGATAAGCCCGGGTGCGGCCCAGGTAGACCTGGAAGCGCAAGGGGAGACTGTTCGACCACCACCTGTGGCGCCAAGGAGAAGCTTGGTTAGGCAGCAGGAGGGACAGACAATCTGTGAGGCGGACAGGGATTGCACACCAGCACCTGTGGCGCCGAGATTTGACTCGGTCTGGCAGCAGGGAGAGGGGGGCAAACCGATGCAGGAGAAGTCGGAGCCAGGGCCAATGTGCCCAGCACGACAGCAAAAGTTTGGCCCGCCCGCCGATGGTGGAGGTCAGGGACCCCTTGAAAATCAATTCGTGGCTCCCCACGGCACACAACAGCTTAGGGCTATGGTAAGCCACCTGAGTAAGCTCACACAAAAAGGGGACCCCTCAGTCCACTTCATGGAAGTGGAACAGGCAGCAGGCATCAACGATGGTGATGATGCCTTAATGGCAAAAATGCTCCTGTTCCCATTAGATGGCAAGCTATACCAGTCCCTCTCTGCTGAGAGCAAGAGAGGACAGAATGGTTATGCTGCCGTCAGAGAGGAAGTTTTAGAGGCCATGGAAATGAATGAGGGAAGTGCTTTCTCCAAGGGTGGAGAAAACAGTGCAGCTCGCAGGGGAGACCCCACAGGCTTTCGCAGACAGACTGTGGCCTGTGTACAAGAGTGCTTGTAATGGGGATCTCGACCGAGCTAACCTGAACAGGGAGGAGCTGGCCCACTGGCTCCGTAGCCTAATGGCAAACAGCTTACCACGAATTAAAACCAAGGCTGAGCTTTGGTTTGACCCGAAAGACCCCCGGGTCACCGAGGAGGCAGTGGTCAGGCAACTGACCCTAGCCTACCGGAACGGTAGAGGAGCTGAAGAGCCCCCACCGAAAGGGAAGGTGCATGAGATAAAGCCCAGTCAGGATAAGAAGGAGTGGCACCAGCAAGGTGGTAAACGTTCCGACACGAAGCGTAGCTGCTTCGGGTGCGGGAGGACTGGGCACTGGAGAAAGGACTGTAGGAATCCCTGGAAGGATAGCCTAGCAAAGAAGTCCCCAACTCCTGCCCCAAAAGTAGAGGCACCGACCTCTTCCCCCACACTGGACACAATAGTAGCGGCCATCAGAGTCCTGTTTGATGGCCCAGGGAAGGTGGCTACAGCCACTGGCGCTCTAATCCCATCTGCCCCACCCAACCCAGAGCCATGACTAGAGCTAGCACAGCCTGTCTACCTGTGTCCCCTCGAGTATGATGCCTGGAAGAGACCGCATGTTAAGATGGAGGTAGAAAAGGTAGAAGGGACCTATCTGTTAGACACAGGAGCTTCGAGCACCCTCATCTATTCAGATAACCCAGCCACCTCACCTCTGTCTAACGGGGTCCCGGACAGCTTAGTGGGATTCACAGGTAACGAGCAGGCTGGCTAATTCTCCATCCCGCTGTCCATTCATTTGGGAGCACTCCACACCAAGTGGACCTGTGTCCTAATGAAGTGGGAGCAAGAAGGGAAGGGGATCCTGGGGGCCGACTTTATCACAGGCCACAGGATTTTAGTGGATTTAAGTAACCACTGTCTATGGGGAGCATGTACCCAAAAGGGTAGTGAGGTAGCAGTCATCCCGGAGGCACAAGGCAAGGGGACCCAGTGCACAGTAAAACCAAAGGACGGTTACGACCTCGAACTCATGGTCAGTAACACTCCAATTGAGTACCAGGCATTAGTGCAGGAAAACCTCGCAGCATTTGCCACTCACAAGCACGACTGTGGGAGGGTAAACGGGGTCGAGGTTAGTGTGAGTGGGGACCCCATGAACCGCCCACAAAAGCAGTATAATTTCGCCAGGGAAGCTGAGACAGAATTGGAAACGGCTTTGACTTCTTTAGTCAAGTAGGGGGTATTGAGACCGATAGTTACCCACGTGAACTCCCCACTATGGCCGGTTAGAAAACCAGACAACGCCTGGAGGGCCACAGTAGACTATCGAGTACTCAACCGAAACATCCCCGCCTGTGCACCCACGGTTGCAACCGTAGCCAACCTCATTGGAAATATCCGAGCATCTGCAACCACCTTTACAGTGCTGGATATTTCCAAAGGGTTCTGGTCCATCCCTCTAAGGAGAGAGGATCAGTACAAGTTCTTCTTTACATTTAAAGGCCAACAGTACACATGGAACTGTCTGCCCCAGAGTTTCCACAACAGCCCAAGCATTTTTCACCAATGTATGGTGAATTGCTTGAAGGGCTTCAGCAGGCCCCATCAGCTGGTTCAGTGTGTGGACGACCTACTCCTCTTTACCGATGAGGGGGAGGAACGTGGTCCCCTTCTGGCAGAACTGCTGGAACTGCTCAGGCAAGAAGGCTTTAAAGTAAACCCCAAGAAGGCACAGATTGGCCAGCGGGAAGTCAAATTCCTGGGCCTGGCTGTGCGAGCAGGGGAGAGGGCCATTGACAAAGCTAGAAGGGAGGCAGTTCAGGAGTTACCAGCCCCCAACACAGTTACAGGAGTAAGGTCTTTTCTAGGGCTAACTGGGTACTGCAGAGATTTCATTGAGGATTACGCAGCCACAGCAGCCCCTCTGCTCCGACTCCTACACAAGGGAGTGGAGTGGGTTTGGGATGAGCGTTGCGAGGCTGCCTTTGTGAAACTCAAGAGAGATCTGCAGACCGCACCGGCTCTAGGGGCCATTGATGGAGGGGAAGAGTTTTTCCTGGAGGTAGCAGCCAGTGGGGACAGTCTGAGTGCAGTGCTGCTCCAAGAGAGGCATGGCAAGCTGAGACCAGTGGTTTACTCCTCCAGAGTACTCACTGATGTGGAGAGGATCTACTCCAACTGTGAGAGGCACCTCCTCGCCACTCACTGGGCTGTGAAAAGTTCATTGATCTTCACAGGCACCTCTCCCATCACACTCCTCACCCACCACTCGCCCACCCAGATGCTCCTAGATGGGAGAATTAAAGATGGGACAGTGAGCAGTGCCCGCATTGCTCGCTGGACCCTGCTTCTCTCACCAATGGATCTGAGGGTAAAAGTTCTCTGCGAGGCAAAGCTCGCAGCCAACATGATTTACTCACGGACAGCCCACCGGTGTTCCGTTGAAGAGGTATGTGAAGTCAACATAGGTTTGCGAGCTGGGATACACCCCACAGGCCGCGAAATCTATGTGGACGGTTCAAGCACAGTATCAGCTGGCAAACGTCTCACCGGGTGTGGGATTCATGACCCAGAGGCAGGCATTGCTCTGGCAATCAACCATGAGTGCCCAGCAGGCTAAACTGTCTGCGGTGGTGTATGTAGTCACACACCCCGAGGAATTCCCTACCCCATACACGATTTGCTCGGACAGCATGTTCACATGCAATTCGTGTACAGAGTACCTGGCCATCTGGTCCCGTCGTGGATACACCTCCGCTGATGGGAGACCCCTGGCCATCAAGCCTCTGTTGGAGAAAATCATGAGGGCAGTAGGGGAGGAAGGTAGGGTCTACATCCAAAAGGTGAAGGCCCATTCCAAGGTAGAGCCCCGCGTAGAGGGCAATCACCAAGCCGACATGCTGGCCAAAGAGGGCGCCAGTACAGGCACGTTTTGGGATCCATATGGATCAAACCCGGTAGCAGTAATCAGAGACAGAGGAAAGATCCAAGGGAGTGCAGGGGTAGCATGGACGCCGGACCTAAAGACGGTCCAGGCACAGGATCCCATCATAAAAACTGTCCTGGAAACGCTGGCTAGAGGGGAGAAGGTAGAGGGCCCATACGGCGCAGCAGCCATCACCAACAAAGAAGGCATGCTGTTCAGGGGGGAACAATGGGTAGTGCCGCAGCAGCACCGAAGGGAATTCCTGCAACTGGCCCATGAGGGTCCAGGAGCGGGGCATCCCGGGCCTGTGACCACCTGGCAGCGGGTGGAACAGGCAGGATGGTGGCCAGGACTGAGGGAGGATGTCCGCGAGTTCTGTGCAGACTGTCTGGTGTGTGCTGCTAACAACCCTGACCCCCAGAAAAGGAAGGTATCTATGGGACACATCAGGAGGGTAGAGGGACCATGGCAGTCGATCGAGGTCGACTACATCGGGCCCCTACCCACCGCTCAGGGAGGCTACAAATACTGCCTAGTCCTGGTGGATGTGTTCTCAAAGTGGGTGGAAGCTTTTCCATGTCGAACAGCTACCGCTATGGGTACAGCTAGGATCCTGGTCAGGGAAGTGTTCTCACGATGGGGGCTCCCACAGTATGTGGAGTCAGACCAGGGTCATGCAAGAGACCCTCAGGGTACTCGGCATAGAAGGGAACTGGCACGTCGCCCACAACCCACAGTCATCAAGGATTGTGGAGCGTTTAAAACGTACCATCAAAGAAAGGCTGCGAAAGGAGATGGGCGACTCACCCAAAAAGTGGGTAGAAGCCTTACCGTTGGTTCTAATGGGGATCCGGGCCAAACAGTCAAAAAGCACGGGGTATTCCCCACACCAGCTCATGACTGGCAGGATTATGCGGACCCTCACCCATGTGCTAGCCCCGGTGCTCACGGAAGGGCAGCTCAGGGAGGTGAACCGGGACAGATTCGTCAGGAATCTGTTGGACCACCTTAAACAGGTCCACTGGCAGGCTGCGAGTAACATGGGAAAGCTGCATCGGGGTAACCGATTGCTGCTGGAAACCCGCAAGCACCACGAGTGGGAGGTTGGAGAACAGGTCATGGTGAGAAATTTTGCCCGGGTAGGGAGTTTCGAACCATTGTACATGAGGCCCTACAACACTGTAGACAAGGCAAGCCCCATGGTCTATGCCATAAAGATGCCCCGCAGTACAAAGCGGTTTCACATCAACCAATGCAAACTGTTTCAACTTAAAAGGGAACAGCCAGCAAAGATGGACTGCCCCCAAGTTAGAAATCCTCAGCCAGCAGCAGCTGTGGCAGACGCACAAGCTTCAGCGGGAGGAACAGCGTGCTGTTTCACAGGAGAGAACCCTCCCCCGATTATGTGGGACTCAAGCACACCCCCAGTGGTCAGAACCCTAAGAAGGTCTCCCCAGACACCACAGCCACTGTGGCCACAGGTGTATCTGTTTACAGGGTCCCACCCAAAGAGGGTTGCAACCCGAAAAAGAGAGCCCAAGAGCAGGGAGCGTTCTAAAGTTGGGGGTCCCCAGCCTGCAGCCTCAGCCTGGGAGGAGCCCACAGTTATAAATGAGGGCGCTACAGCCACACCAAAGGGGGTAGTGTGCTGCAGCACAGGACGCAGCTGGGATGTTAAGATACCCCCAGCGGTTTTGAGGAAGGCCTTCTGGGTCCGGCGGTACAGGTCGCACTACACCCAGGTGTACAAGCCATCCAGAGGCCACATAAGGCAGAGACTAAACAGGATTTAACCTGGCCGTCCGGAGACGGGCGGCAAATGTACAGAATTTTCGGTTTTAAGTAATTGCAGTTTTGGTAGCTATGGGTTATCATTAGTTTAGTTATTTGTAGAGTTTTAAGTTTAAGGGCTCGATTAATTATCCAGCCAGAGAACCTTTCTGGGACATGGATATATGTTTTGTGTGTGTTCCTACAGAAAGGATTTCGGGATGACAAGGTTTCTGCTCCTGCTCGCCCTGGTAGGGGTGAGCATCAGTGACCGAGGTGACGTAGAGGACTCCCACATCTATGGGTGCTCAGGAATGAGAGCACCAGTCGTCACCGCAGGGGGTGGAGAGCGGGGAGTGGAGGAGCTCGCCATCTACTTCCACGAGGGAAGGTGGCCAGGGTGGCTGGGGTCCAACTCTACTAAATACTCCAACCAGCCCGGGTTCACGTACGGGGAGGCCTCCCTCCCATGCCCCAAAATACAGGTCGTTGTCACAAGGGACAGTGTCACCCAGGGGAAGCGTGTGTGCCTTACCTGTAAGGGGCGAATTCCCCTGAATAGGTGGTGGTGGCTCAGGAAGCTGAGCAGGGACGCAGGAGACCATACAGCCGACTGGGAAAGATTAGGGAACGACACACACCGGACAATCACAGGGACCCAAGGAGGAGTTAGTGTGTGTTGGGTTAAGTGGTGGGAGTCGGAACAGGGAGTCTATGTTTGTATGTGGGAATCAGTGGAAGCCTGCCCCACAGGGGTATCCATCATCTTCTCCAGCCAATGGCAAGATGCCGGGGAGGGGATAGGGTGGGATTCTAGCCTGCATGGGTGCGTGGTCCCACACATTCCGGTCCCAGTTAATGCCACTGAACTCGTGGCACACATCCGAAAGCCCCTACCCACGACCCAGGTACCGAAAACCCTGGAAGAAAAGTGCCCTACCACCATCAAGGGACCAGGGAATGGGTTAGTCCTAGTACCAACCGAAAAGGTACTGTACCAGGGGGTACACTATGCAGTAGCTTCAGTAATATTAAACCTTACCGAGGTATACTTACCTGAGTGGTGTCCTAAGGAGACGGAGCAGCTGTACCAGGCCCTGCTAAAGGAAATGTTTAGGAAATTTTACGAATTTGATTTTGTCAATATAGACAAAGTAGAGCTATACAGAATACACCCTGAGAACCCTATGGGCACGGGTAGTCAAAGAAGGGGAGCCTGGAATGATGTTTTCACTGCCTCTAGTACAGGGTCTTCTGTAATAAATAGCCTGGATGATATGGAACTACAGACACAGATAAATGGTTTAAAAACCCAGTTAAGAAAGATCCTGAAGGATGGGAACACAGTGGTAGGCTCAGAGCTACATGAGGACCAAGATATGACGGTTCATTTAAAGGAAATTTTTGCAGAATTGGAAAGGCATGCCAAAACAGTAAATGCACTGATACGGGAGGATAGGAATGCATCGGATCAGGCTGCACAGAATGAGGTGTGTGTGCTGTACGGGGCATGGTTGCTGGGTGAGGGCCGTAGCAACCTGGAGCATTTAAAGCAAGGTTTAGTCCCCTCCTGGATCAACAACAAGCACCTCGCAGCCCTCCACCCGTTTAGTAATTCGCTGAACCCATGCGAATTTAGTCTAGCCTCTGAAGCCTACACTGTCCCAATAGATTGTCAGCGTTCCAATCACACTATCATGGGGATAGTAGTGAGGATGCCGGTCATGAATGGGACAGCCCGAACCGTACCGGTATACAGGGTGGAGAGCATTGGAGTCATTCAAGGGGGTGCACACATCCGTTTTACAGCGGTCCCACCTTATGTCATGAAGTGGGAGCACGCCATGACAGGTACTGACCTCTCCGGGTGCCGGAGCCGGGGTTCACACATAATACTGTGTCCCCAGCACTTGAACGCCTATTCTAAACCACAGTGCGGGTTTAAAGCTGCTGGCGGACGACCTATAAACTGTACCATGTAGGTAATGGCACACGGCCATGTTTCCCCACAGGTAGCATATATAGGGGGTGGGACCTATTGTGTCACCACAGATGCGTCCCACTACCAGCATGGACACTTCTGGTGTCCGGTAAGTGACAGCAGTTTCTGCTTTAAACCCGAGGCAGAAGTTCAAGTGGCCCAGGAACGGATTGTCCCCATTCCTGAACCCTCCTCTGTTCACCTGACTGTAACACAAAACATCACCAACCTGCAAAAGTATGTGACTTACTTTGGATATAAAATTCCCCCACTACCCGAACATCTTACCATCCTACTTAAAGCTGTAGAGATTTTACAAAAACATTTCTACACCCTGGAACAGAAAACAGTTGAAATAGGGGCAGAGATTTTGGATAAAGTAGTTCCAACCTGGTGGGATATTTTCGACAATATAGAGGTGCCTTCCTGGATCAGAATGGCTTCCCATCTTTTGGTGGTCTGCCAGCTCGGGATAGTTCTCTACCTGCTGTGTACAAAGTGCAGGGGAAGGGACGGGGAGTTCCGTTCCAGACACGAAGGGACTTGAAAATGTATCAAAATAAAGGCTATGGCCAGGGATGGAACGAACCTTGATTGTGTTTTTTTAATAAAAAAAATTTCAGTTTGTGTTGTGTCATTTGTATGATGTGTATGATGTGTTTTTCTAAGCTGTGTAGGGGTGTCGGACCCTCTCCGTGCTTGGATGTGAAATAAAGATTGATTCTTACCTGTATGTACCTGAAACACGACATTTAAAAGGGGAATGTATGTTTGGGTTTTTAGTTTAGGTAATACAGGGGAAGGTTGGTTTCCGGGGATCAGAAATTTTGCTCACCTGTTAATGATACTAATTCAGGTTTAGTATCAAAGGGGGGAATATAGGCTTAGCAAAATCCCGCAGAAACTCGAACAGAACCCTAAGTGACGTGATTTGAGGTAAAAACCTCAGTTTTGGACATTTTTAAAGATCAGGGAAGAAAAGCCCAGAGGAAAATGACTTTTTGAATCTTACTGTTGGGAAAGACACCTTTCACAGACACAGACAGGCTACGGAGGGGCGTGGCCAGGCAGTGGACAGCTTTGGGTAATGGGGCCCAACCAAGCTGTCTGGGGAATTTGTTTACACTGCCTTCCTACCAAGGAGGAAGAGACAAATCCAAAAGCCTCACACACACAGCGAAATATGAATAATCCAAGACCTCTTTTCAAATTCCCAGGCCCAAACAGCACACCAGAAGCCTGAAATCACTAAAACATTTAGTACCCCGATTTACTTCGTCAAAACCAATCAACCAGGTATCCACAGGACAGATTTACAAGCCCGCCAAAAACCAAGGACAATAGGGACAAGATTTGGCGCGTAGATAAAGGCCTTGCCTAAATGGGGAACATCGGAAGCCATCAGGACATGTTTAACACCAAGTTAAAGCCATCGAAACTGACAAGCCCGCGAAAACTAAGACAATGGAATAAACAGGGCTCATTTGAAAGCTAAAGGAAACCGTTTTAGTAAGGTGTTTTGGGCGCAAAAACGACAAAGGGGCTGAACAAGTATAATTGGGGGCCTAAACCCCCAAGACTCTCTCTCTCTCTGGACTCTCTGACAACGCTCTCAACGCTCGCACAGCTCTCTCTCAGATCTGCTCCAGCAAGACACCTCAAGCCACGAGGAGGAGGAGGAAAGTAGGCCAACAACTTCACAAACAGACCAACACACAAGAAGAAACCAGAGCGACTGCGTCAGTGACCATCGGACACCTCGCGGCAACAAGGGCCTTCCGAAAACTTTTACCCAAAAGACTCTAAACCCTAACTCTCAACTGTCAAGGATTCGTTTGGTGAGCATTATCCCTGATCTCCACAAACCAAAACCTAGCTAGATAGTGGGATTTTTGGGAGGGATAAGGTTTTTTTGTATATTGTCGTTCTCCCTCGCCTGTGCCATGTGTTCCCCAACATGTGTTTAAGTATTAAGTGTGTTTTAAGTTTGTTACCTTTTTCTTTTAATACAGTCAAAATTCTTTCATCAGAACCTGTTGTCTACTGCATCTTTGTTCACAACCCCTAAATAAGGCCAAAGTCGAGGAACAAGGGGCGTGGGAGCGATTCGAACCGCTCACTGAGTCAGAGGTGAAGGCAGACCCCACTCGCACCCCTTACACCATCAAACATTCCGAGGGCCGGTACAGAACGGCTGGATACAGAGTAAAGCTCCCTGTGCACTGCCCCATCAAACTCTCCCAGGGCAGATGCAGCACAGTTTAGATATAGAGTAAAGCTCCCTCTACACTGTCCCATCAACACTCCCAGGGCAGGTACAGCACGGGATTAGATACAGAGTAAATCTCCCTCTACACTGTCCCATGAAACTCTTCCAGGGCAGGTACAGCATGGCTTAGATTAAGATTAAAGCTCCCTCTACACTGTCCCATCAAACACTCCCAGGGCAGGTACAGCACGGGGTTAGATACAGAGTAAAGCTACTAAAGTTGTTGCTCGGTGAACTTAAACAGCTGTCATTGGAAAGGGTTAACTCCTTTGCAGGTTTTTATGAAGGTGGCGCGAAACATTGTCAGGCGCACGCAATTGCGTCACTTCACGTAAATTTCAAAGCAAACTTCCCCCATCGAAAAAGACAGTTGTGTTTTCTCACTTTAACTAAACACGAACAGAACAGATAAAACAAAACAAAATAGCACATGATTGCAGAAAGCGGTAAATTACATCATATTTCTTATTGTCCTTTCTTTAGATGTCTTTTCAAAATACTGTAAAAACATTGAATATAACTGGAGAAAAATTAGTTTTTCACCTTTAAGCTATTCAAATCAAACTACTTTGGAAGATTTCACCATAGCAACCGCGACTCTAAGGTTAAATCTTAGACTGAAACTTAATCTTTTGTTAAACAAACTTTTTGTTGTTCTCAGGTTTTACACACCAGCTTAACTTAAATTGCAATTCAAAGTTTTTTTTCCAATTCTTGGGGCACAATCTTATTCGCACATTCTTAAAACTTCCAAAATCCAAGACAAGACAAACGTTTTTAAACGCTTTTAACACAGAGAAGTGGGTGGAGCTAATCACACATAACAGAATCTTTCTTTTAAAGACAGACTTTTCAGACAAAAGAAACATTGTAACTTCTTAAACATTTATAGTCAGGAAACCTTTCACACTCAACATACACTTTCACTCAAACTGAAATTCCAGCATTTGTTTTAAGGTTCCTTTCACTCAGCAAATCTTGTGTTTTATTTCTCTTGGCACAGACGTTAATAACTTCCATGTTGGTAAAGCTTTAAATTTCTCTTTTTGTCTCTCTTTTTACATCGGCGTCTCAGCAGCTTTTCCTGGCTTTCCAAATCCCTGTTTTTTTCCTTCCTTTGCTGAGTTTTCAGATTGGTTAGCCTGCAAATTAGATCTTTTTCCTTCTTTATCTCTCCCTCTCTCTCCTGCACTTTATGCTTAACCATCTGGCTATGTTTCTCTCTTAACCCCTGTTTTTTCTGAGACAGACGTTCCGGAATAAAGTTTATCACTTCTTCAAAGGGGACTCGGTCTCCTTTCATTAAACGTTCCGTCAATAATACCTGCACTTCCTCCGCACAGGCGCCTCTGTCTAACTTACTCTTATTAACACAACTTTTACCAGCCATTTGGAGATTTTCTTAACAGACCTCTGACATCAACAACTATCGGTGCGCAATTCACGGGCACTCCCCATGGGGTTTATCCCTCCTCAAGAGCAGCAGCTGATCAGGAAGCTACTTTCGAGGTCCGATCTATTACACAATACTCGCCGCTTTGTCTTGTCACATCTGAAGGGTGCCAATTTGTAAGATCTTAATGATCTCTGAGTTCTTGGACAAGACACCAATAGGCAGCAGCCAGTATGTTTGAGCAATAGATCAAGATTTATTAAGCATACAGCGTAATATACTTAACATTATTTGCTAGTTTTAACAAGTAGCTCGCAGCCCTAGGTCTCTGGAACCTCTCGGACACAGATGACGTCGTCTTAAGTCTGTTCCTTTGTCCTCGCAGTAAGTCTGTGTGAAGTTGTTCTTTGAGTATCGAGGTTTTAACCCTTTTCTTATCAACAGTTCGTTTGGCCAGTGTCCATATATGGTCTTAAACAAAATCACCTTTTATAATTGGTTCTAATGGTCAAAATACCATTGTCACTCAGACTAAGGTAGCATCCCGCCTTTCCAGTATTTTTCCATCAACTTTGCCATGTTCAGTGTTATCTTGTTTATGGTTTTTCACCCTATTGGAATTTACTTTATCTCTTTCATTTCTAGCTTCCCTGGTACCTCTATATTAGCGATGTTTCACAAGTCTTGAGGTATCCAAACTATCTCACTTTAATCGAAAAGATAAATACCTTAACTTCCATGATCTCTCTCATTTTATGTCCTTATTCTAACTATCCTTTAAATATCATTGCAATTAGTTTTGTTTAGTGAATTCTAATTTCTACTTAGCATCATAATATGTTATTTAATGATTTAACCTTCACTCGCAGTCTGTGGCTGTTATCAAAACTTAGTCAAAACTGCTTTTGACTGTGCAGCTACATTTTGAACAAGTCTTAGCTTTCTAGTAACCCAGGAGTAATTATGGGTAATATTATTTGGTCAATGGCTACACTTGAAGTTATACATATATGATACTCGACTACTAAATATATTTAAATATCAGCCTTTCGTACAACGTGTTAGATACAGAGTAAAGTTTCCTCTACACTGTTCCATCAAACAATCCCAGGGCAGATGCAGCATGGATTTAGATACAGAGTAAAACTCCCTCTACACTGTCCCCATCAAACACTCCCAGGGCAGGAACAGAACGGGTTAGCTACAGAGTAAAGCTCCCTCTACACTGTCCCCATCAAGCACTCCCAGGGCAGGAACAGCACGGGTTAGATACAGAGTAAATCTCCCTCTACACTGTCCTCGTCAAACACTCCTAAGGCAGGTACAGCACAGGTTAGATACAGAGTAAAGCTCCCTCTACACTGTCCCATCAAACACACCCAGGGCAGGTACAGCACGGGGTTAGATACAGAGTAAAGCTCCCTCTTCACTGTCCCATCGACACTCCTAGGGCAGGTGAAGCACAGGTTAGATACAGAGTAAAGCTCACTCTGAACTGACCCCTTCAAACACACCCAGGGCAGGTACAGCAATGGTTAGATGCAGAGCAATGCTCCCTCTACACAGTCCCATGAAACACTCCTAGGGCAGGTACAGCACAGGTTAGATACAGAGTAAAGCTCCCTCTGCACTGACCCCTTCAAACACTCCCAGGGCAGGTATAGCACGGATTAGATACAGAATAAAGATAACTTTACACTGTCCCATTAAACATTCCGAGGGCAGGTACAGAACGGGTAGACACAGAGGAAATCTCCATCTGCACTATTCGATTAAACACTCCCAGGGCAGATGCAGCACAATTTAGATATAGAGTAAAGCTCCCTCAACACTGCCCCATCAAACTCTCCCAGGGCAGATGCCGATCAGTTTAGATATAGAGTAAAGCTCCCTCTACACTGTCCCATCAACACTCCCAGGGAAGGTACAGCACGGGATTAGATACAGAGTAAAGCTCCCACTACACTGTCCCATGAAACACTTCCAGGGCAGGTACAGCATGGTTTAGATTAAGAGTAAGTATCCCTCCACACTATCACATCAAACACACCCAGGGCAGGCACAGCATGGGATTAGATACAGAGTAAAGCTTCGTTTACATTGTCTCATCAAACACGTCCAGGGCAGGTACACCACGGATGAGATACGAAGTAAAGCTCCCTCTACACTGTCCCATTAAACACTCCCGGGGCAGGTACAGCACGGGTTAGATACAGAGCAAATCTCCATCTGCACTATCCCAACAAACACTCCCAGGGCAAGTAGAGCATGGGATTAGATGCAGAGTAAAGCTCCCTCTACACTGTCCCATCAAACACTCCCAGGGCAGGTACAGCATGGATTATATTAAAAGCAAATCTCCCTCTACATTATCCCATCAAACACTCCCAGGGCAGGCAGAGAATCGGAATAGATACAGAATAAATGTCTCCCTACAATGTCCCAAAAATACTCCCAGAGCAGGTACAGTATGGTTTAGATTAAGAGTAAATCTCCCTCAAAACTATCACATCAAACATTCCAAGGGCAGGTACAGCACGGGTTAGATTCATAGTAAAGCTCCCTCTACACTGTCCCATCAAACACTCCCAGGGCAGATGCAGCACAATTTAGATATACAGTAAAGCGGACTCTACACTGACCAATCAAACACACTCAGGGCAGGAACAGCACGGGTTAGATACAGAGTAAAGCTCCCTCTACACTGTCCTCGTCAAACACTCCTAAGGCAGGTACAGCACAGGTTAGATACAGAGTAAAGCTCCCTCGACACTGTCCCATCAAACACTCCCAGGGGAGGTTCAGCATTGGTATGACAAAAAGTGAAGCTCCCACTACATTGTCCCATCAAACACTCCCAGGGGAGGTACAGCATTAGTTTGATAAAGAGTGAAGCTCACACTACATTGTCCCATCAACACTCCCAGGACTTGTACAGCACGGGTTAGATACAGAGGAAAGTTCCCTCTGCAGTGTCCCATCAAACACTCCCAGGGCAGATCCAGCACTGATTAGAAAAAGAGTAAAGCTCGTTCTACACAGTGCCATCAACATTCCCAGGGCAGGTAAAGCACGGGATTAGGCATAGAGTAAAGCTCCCTCTCAACTGTCCCATGAAACTAACCCAGGGCAGGTACAGCATGGATTACATGAAAAGAAAATCTCCCTCAACACTATCCCAACCATCACATCCAGTGCAAGTACAGCACCGGTTAGATACAGTGTAAAGCAGCCTCTACACTCTCTCATCAACACCCCCAGGGCAGGCAGAGCATGGGATTAGATACGGAGTAAAGCTCCCTCTACACTGACCCATCAAACACTCCCCGGGCAGGTACAGCACAAAATTAGATACAGAGTAACGCTCACTTTACACTGTCCCATCTAACATTCTGAGGGCAGGTACAGAACGGTTAGATACAGAGTCAATTTCCATCTGCACTATCCCATCAAACACTCCCAGGGCAGATGCAGCACAATTTAGATACAGAATAAAGCTCCCTCTACATTGACCCATCAACAACTGCCAGGCAGGTTCAGCACAGGTTAGATACAGAGTAAAGCTCCCTCTACACTGTCCCATCAGACACTCCCAGTGCAGGTGTAGCACAGGTTAGATACAGAGTAAAGCTCCCTCTACACTGACCATCAAACACTACCAGAGCAGGTACAGCATGGGTTAGATGCAGAGGATTTACAAAAGGTAAATCATGCCTGAGTAATCGACTGGAATTTTTTGAGGATGTAACTGGTAGAATTGATAAGGGAGAACCAGTGGATGTGGTGTATTTGGACTTTCAGAAGGCTTTTGCTAAGGTCCCGCATAAGAGATTAGAGTGCAAAGTTAAAGCACATGGGATTGGGGGTAAGGTGCTGGTTTGGATAGAGAACTGGTTGGCAGACAGGAAGCAAAGAGTTGGAAGAAACGGGTCTTTTTCCGAGTGGCAGGCAGTGACTAGTGGGGTACCGGAGGGATCGTTGCTAGGACCCCAGCTATTCACAATATACATTAATGATCTAGACGAGGGAACTAGATGTACTATCTCCAAGTTTGCAGACGACACAAAGCTGGGTGGGCGTGTGTGCAGTGAGAAGGATGCAGAGAAACTCCAGTATGATTTGGACAGGTTGGGTGATTGGGCAGATGCATGGCAGATGCAGTATAATGTGAATAAATGCGAGGTTATCCACATTGGTCGCAAAAACAGGAAGACAGATTATTGTCTGAACGGCAATAGATTGGGAAAAGGGGAAGTGCAGCGAGATCTGGGAGTCCTTGTGCACCAGTCGCTGAAGGTAAGCATGCAGGTGCAGCAGGCGTTTAAGAAGGCAAATGGTATGTTGGCCATCATAGCGAGAGGATTCAAGTACAGGAGCAAGGATGTCTTGCTGCAGTTGTACAAGGCCTTGGTGAGACCGCACCTTGAGTATTGTGTGCAGTTTTGGTCGCCTTATCTGAGGAAGGATGTTCTTGCCATGGAGGGAGTGCAGCGAAGATGTACCAGACTGATACCTGGGATGGCAGGAATGACGTATGAAGAGAGATTGGGTCGATTACGCTTATATTCGCTAGAGTTTAGAAGAATGAGAGGGGATCACATTGTAACTTATACAATTCTTACAGGACTAGACAGACTAGATGCAAGAAGGATATTCCCAATGGCGGGGGAGTCCAGAACCAGAGGTCAAAATCTAAGGATAAGGGGTAAGCCATTTAGGACTGAGATGAGGAGGAATTTCTTCACCCAGAGAGTGGTGAACCTGTGGAATTATCTATCACAGAAGGCAGTTGAGGCCAATTCATTAAATATATTCAAGAAGGTGATAGATATAGTTCTTAAGGCTAAAGGGATCAAGGGATATGGGAAGGAAGCAGGGGCAGGGTACAGAATTTGGATGATCAGCCATGATCACATTAAATGGTGGAGCAGGCTCGAGGGGCCGAATCGCCTACTCCTGGTCCTATCTTCTATGCTTCTATGAATGATCCCTCTACACGTACCCATGAAACACTCCCAGGGCAGGTACAGCACAGTTTAGATACAGAGTAAGGCTCCCTCCAGAGTGTCACAGCAAACACTCCCAGGACAGGTACAGTACGGGTTAGATACAGAATAAAGATCATTTTACACTGTCCCATCAAACATTCAGAGGGCAGGTGCAGAACGGGTAGACACAGAGTAAATCTGCATCTGCGCTATTCGATCAAACACTCCCAGGGTAGATGCAGCATAATTTAGACATAGAGTAAAGCTCCCTCTACATTGCCCCATCAAACTCTACCAGGGCAGATGCAGCACAGTTTATATATAGAGGAAAGCTCCCTCTACACTGTCCCATCAACACTCCTAGGGAAGGTATAGCACGGGATTAGATACAGAGTAAATCTCCCTCTACACTGTTCCATGAAACATTTCCAGGGCAGGTACAGCATGTCTTAGATTAAGACTAAAGTTCCCTCTACACTGTCCCACCAAACACTCCCAGGGCAGGTAAAGCACGGGATTAGATACAGAGTAAATATCCATCTGCACTATCCCATCAAACAATCCCAGGGCAGGTAGAGCATGGGATTAGATACAGAGTAAAGCTCCCTCGACACTGTCCCATCAAACACTCCCAGGGCACGTACATCCAGAGTTTAGTTACAGAGTAAAGTACCCTCTACGCTGTCCCATCAAATACTCCCAGGACATGAACAGATCGAGTTATACACAGAGTAAAGCACCCTCCACACTGTTCCATCAACACTCCCATGGCTGGTACAGCACAGGTTAGATACAGATCAATGCTCCCTCTTCACTGTCCCATCAACACTCCCAGAGCAGGTACAGCACAAGTTAGATACAGAGTAAAGCTCCCACTATACTGTCCCATGAAACTCTTCCAGGGCAGGTACAGCATGGCTTAGATTAAGATTAAAGCTCCCTCTACACTGTCCCATCAAACACTCCCAGGGCAGGTACAGCAGGGGTTAGATACAGAGTAAAGCTCCCTCTACACTGTCCACATCAAAAACTCCCAGGGCAGATGCAGCTCAATTTATATATAAAGTAAAGCTCCCTCTTCACTGTCCCATCCACACTCCCAGGGCAGGTACAGCATAGGTTAGATACAGAGTAAAGCTCCCTCCAAACTGTCCCATCAAACACTTCCAGGGCAGTTACAACAGGGATTAGATACAGAGTAAAGCATCATCTACTCTGTCCCCATCAAATACTCCCAGGGCAGGTACAGCGCGGAATTAGATACAGAGTAAATCTCCATCTGCACTATCCCATCAAACACTCCCAGGGCAGGTAGAGCATGAGATTAGATACAGAGTAAAGCTCCCTGTACACTGCCCCATTAAACACTGCCAGGGCGGATGCAGCACCATTTACATATAAAGTAAAGCTCCCTCTAAACTGTCCAATCAAACACTCACACGGCAGGTACAGACAGCGTTTAGATACAGAGTAAAGTTCCCTCTACACTGTCCCATCAAATACTCCCAGGACATGAACAGATCGAGTTATACACAGAGTAAAGCACCCTCCACACTGCCTCATCAACACTTCCAGAGCAGGTACTGCACAGGTAAGATACAGAGTAATGCTCCCACTTCACTGACCCATCAACACTCCGAGGGCAGGAACAGCACAGGTTAGATACAGGCTAAAGCTCCCACTACTCTGTCCCCCTCATATACTCCCAAGGCAGGTACAGCACGAATTAGATTCAGAGTAAAGCTCCCTCAACCCTATCCCATCAAACACTCCCAGGGTAGGTACAGCACGGGTTAGATACAGAGTAAAGCTCATTATATACTGTCCCCATCAAATAATCCCAGGGCAGGTACAGCACGTGTTAGATACAGAATAAAGTTCCCTCTTCACTGTTCCATCAAACACTCCCAGGACAGATACAGCACGGGTTAAATATAGAGTAAAGCTCCATCGACACTGTCCCATCAAACACTCCAAGGGAATATACAGCCCGGGATTAGATACAGAGTAAAGTTCCCTCTACAATGTCCCATGGAACACTCCCAGGGCAGCTACAGCATGGGTTAGATACAGAGTAAAGCTCCACCTACACTGTCCCATCAAACACTCCCAGGGCAGGTACAGCATGGATTACATTAAAAGTAAATCTCCCTCTATATTATCCCATCAAACACTCCCAGGGCAGGCAGATAATCGGAATAGATACAGACTAAATGCCCCTCTACACTGTCCCATCAAACACTCCCAGGTCAGGTACAGCACGAGTTATATACAGAGTAATGTTCCCTCTACACTGTCCCATCAAACAGTCCCAGAGCAGATGAAGCACAGTTTAGATATAGAGTCTAGCTCCCTCAACACCGTCCCAGCAACACTCCCAGGGCAGGTAAAGCACGGGATTCGATACAGAGTAAAGCTCCCTCTAAAACTGTCCCATCAAACACTCCCAGGGCAGGTACAGCAGGGGTTAGATACAGAGTAAAGCTCCCTCTACACTGTCCCATCAGACACTCACAGGGCAGGTACAGCACGGGTTGGATACAGAGAAAAGCTCACTTTATATTGTCCCATCAAACAATCCGAGGGCAGGTCCAGAACGATTAGATACACAGTGAATCTCCATCTGCGCTATCCCATCAACACTCCCAGGGCAGGTACAGCATGGGATTAGATACAGAGTAAATCTCCCTGTACACTGCCCCATCAAACACTCCCAGGGTAGATGCAGCACAAATTAGGTATAAAGTAAAGCTCCCTCTAAACTGTCCCATCAACACTCCCAGGGCAGGTACAGCACGGGATTAAATATAAATTGAAGCTCCCTCTACAATGTCCCATGAAACTCCCCCAGGGCAGGAACAGCATGGTTTAAATGAAGAGTAAGTCTCCATCAACACTATCCCATCAAACACTCCCAGGGCAGGTAGAGCATTGGTTAGATACAGAGTAAAACTCCTTCTATACTGTCCCCATCAAATAATTCCAGGGCAGATACAGCACCTGTTAGATATAGAGTAAAGCTCCCTCTACACTGTCCCATGAAACACTCCCAGGGCAGGTACAGCATGGATTAGATACAGAGTAATGCTCCCTCTCACTGTCCCATCAAATGCTCCCAGAGCAGGTAGAGCAGGGGTTAGATACAAAGTAAAGCTTCATCTGCACTGTCCCATCAAACACTCCCAGGGCAGGTACAGCACGGGTTAGGTACAGAGTAAAGCTCCCTCTACAATGTCACCATCAAACACTCCCAAGGGCAGGTACAGCAGGGGTTAGTTACAAAGGAAAGCTCTATCTACACTGTCCAATCAAACACTCCCAGGGCATGTACAGCACATGTTAGATAGAGAGTACAGCTCCATCTACACTGTCCATTTCAACACTCCCAGGGCAGGTACAGCACAGGATTAGATACAGAGTGAAGCGCCCTCTACACTGTCCCATGAAACACCCCCAGGGCAGGTACAGCATGGATTAGATTAAGAGTAAATCTCCCTCTACACCATCCCATCAAACACTCCCAGGGCAGACAGAGTTTGGGATTAGGTACAGAGTAAATTTCCCTCTACACATTCCCATCAAACACTCCCAGGGCAAGTACAGCACGGTTAGATACAGAGTAAAGCTCCCTCTACACTGTTCCCATGAAATACTCCCAGGCTGGTACATCATTGGCTTGAATAGAGTAAAGCACCATCAACACTGTCCCCATCAAATACACCCAGGGCAGGTACAGCACGGGTAAGATACAGAGTAACGCTCCCCCTACACTGTCCATTCAAACACTCCCAGAACAGGTACAGCACATGTTAAATACAGAGTAAATCTCCCCCTACACTGTCCCCATCAAATACTCCCAGGGAAGGTACAACATGTGTTAGATACAGAGTAAAGTCCCCTCTACAGTGTTCCATCAAATACTCCCAGGGCTGATACATCATGGATTTGAACAGAGTAAAGCTCCATCTATCCTCTCCCATCAATCACACCCAGGACAGGTGCAGCACGGGTTAGATACGGAGCAAAGCTCCCTCTACACTCTCCCCATCAAACACTCCCAGGGCAGATGCAGAACAATTTAGAAATAAAGTAAATTTCCCCCTACACTGTCCCATCAACACTCCCAGGGCAGGTACAGTTTGGGATTTGATACAGAGTAAAGCTCCCTCTACACTGTTGCATCAAACACTCCCAGGGCAGTGGCGGGGGGAGAGAGAGTGGTGGGGGGGAGGGAGAGTGGCGGGGGGAGAGAGAGTGGCGGGGGGGAGAGAGACAGGCGGGGCGGAGAGAGACAGGCGGGGGGCACAGAGACAGGCGGGGGGGCGAGAGAGTGGCGGGGGGGTGAGAGAGTGGCGGGGGGGAGGGGGAGTGGCGGGGGGAGAGAGACAGGCAGGTGGGAGAGAGACAGGCGGGGGGCAGAGAGACAGGCGGGGGTGGAGAGAGAGATGCAGGGGGGGAGAGAGAGTGGCGAGGGGGGAGAGCGGGAGGCGGGGGGGTAGAGAGAGTGGCGGGGGGGAGAGAGTGAGGCGGGGGGGAGCGAGAGGCGGGGGAGAGATGGAGGCGCTGGGGAATTTAGAGGTGGGGGGAGAGATAGAGGCGGGGGAAGAGAGAGAGGCGGGGGGAGAGAGAGTGGCAGTGGTGGTGAGAGAGTGGCGGGGGGGGAGAGAGAGTGGCGGGGTGGGAGAGAGACAGGCGGGGGGGTGGAGAGCCAGCCGGGGGGGGAGAGAGACAGGTGGGGTGGAGAGAGACAGGTGGGGGGGAGAGAGATTGGCGGGGGGTAGAGAGACAGGCGGGGGGGCGGGGGTGAGACAGGCGGGGGGGAGAGAGACAGGCGGGGGGGTGGAGAGCCAGCCGGGGGGCGGAGAGAGACAGGCGGGGGGGAGAGAGACAGGCGGGGGGGAGGGAGAGTGGCGGGTGGGGAGAGAGACAGGCGTGGGGGAGAGAGATTGGTGGGGGGGAGAGAGACAGGCGGGGGGGGAGAGAGAGTGGCGGGGGGGAGAGAGAGTGGCGGGGGGGAGAGAGAGTGGCGGGGGGGAGAGAGACAGGCGCGGGGGAGAGAGACAGGCGGGGGGGGGAGAGAGACAGGCGGGGGAGGAAAGAGACAGGCTGGGGGGGGAGAGAGACAGGCGGGGGGGAAAAAGAGAGGCCGGTTGGGAGAGAGAGAGGCGGGGGGAGAGAGAGAGAGAGGCGGGGGGGGGAGAGAGAGAGGCAGGGGGGAGAGAGAGAGGCTGGGGTGAGAAAGAGAGGAGGGGGAGAGAGAGAGGCGGGAGGGGGAGAGAGAGGCGGGGGGGGAGACAGAGAGGCGGTGGGGGAGAGAGGGAGAGGCGGTGGGGAGAGAGAGAGGCGGGGGGGGAGAGAGAGAGGGGGGGAGAGAGAGAGGGGGGGGGAGAGAGAGAGGCGGGAGGGGGAGAGAGAGGCGGGGGGGGGAGAGAGAGAGGCGGTGGGGGAGAGAGGAGAGGCGGTGGGGAGAGAGAGAGGCGGGGGGGAGAGAGAGAGGCGGGGGAAAGAAACAGTTGGGGGAGAGAGAGAGAGGCAGGGGGAGAAGGAGAGGCGGGTGAGAGGGGGGGGGAGAGAGAGAGGCGTGGGTGAGAGAGAGGTGTGGGGGAGAGTGTGTTGCGGGGGGGAGAGGGACAGGCGGGGGGGGAGAGAGACAGGCGGGGGAGAGAGAAACAGGCAGGGGGGAGAGTCACAGGCAGGGGGTGGGAGAGACAGGCGGAGGGGGGGGGAAGAGAGACAGGCGGTGGGAGAGAGACAGGCCACGGAGAGAGAGGCAGATGGGGGAGAGAGACAAGTAGGGGCGATGACAGGTAGGGGGGAGACAGGTGGGAGGGGGTCAGGTGGGGGGTGACAGTTGGTGGGGGAGACAGATGGGGGGAGAGAGAGTTGGGGGCAGAGACAGGTGGGGTGGAGAGACAGGTGGGGGGAGAGAAACAGGTGGGGGGGAGAGACGGGTGGGGAGGAGAGTCAGGTGGGGAGGAGAGACAGGTGGGGGGGAGAGACAGGTGGGGGGGAGACACAGTGGGGGGAGAGCCAGGTGGGTGGTAGACAGGTGGGGGAGAGAGCGAGAGAGACAGGTGGGGGAGAGAGACAGGTAGGGGGGAGAGACAGGTGGGGGTGAGAGAGAGTGGCGGCGGGGAGAGAGAATGGCAGAGGGGAGAGAGATTGGTGGGGGGTGAGAGAGTGGCGCGGGGGGAGAGAGACAGGCGGGGGGGAGAGAGACAGGCGGGGGGGGAGAGAGACAGGCGCCGGGGGGAGAGAGACAGGCGGGGGGGGGAGAGAGCCAGCCGCGGGAGGAGAGAGACAGGCGGGGGGTAGAGAGACAGGCGGGGGGGAGAGAGAGACAGACGGGGGGGAGTGCGACAGGTGGGGGAGAGAGAGTGGCGGGTGGAGAGCGAATGGCGCGGGGGGAGAGAGACAGGCAGGGGGGAGAGAGACAGGCGGGGGGTAGAGAGAGACAGGCGGGGGGGAGAGAGTCAAGCGGGGGGAGAGAGAGTGGCGGGGGGTAGAGAGACAGGCGGGGGGGGAGAGAGAGTGGCGGGGGGGAGAGAGAGTGGCGGGGGGGGAGAGAGAGTGGCGGGGGGGAGAGAGAGTGGCGGGGGGAGAGAGAGACAAGCGGGTGGGGAGAGAGACAGGCAGGGGGGAGAGAGACAGGCGGGGGGGAGAGAGACAGGCGGGGGGGAGAGAGACAGGCAGGGGGGAGAGAGACAGGCGGTGGGGGAGAGAGACAGGCGGGGGGAGAGAGAGTGGCCGGGGTGAGAGAGAGAGGCGGGGGAAGAGAGATATGCGGGGGGGAGAGAGAGAGGAGGTGGGGGAGAGAGGGAGAGGCAGGGGGGAGAGAGAGAGGCAGGGGGGAGAGAGAGAGGCGCGAGGGGGAGAGAGAGGCAGGGGGGAGACAGAGAGGCGGGGGGGAGAGAGAGATGCGGGGGGGAGAGAGAGAGGAGGTGGGGGAGAGAGGGAGAGGCGGTGGGGAGAAAGAGAGGCGGGGGAGAGAGAGAGGTGGGGGGGAAAGAAACAGGCGGGGGAGAGAGAGAGGCGGGGGGGAGAGTGTGTGGCGGGGGGGAGAGAGTGTGGCGGGGGGAGAGGGACAGGCGGGGGAGAGAGAGTGGCGGGGGGAGAGAGAGTGGCGGGGGGAGAGAGAGACAAGCGGGTGGGGAGAGAGACAGGCAGGGGGGAGAGAGACAGGCGGGGGGGAGAGAGACAGGCGGGGGGAGAGAGACAAGCAGGGGGAGAGGGGGAGAGAGACAGGCGGGGGGAGAGAGACAGGCAGGGGGGAGAGAGACAGGCGGTGGGGGAGAGAGAGTGGCGGGGGGGGAGAGAGAGTGGCGGGGGGGAGAGAGAGACAAGCGTGGGGAGAGAGAGTGGCGGGGGGTAGAGAGACAGGCGGGGGGGAGAGAGAGTGGCGGGGGGGGAGAGAGAGTGGCGGGGGGGGAGAGAGAGTGGCGGGGGGGAGAGAGAGTGGCGGGGGGAGAGAGAGACAAGTGGGTGGGGAGAGAGACAGGCAGGGGGGAGAGAGACACGCGGGGGGGAGAGAGACAGGCGGGGGGGAGAGAGACAGGCAGGGGGGAGAGAGACAGGCAGGGGGGAGAGAGACAGGCGGTGGGGGAGAGAGACAGGCGGGGGGGAGAGAGAGTGGCCGGGGTGAGAGAGAGAGGCGGGGGGGAGAGAGAGAGGCGGGGGTGGAGAGAGAGAGGCAGGGGGGAGAGAGAGAGGCAGGGGGGAGAGAGAGAGGCACGAGGGGGAGAGAGAGGCAGGGGGGAGACAGAGAGGCGGGGGGGAGAGAGAGATGCGGGGGGGAGAGAGAGAGGAGGTGGGGGAGAGAGGGAGAGGCGGTGGGGAGAAAGAGAGGCGGGGGAGAGAGAGAGGCAGGGGGGAAAGAAACAGGCGGGGGAGAGAGAGAGGCGGGGGGGAGAGTGTGTGGCGGGTGGGAGAGAGTGTGGCGGGGGGGAGAGGGACAGGCGGGGGGGAGAGAGACAGGCGGGGGGAGAGAGAGAGACAGGCGGGGGGAAGAGTCACAGGCAGGGGCTGAGAGAGACAGGCAGGGGGTGGGAGAGACAGGCGGGGGGGGAGACAGACAGGCGGTGGGAGAAAGACAGGCCACGGACAGAGAGCCAGATGGGGGAGAGAGACAAGTAGGGGGGATGACAGGTAGGGGGGAGACAGGCGGGAGGGGTCAGGTGGGGGGTGACAGGTTGGTGGGGGAGACAGATGGGGTCTATGATGGTGGTGGACAGACAGGTGGGGGGGAGAGACAGGTCGGGTGGAGAGACAGGTGGGGGGAGAGAGAGTTGGGGGTGCAGAGACAGGTGGGGAGGAGAGACAGGTGGGGGGAGAGACAGGTGGGGGAGAGAGACAGGTGGGGGGGAGAGACAGGTGGGGAGGAGAGTCAGGTGGGGGGGAGAGAAAGGTGCGGGGAGGGGAGAGACAGGTGGGGGGGAGAGTCAGGTGTGGGGGAGAGACAGGTGGGGAGGAGAGTCAGGTGGGGGGGGAGAGAAAGGTGGGGGGGAAAGACAGGTGGGGGTGGAGACGCAGTGGGGGGAGAGCCAGGTGGGGGGGAGACAGGTGGGGGAGAGAGCGAGAGAGACAGGTGGGCGAGAGAGAGAGAGGTGGGGGAGAGAGACAGGTAGGGGGTTGTGACAGGTGGGGGGGGAGAGACAGGTGGGGGTGAGAGAGAGTGGCGGCGGGGAGAGAGAATGACAGGGGAGAGAGTGGCACGGGGGGAGAGAGACAGGCAGGGGGGAGAGAGACAGGCTGGGGGGAGAGAGACAGGCGGGTAGGGAGAGTGACAGGCGGGGGGTGAGAGAGAGGCCGGGGGGAGAGAGAGAGGAGGGGGGGAGAGAGAGAGGCGGGGGGGAGAGAGAGAGGTGGGGGGTGGAGAGAGAGAGAGGCTGGGGGCAGAGAGAGAGGTGGGGGGAGAGAGAGAGCCGGGGGAGATAGGGAGAGGCGGTGGGAAGTGAGAGAGGCGGGGGGCAGAGAGAGAGGTGGGGAGGAAAGAAACAGTCGGAGGAGAGAGAGAGAGGCAGGGGGAGAGGGAGAGGCGGGGGGAGAGAGCGGGGGAGAGAGAGAGGTGGGGGGAGAGAGACAGGCGGGTGGGCAGAGAGAAAGGCGGTGGGAGAGAGACAGGCCACGGAGAGAGAGGCAGATGGGGGAGCGAGACAAGTAGGGGGGATGACAGGTAGGGGGGAGACAGGTGGGGGGTGACAGGTTGGCGGGGAAGACAGGTGGGGTCTATGATGGTGGCGGAGAGACAGGTGGGGGGAGAGACAGGTGGGGGGAGAGAGAGTTGGGGGGCAGAGACAGGTGGGGGGAGAGACAGTTGGGGAGGAGAGTCAGGTGGGGGGGAGACAGGTGGGAGAGAGTCAGGTGGGGGGGAGAGAAAGGTGGGGGGGAGAGACAGGTGGGGGGGAGACAAGGTGGGGGGAGAGAGAGTTGGGGGGCAGAGACAGGTGGGGGGAGAGACAGGTGGGGAGGAGAGTCAGGTGGGGGGGAGAGACAGATGGGGAGGGGAGTCAGGTGTGGGGGGAGAGAAAGGTGGGGGGGAGAGACAGGTGTGGGGGGAGACACAGTGGGGGGAGAGCCAGGTGGGGGGGAGACAGGTGCGGGAGAGAGATAGAGAGACAGGTGGGGGAGAGAGAGACAGGTGGGGAGAGAGACAGTTAGGGGGGCGAGACAGGTGGGGGGGAGAGACAGGTGGGGGTAGACAGGTGGGGAGGGAGACAGTTGGGGAGGGAGACAGGTGGGGGGGGGAGAGATAGGTGTGGCGAGAGACAAGTGGGGGGAGAGACAGGTGGGGGAGAGACAGTTGGGGAGGGAGAGACAGGTGGGGGGAGGGACAGGTGGGGGGGAGAGACAGTTGGAGAGAGAGACAGATAGGGGGGCGAGACAGGTGGGGGGAGAGAGAGAGAGAGACAGGTGGGGGAGAGAGACAGGTAGGGGGGCGAGACAGGTGGGGGTGAGAGACAGGTGGGGAGGGTGTCAGGTGGGGAGGGGGACAGGTGGGGAGGGGAACAGGTGGGGAGAGGGACAGGTGTGAAGGGGGACAGGTGGGGAGGGGGACAGGTGGGGAGGGAGACAGGTGGGAAGGGGGACAGGTGGGGAGGGAGAAAGTTGGGAAGGGGGACAGGTGCGGAGGTGGACAGGTGGGGAGGTGGACAGGTGCGGAGGGGGACAGGTGGAGAGGGGGACAGGTGGGGAGGGGGACAGGTGGGGAGGGGGACAGGTGGGGAGGGAGACAGGTGGGGAGGGAGACAGGTGGAGAGGGGACAGGTGGGGAGGGAGACAGGTGGGGGGGGAGAGATAGGTGTGGCGAGAGACAAGTGGGGGGTGAGACAGGTGGGGGAGAGACAGTTGGGGAGGGAGAGACAGGGTGGGGGGAGGGACAGGTGGGGGGGAGAGACAGTTGGGGAGAGAGACAGATAGGGGGCGAGACAGGTGGGGGAGAGACAGGTGGGGGTGAGAGAGTTGGGGGGCAGAGACAGGTGGGGGAGAGAGAGAGAGAGACAGGTGGGGGAGAGAGACAGGTAGGGGGGCGAGACAGTTGGGGGTGAGAGACAGGTGGGGTGAGAGACATGTGGGGAGGGTGTCAGGTGGGGAGGGGGACAGGTGGGGAGGGGGACAGGTGGGGAGAGGGACAGGTGGGAAGGGGACAGGTGGGGAGGGGGACAGGTGGGGAGGGAGACAGGTGGGAAGGGGGACAGGTGGGGAGGGAGACAGGTGGGGGGGGAGAGATAGGTGTGGCGAGAGACAAGTGGGGGGAGAAACAGGTGGGGGAGAGACAGTTGGGGAGGGAGAGACAGGTGGGGGGAGGGACAGGTGGGGGGGAGAGACAGTTGGGGAGAGAGACAGATAGGGGGCGAGACAGGTGGGGGAGAGACAGGTGGGGGTGAGAGAGTTGGGGGGCAGAGACAGGTGGGGGAGAGAGAGAGAGAGACAGGTGGGGGAGAGAGACAGCTAGGGGGGCGAGACAGGTGGGGGTGAGAGACAGGTGGGGGTGAGAGACATGTGGGGAGGGTGTCAGGTGGGGAGGGGGACAGGTGGGGAGGGGGACAGGTGGGGAGAGGGACAGGTGGGAAGGGGGACAGGTGGGGAGGGGGACAGCTGGGGAGGGAGACAGGTGGGAAGGGGGACAGGTGGGGAGGAAGACAGTTGGGAAGGGGGACAGGTGCAGAGGTGGACAGGTGGGGAGGTGGACAGGTGCGGAGGGGGACAGGTGGGGAGGGGGACAGGTGGGGAGGGGGACAGGTGGGGAGGGGGACAGGTGGGGAGGGAGACAGGTGGGGAGGGAGACAGATGGGGAGGGGGACAGGTGGGGAGGGAGACAGGTGGGGAGGGAGTCAGGTGGGGAGGGAGTCAGGTGGGGAGGGAGTCAGGTGGGGAGGGGGACAGGTGGGGAGGGGGCAGGTGGGGAGGGGGACAGGTGGGGAGGGGGACAGCTGGGGAGGGAGTCAGGTGGGGGGGGAGAGACAGGTCGGGGGAGAGTCAGGTTGGGGGGGAAAGACTGGTTGGGGGAGAGACAGGGGGGAGAGACAGGTTGTGGGGAGAGAAAGGTGGGGGGCAGAGATAGGTCGGGGGGCGAGACAGGTGGGGGGGAGAGAAAGGAGAGGGGAGAGACAGGTGGGGGGAGAGACAGGCGGGGAAATGAGACAGGTGGGGTAGAGAGACAGGCGGGGGGAAGAGAGACAGGTGGGGGGAGGGATAGGTGCGGGGGAGAGACAGGTGGGGGAGAGAGACAGGAGGGGGGGAGAG
>CM059449.1:39643948-39665774 GCA_030390025.1 Squalus acanthias
AGACCAAAGAGAGACAGGTGGGCGAGAGAGAGAGAGGTGGGGGAGAGAGACAGGTAGGGGGGCGTGACAGGAGGGGGGGAGAGACAGGTGGGGGTGAGAGAGAGTGGTGGCGGGGAGAGAGAATGACAGGGGAGAGAGTGGCACGGGGGGAGAGAGACAGGCAGGGGGGAGAGAGACAGGCGGGGGGGAGAGAGACAGGCGGGTAGGGAGAGTGACAGGCGGAGGGTGAGAGAGAGGCCGGGGGGAGAGAGACAGGCGGGGGGGAGAGAGATAGGCGGGTAGGGAGAGTGACAGGCGGGGGGTGAGAGAGAGGCCGGGGGAGATAGGGAGAGGCGGTGGGAAGAAAGAGAGAGGCGGGGGGCAGAGAGAGAGGTGGGGGGGAAAGAAACAGGCGGAGGAGAGAGAGAGAGGCAGGGGGAGAGGGAGAGGCGGGGGGAGAGAGCGGGGGAGAGAGAGAGGCGGGGGGAGAGAGACAGGCGGGTGGGCAGAGAGAAAGGCGGTGGGAGAGAGACAGGCCACGGAGAGAGAGGCAGATGGGGGAGCGAGACAAGAGGGGGGGAGAGAGAGAGGTCTCACTGGGGGGAGAGAGAGAGGTGGGGGGAGAGAGAGAGCCGGGGGAGATAGGGAGAGGCGGTGGGAAGAAAGAGAGAGGCGGGGGGGCAGAGAGAGAGGTGGGGGTGAAAGAAACAGGCGGAGGAGAGAGAGAGAGGCAGGGGGAGAGGGCGAGGCGGGGGGAGAGAGCGGGGGAGAGAGAGAGGCGGGGGGAGAGAGACAGGCGGGTGGGCGGAGAGAAAGGCGGTGGGAGAGAGACAGGCCACGGAGAGAGAGGCAGATGGGGGAGCGAGACAAGTAGGGGGGATGACAGGTAGGGGGGAGACAGGTGGGGGGTGACAGGTTGGCGGGGGAGACAGGTGGGGTCTATGATGGTGGCGGAGAGACAGGTGGGGGGAGAGACAGGTGGGGGGAGAGACAGGTGGGGAGGAGAGTCAGGTGGGGTGGAGAGAAAGGTGGGGGGGAGAGACAGGTGGGGGGGAGACACAGGTGGGGGGAGAGAGAGTTGGGGGGCAGAGACAGGTGGGGGGGAGAGACTGGTGGGGAGGAGAGTCAGTTGGGGGGGAGAGACAGGTGGGGAGGGGAGTCAGGTGTGGGGGGAGAGAAAGGTGGGGGGGAGAGACAGGTGTGGGGGGAGACACAGTGGGGGGGAGAGCCAGGTGGGGGGGAGACAGGTGCGGGAGAGAGAGAGAGAGACAGGTGGGGTGAGAGAGAGACAGGTGGGGAGAGAGACAGTTAGGGGGGCGAGACAGGTGGGGGGGAGAGACAGGTGGGGGTAGACAGGTGGGGAGGGAGAGAGTTGGGGAGGGAGACAGGTTGGGGAGAGACAGGTGATGTAGAGGGACAGGTGGGGTAGAGAGACATGTGGGGGGAGAGACGGGCGGGGGGGAGAGACAGGTGGGGGAGATAGACAGCCGGGGGACAGACAGGTTGGGTAGAGAGACCAGTGGAGGGGGAGAGACAGGTGGGGGGGAGAGACTTGTGGGGGGAGAGAGACAGGATGGGTGAGAGAGACAGGTGGAGGTGAGAGAGACAGGTGGGGGAGAGAGACAGGTGGAGGGGAGAGAGATAGGTGGGGGGTGAGACAGGTTGGGGGTGAGACAGGTCGGAGAGAGAGACAGATGGGGGGGAGAGACAGGCGGGGGGGAGAGACAGGTCCGAGAGAGAGACAGGTGGGGGAAGAGACAGTTGGGGGTGAGAGACAGGAGGGGTGAGAGACAGGTGGTGGAGAGGGACAGGTGGGGGAGAGAGACATGTGGCGGGGAGAGACAGGCAGGGGGGAGAGACTGGTGGGGGAGAGAGACAGGCGGGGTGGAAGAGACAGGTGGGGTAGAGAGACAGGAGGAGGGTTAGAGACAGGTGGGGGGAGAGACTTGTGGGGGGAGAGAGACAGGAGGGGCGAGAGAGACAGGTGGAGGTTAGAGAGGCAGGCAGGGGGGAGAGACAGGCGGGGGGAAGTGACAGGTGGGGCGGAAAGTCAGGAGGGGGGGAAAGACAGGTGGGGAGAGACAGGTGGTGTAGAGGGTCAGGTGGGGGAGAGAGACATGTGGGGGGAGAGACAGGCGGGGGGAGAGACAGGCGAGGGAGAGAGACAGGTGGGGGAGAGACAGGTGGGGGAGATAGACAGGCGGGGGGATAGACAGGTGGGGCAGAGAGACAGGTGGAGGGAGAGACAGGTGGGGGGAGAGACTTGTGGGGGGAGAGAGACAGGAGGGGTGAGAGAGACAGGTGGAGGTGAGAGAGACAGGTGGTGGAGAGAGACAGGTCGGGGGGAGAGAGACAGGTGGGGGGGAGAGACAGGTGGGAGGGAGAGAGACAGGTGGGGGAGAGAGACAGGTGGGGGGTGAGACATGTGGGGGAGAGAGACAGGTGGGGGGGAGAGAGACAGGCGGGGGAGAGAGACAGGCGGGGGCTGAGAGAGACAGGCGGGGGTGGGAGAGGCAGGCGGGGGGTGAGAAAGACAGGTGGGGGGCGGAGAGAGAAAGGCGGTGGGAGAGAGACAGGTGGGGGAGATTGAGACAGATTGGGAGAGAGATAAGTAGGGGGGATGACAGGTAGGGAGGAGCCAGGTGGGAGGAGGTCAGGTGGGGGTTGACAGGTTGGTGGGGGAGACAGGTGGGGTCTGTGATGGGGCGGAGATACAGGAGGGTGGGGCGAGACAGGTGGGGGAAGAGAGACAGGTGGAGGGGCGAGACAGGTGGGTGAAGAGACAGGTGGGGGGAGAGACAGGTGGGGGTAGAGAGACAGGGGGGAGAGGGACAGGAGGGGGGAGAGAGAGTTGGGGAGGGATACAGGTAGGGAGGGAAACAGGTGGGGGGGTAGACAGATGAAGGGGGGAGACAGGTGGGGGGGAGAGACAGGTGGGGGTGCAGACAGGTGGGGGCAGAGAGACAGGTGGGGCAGGAGACAGGTGGGGGGAGAGTCTGTGAGGGTGATACAGGTGGGGGGAGACAGGTGAGGGGGAGAGACAGGTGGGGCGGAGAGTCAGGTGGGGGGTAAAGACAGGTGGGGAGAGACAAGTGGTGTAGAGAGACAGGTGGGGGAGAGAGACATGTGGGGGGAGAGACAGGCGGGGGGGAGAGACAGGTGGGGGAGATAGACAGGCGGGGGGATAGACAGGTGGGTAGAGAGACCAGTGGAGGGGAGAGACAGGTGGGGGGGAGAAACTTGTTGGGGAAGAGAGACAGGAGGGGTGAGAGAGACAGGTGGAGGTGAGAGAGACAGAAGGTGTGGGAGAGAGACAGGTTGGGGGGAGAGAGACAGGTGGGGGAGAGACAGGTGGGGGGAGAGAGACAGGTGGGGGAAGAGAGACAGGTGGGGGGTAAGACATGTGGGGGAGAGAGACAGGCGGGGGGGAGAGACAGGTGGGGGAGATAGACAGGCGGGGGATAGACAGGTGGGGTAGAGAGACCAGTGGAGGGGGAGAGACAGGTGGGGGTGTGAGACATGTGGGGAGAGAGACAGGTGTGGGGGAGAGAGACAGGGCGGGGGGGGGTGAGAGACAGGCGCGGGGTCTGAGAGAGACAGGCGAGGGTAGGAGAGGCAGGCGGGGGGTGAGAAAGACAGGCGGGGGGGAAAGAGAAAGGCGGTGGGAGAGAGACAGGCGGGGGTGAGAGAGAGACAGATGGGAGAGAGATAAGTAGGGGGAATGACAGGTAGGGAGGAGCCAGGTGGGAGGAGGTCAGGTGGGGGGTGACAGGTTGGTGGGGGAGACAGGTGGGGTCTGTGATGGGGCGGAGATACAGGTGGGGGCGTGCGAGACAGGTGGGGGGGAGAGACAGGTGGAGGGGGAGGGACAGGTGGGGGTAGAGACTTGTGGGGGAGAGAGACAGGAGGGGTGAGAGAGACAGGTGGAGGTGAGAGAGACAGGTGGGGCAGAGAGACAGGTGTAGGGGGAGAGACAGGTGGGGGGGAGAGACAGGTGGGGGGTGAGACAGGTCGGAGAGAGAGACAGGTGGGGGGGAGAGCCAGGCGGGGGGGAGAGACAGGTCAGAGAGAGAGACAGGTGGGGGAAGAGACAGTTGGGGGTGAGAGACAGGAGGGGTGAGAGACAGGTGGTGGAGAGGGTCAGGTGGGGGAGAGAGACATGTGGCGGGGAGAGGCAGGCAGGGGGGAGAGACTGGTGGGGGAGAGAGACAGGCGGGGTGGAAGAGACAGGTGGGGTAGAGAGACAGGAGGAGGGGTAGAGACAGGAGGGGCGAGAGACACAGTTGGAGGTTAGAGAGACAGGCGGGGGGGAGAGACAGGCGGGGGGAAGTGAGACAGGTGGGGGGAGAGATAGGTGCGGGGGAGAGACAGGAGGGGGAGAGAGACAGGTGGGGGCGTGAGACAGGTGGGGCGAGAGACAGATGGGGGAGAGACAGGTGGGGGGAGAGAGACAGGAGGGTGGAGAGAGGCAGGCGGGGGGGAGGGACAGGTGGGGGTGAGTACAGGCGGGGGGAGAGACAGGTGGGGAGAGAGACAGGCGGGGTGTGAGAGACAGGTGGGGGAGAGAGACAGGTGGGGTCGAGAGACAGGTGGGTGGGGAGACAGAGGGGGGAGAGACAGTTGGGGGGGAGAGAGACAGGTGGGAGAGAGAGATAGGCGGGGGGAGAGACAGGTGGGGGGGAGAGAGACAGCTGGGTAGAGAGACAGGTGGGGGGAGAGAGACAGGTGGAGGGGCAAGACAGGTGGGGGGGAGAGACAGGTGGGGGTGAAAGACAGGTGGGGGGTAATGACTGGTGGGGGGTAGAGACAGGGGGAGAGACAGGTGGGTGGAGAGAAAGGTGGGGGGAGACACAGGTGGGGGTGAGAGACAGGTGTTGGGGAGAGACAGGTGGGGGGGAGAGACAGTTCGGGGGGAGAGTCATGTAGGGGGAGAGACACGAGGGGGGAGAGACAGGTGGTGGAGTGAGGCTGGTGGAGGGTGAGACAGGTGGGGGGGAGAGACAGGAGGTGGGAAGTGACAGTTGGGGGAGAGAGACAGGGGTGGGAGAGAGACAGTTGGGGGAGAGACACATTTGGGGGAGAGACAGGTGGGGGAGAGAGACAGGTGGGGGAGAGACAGGGGGGTGAGAGACATGTGGTGGAGAGAGACAGGTGGGGGAGACAGACATGTGGGGGGGAGAGACTGGCAGGAGGGGAGAGACAGGTGGGGGAGAGAGACAGGCGGGGGGAGAGACAGGTGGGGGATAGAGACAGGTGGAGGGAGACAGGTGGGGGTAGAGAGAGAGAGACAGGTGGGGGAGAGATAGAGAGAGACAGGTGGGGGAGAGAGAGACAGGTGGGCGAGAGAGACAGGTAGGGGGGCAAGACAGGTGGGGGGGAGAGACAGGTGGGGGAGAGACAGGTGGGGAGGGCTGCAGGTGGGGGAGAGAGACAGGTGGGGAGGGAGACAGGTGGGGAGGGGGACAGGTGGGGAGGGGGACAGGTGGGAGGAAGACAGGTGGGGAGGGAGACTTGTGTGGAGGGAGACAGGTGGGAAGGGAGACAGGAGAGGAGGGAGACAGGTGGGGGAGAGAGACATGTGGGGGAGAGACAGGTGGGGGGGAGAGAGACATGTTGGGGGAGAGACAGGTGGGGGGGAGAGACAGGTGGGGAGGGAGACAGGTGGGGAGGGAGACAGGTGGGGAGGGGGACAGGTGGGGAGGGGGACAGGTGGGGAGGGAGACAGGTGGGGAGGGAGACTTGTGTGGAGGGAGACAGGTGGGGAGGGAGACAGGAGAGGAGGGAGACAGGTGGGGGAGAGAGACATGTGGGGGGGAGAGACAGGTGGGGGGGAGAGAGACAGGCGGAGGGGGAGAGACAGGTGGGGGGGGAGAGACTTGTGGTGGGAGAGAGACAGGTGGGGGGGAGAGAGACAGGTGGGGGGAGAGAGACTGTTGGGGGAGAGAGACAGGTGGGTGGGAGAGAGACAGGTGGGGGGAGAGAAACAGGTGGGGGAGAGAGACAGGGGGGTGGGAGAGAGACAGGTGGGGGGAGAGAAACAGGTGGGGGGAGAGAGACATGTGGGGTGGGTGAGACAAGTGGGGGAGAGAGACAGGTGGGGGGGAGAGAAACAGGTGGGGGGGAGAGAGACAGGTGGGTGGGAGAGAGACAGGTGGGTGGGAGAGAGACAGGTGGGGGGAGAGAGACAGGTGCGGGGGAGAGAGGCAGGCGGGTGCTGAGAGAGACAGGCGGGGGTGGGAGAGGCAGGCAGGGGGTGAGAGAGACAGGCGGGTGGGGAGAGAGAAAGGCGGTGGGAGAGAGACAGGCGGGGGAGAGAGAGACAGATGGGGGAGAGAGACGAGTAGGGGGGATGACAGGTAGTGTGGAGTCAGGTGGGAGGTGGTCAGGTGGGGGGTGACAGGTTGGTGGGTGAGACTGGTGGGGTCTGTGATGGGGCGGAGAAACAGGTGGGGGTAGAGACAGGTGGGGGGGAAGACAGGTGGGGGGAGAAAGACTGGTGGGGGGGAGAAACAGGTGGGGGGAGAGACAGGTGGGGAGGAGAGAGACTGGTGGCGGGGAGAAATAGGTAGGGGGAGAGACAGGTGGGGGGCAGAGACAGGTGGGTGGAGAGACAGGTGGGCGGAGAGACAGGTGGGGGGAGAGCCAGGTGGGGGGAGAGCCAGGTGGGGGGGAGAGACAGGTGGAGGGGAGACAGGTGGGGGGGAGACAGGTGGGGGGGGAGACAGGTGGGGGGAGACAGGTGGGGGGGAGAGAGAGAGACAGGTGGGGGAGGGATAGAGAGAGATAGGTGGGGGAGAGAGAGAGACAGGGAAAGGTGGGGGAGAGAGACACAGGTGGGGGAGAGAGACAGGTAGGTGGGCGAGACAGGTGGGGGAGAGACAGGTGGGGAGAGCAACAGGTGGGGGAGAGACAGGTGGGAAGGGAGACAGGTGGGGAGGGAGACAGTTGGGGAGGGGGACAGGTGAGGAGGGAGTCAGGTGGGGAAGGAGTCAGGTGGGGAGGGAGACAGGTAAAGGGGGGAGACGGGTGGCGGGGGAGACAGGTGGGGAGGGAGACAGGTGGGGAGGGAGACAGGTGGGGAGGGAGACAGGTGGGGAGGGAGACAGGTGGAGAGGGAGACAGGTGGAGAGGGAGTCAGGTGGGGAAGGAGTCAGGTGGGGAGGGAGACAGGTGAAGGGGGAGACGGGTGGGGGGGAGACAGGTGGGGAGGAGACAGGTGGGAGGGAGACAGGTGGGGAGGGAGACAGGTGGGGAGGGGACAGGTAGGGAGGGAGACATGTGGGGGTGAGACAGATGTGGAGGGGGACAGGTGGGGAGGGAGACAGGTGGGGGGAGACAGGTGGGGAGGGAGACAGGTGGGTCGGAGAGACAGGTGGGGGGAGAGAGAGAGACTGGTGGGGGAGAGTGAGAGAGAGACAGGTGGGGAGAGAGAGAAGAGACAGGTGGGGAGAGAGAGACAGGTGGGGGAGAGAGACAGGTAGGGGGGTGAGACAGGTGGAGGGTAGAGACAGGTGGGGGAGAGACAGGTGGGGAGAGAGACAGGTGGGGGAGAGAGACAGGTGGGCATGGAGATAGGTGGGGAGGGGGACAGGTGGGGTGGGGGACAGGTGGGGAGGGGGACAGGTGGGGAGGGAGACAGGTGGGGTGGGGGACAGGTGGGGATGGGGACAGGTGGGGAGGGGACAGGTGGGGAGGGAGACAGATGGGGATGGAGACAGGTGTGGAGGGAGACAGGTGGGGAGGGAGACAGGTGGGGGGAGGGAGTCAGTTGGGGAGGGAGATAGGTGGGGGGAGACAGGTGAAGGGGGGAGACAGGTGGGGCGGAGAGACAGGGGGCGAGAGAGACAGGATGGGTGATAGAGACAGGTGGAGGTGAGAGAGACAGGTGGGGGAGAGAGATAGGTGGGGGGAGAGACACAGGTGGGGGGAGAGAGACAGGTGGGGGGAGAGAGACAGGTGGGGGAGAGAGGCAGGTGGGGGAGAGAGAGACAGGTGGGGGGAGATACAGGTGAGGGAATAGAGACAGGCGGCGGGGGGAGAGAGACAGGCGGGGGGGAGAGAGAAAGGCGGTGTGAGAGAGACCGGCGGGGGTGAGAGAGACCGATGGGGAGAGAGACAAGTAGGGGGAATGACGGGTAGGGGGGAGACAGGTGGGAGGGGGTCAGGTGGGGGGTGACAGGTTGGTGGGGGAGACAGGTGGGTTCTGTGATGGCTGAGGAGAGACAGGTGGGGGAAAGACAGGTGGCGGGGAGAGAGACAGGTGGGGGGGAGAGAGACATTTGGGGGGTGTGACAGGTTTGGGGGAGAGACAGGTGGGGGGAGAGACAGGTGGGGGGAGAGGCAGGTGGGGTCTGTGATGGTTGCGTAGAGACAGGTGGGGGGGAGACAGGTGGGGGAGAGACAGGTGGGGGGAGAGACAGGTGGCGGGGAGAGAGACAGGTGGTGGGAGAGAGACAGGTGGGGGGGAGAGACAGGTGGGGGGGAGAGACAGGTGGGGGGAGAGACAGGTGGGGGTAGAGAAAGGTAGGGGGAGAGACAGGTGGGGTCAGAGACAGGTGTGGGGAGAGACAGGTGCGGGGGAGAGACAGGTGAGGGGAGAGACAGGTGGGGCAGGAGAGAAAGGTGTGGGGGAGAGTCAGGTGGGGTGGTGACACAGGGGGCGGGGGAGAGACAGGTGGGGGTGACAGCCAGGTGGCGTGGCGAGAGACAGGTGGGGGGGAGAGACAGGTGGGGAGAGAGAGACAGGTGGGTGAGAGAGAGACAGGTGGGGAGAGGGACAGGTGGGGGAGAGACAGGTGGGGGAGACAGGTGTGGGGGAGACAGGTGGAGGGAGAATGAGAGAGACAGGTGGGGGAGAGATAGAGAGAGACAGGTGGGGAGAGAGAGAGAGAGGTGGGGGAAAGAGAGACAGGTGGGGAGAGAGACAGGTGGGGGAGAGACAGGTGGGGGGAGAGACAGGTGGGGGGAGAGACAGGTGGGGAGGGAGACAGGTGGGGAGGGAAACAGGTGGGGTGGGAGACAGGTGGGGAGGGAGACAGGTGGGGAGAGG
Source organism: Squalus acanthias (assembly GCA_030390025.1). Classification (NCBI taxonomy): domain Eukaryota; kingdom Metazoa; phylum Chordata; class Chondrichthyes; order Squaliformes; family Squalidae; genus Squalus; species Squalus acanthias. Next base: position 39,652,977 of record CM059449.1, read on the forward strand.
GACAGGTGGAGAGAGACAGGTGGGGGAGAGACAGGTGGGGAGGGAGACAGGCTGGGAGGGAGACAGGTGGGGGGAGAGACAGGTGGGGAGGGAGACAGGTGGAGGAGAGACAGGTGGGGAGGGAGACAGGTTGGAGGGGGACAGGTGGGGAGGGAGACAGGTGGGGAGGAAGAGACAGGTGGGGAGAGAGACAGGTGGGGAGAGAGACAGGTGGGGAGGGGGACAGGTGGGGAGGAGACAGGTGGGGAGGGGGACAGGTGGGGAGGAGACAGGTGGGGAGAGAGACAGGTGGGGGGAGAGAGACAGGTGGGGGAGAGTCATGTTGGGGGGAGAGACAGGTGGGGCGGAGAGTCAGGTGGGGGTCAAAGACAGGTGGGGAGGGAGACAGGTGGGGAGGGAGACAGGTGGGAAAGGGACAGGTGGGGAGGGAGACAGGTGGGAGGGAGACAGGTGGGGGGAGAGACAGGTGGGGAGGGTGACAGGTGGGGAGGTAGACAGGTGGGGAGGGGGACAGGTGGGGAGGGGGACAGGTGGGGAGGGAGACAGGTGGGGGGAGAGACATGTGGGGGGGGAGACAGGTGGGGGGGTAGAGACATTTGGGGTGAGACAGGTGGGGAGTGAGACAGGGGGGAGAGACAGGCGGTGGGGGAGAGACAGGTGGGGGAGAGAGACATGTGGGGGTGAGAGACAGGTGTGGGAGAGACAGGCGGTGGGAAGAGACAGGTGGGGAGAGAGACATGTGGGGTGAGAGACAGGTGGGGGAGAGACAGGCGGTGGAATGAGACAGGTGGGGGAAAGAGATAGGTGGGGGAGAGAGACAGGTGGGTGGGAGAGACAGGAGGGGGGCAGAGAGACAGGCGGGGGGGGAGAGAGACAGGTGGGGGAGAGAGACAGGTGGTGGGTGCGAGACAGGTGGGGCGGAGACATAGGTGGGGGTAGAGAGACAGGAGGGGGGAGAGAGACAGGTGGGGGGGAGAGAGAGGTGGGGGGAAGAGACAGATGGGGAGGGAGACAGGTGGGGAGGGAGACAGGTTTGGGGGGGCAGACAGGTGAAGGGGGAGACAGGTGGGAGGGAGAGACAGGTGGGGGTGAGACAGGTGGGGGGAGAGAGACAGGAGGGGCAAGAGACAGATGGGGAGAGTCAGGTGGGGAGTAAAGACAGGTGGGGGGAGTGACAGGTGGGGGGAGAGAGACAGGTGGGGGGGAGAAACAGGTGGGGGGACAAAGACAGGTGGGGGAGAGACAGGTGGGGGGGGGAGTGACAGGTGGGGGGAGAGAGACAGGTGGGCGGGAGAGACAGGTGGGGGGGAGAGACAGGTGGGGGAGTGACAGGTTGGGGGAGAGAGACAGGTGGGGGGGGAGAGACAGGTGGGGGGGAGAGAGACAGGTGGGGGAGTGACAGGTGGGGGGAGAGAGAGACAGGTGGGGAGGGAGAGACAGGTGGGGGGTAGAGACAGGTGGGGGGAGAGACATGTGTGGGGGGAGAGACAGGTGGGGAGGGAGACAGGTGGGGGGAAAAGACAGGTGAGGGGTGAAAGACAGGTAGGGGGAAGAGACAGGTGGGGGCAAGAGACAGGTAGGGGGGAGAGACAGGTAGGGGGGAGAGACAGGTAGGGGGGAGATACAGGTCGAAGAGAGAGACAGGTGGGGGGAAGAGACAGGTGGGGGATGAGAGACTTGTGGGGGGAGAGAGACAGGAGGGGTGAGAGAGACAGGTGGTGGGTGCGAGACAGGTGGGGCGGAGAGATACGTGGGTAGGAGAGACAGGAGGGGGGCAGAGAGACAGGCGGGGGGAGAGAGACAGGTGGGGGAGAGAGACAGGTGGTGGGTGTGAGACAGGTGGGGCGGAGAGATAGGTGGGGGAGAGAGACAGGAGGGGGGCAGAGAGACAGGTGGGGGGGAGAGAGGTGGGGGGAAGAGACAGATGGGAGGGAGACAGGTTTGGGGGGGAGACAGGTGGGAGGGAGAGACAGTGGGGGTGAGACAGATGGGGGAGAGTCAGGTGGGGAGGAAAGACAGGTGGTGGGGAGTGACAGGTGGGGGAGAGAGACAGGTGGGGGGAGAGAGACAGGAGGGGCAAGAGACAGATGGGGGAGAGTCAGGTGGGGAGGAAAGACAGGTGGTGGGGAGTGACAGGTGGGGGGGAGAGAGACAGGAGGGGCAAGAGACAGATGGGGGGAGAGTCAGGTGGGGAGGAAAGACAGGTGGTGGGGAGTGACAGGTGGGGGAGAGAGACAGGTGGGGGGAGAGACAGGTGGGGGGGAGAGATACAGGTGGGGGGAGAGACAGGTGGGGGGGAGTGACAGGTGGGGGAGAGACAGGTGGGGGAGTGACAGGTGGGGGGAGAGACAGGTGGGGAGGGAGTGACAGGTGGGGGGGAGAGACAGGTGGGGAGGGAGAGACAGGTGGGGGAGTGACAGGTGGGGGGAGAGACAGGTGGGGAGGGAGAGACAGGTGGGGGGTAGAGACAGGTGGGGGGAGAGACATGTGTGGGGGGAGAGACAGGTGGGGAGGGAGACTGTTGGGGGGAAAAGACAGGTGGGGGGAGAGACAGGTAGGGGGAGAGACAGGTGGGGGCAAGAGACAAGTAGGGGGGAGAGACAGGTAGGGGGGAGATACAGGTCGGAGAGAGAGACAGGTGGGGGAAAGAGACAGGTGGGGGATTATAGACTTGTGGGGGGAGAGAGACAGGAGGGGTGAGAGAGACAGGTGGAGGGAGAGAGACAGGTGGGGGGGAGAGACAGGAGGGGGGAGAGACAGGTGATGGGAGGGAGACAGGCGGGGGGAAGAGAGACAGGTGGGGGAGTGAAACTAGCGGGAGGGGAGAGACAGGCGATGGGAGAGATAGGCGTGGGGGGAGACAGGTGGTGGGAGGGAGACAGGCGTGAGGGGAGAGACAGGCGGGGTGGAGAGACAGAAAGGGGGAGAGACAGGCGATGGGAGAGATAGGCGTGGGGGGAGACAGGCGCGGGGGAGAGACAGATGGGGGGAGAGAGACAGGCTGGGGAGAGAGACAGGTGGGGAGAGACAGATGGAGGGGGGAGACAGACGGGGAGAGAGAGAGAGAGAGAGTGAAGATTGCTCCTTTAAAGCACAGATGTCTGTACCTGACTCACGATCACACTCTGGAAGCAGTAACTGGAACACAGCCGGTTTATCCGGAGCTGGATTGATTGAGGCAGTAAGGCTGTCGCGGACAGAGCCAGCTGTGAACTCCCCTCACTCTCTGCCCGAGCTCTCACCAGTAGTGAGAAAGTCCCTGTCCGTCCCGAGCGACACAATGCAGTGCCACGCAAGAGGAAGCTGAGTGAACAGGAAGGAACACTCCCGGACTCTGCTCACTCACCTCTTTCACTTTCGCCTTCTCAGAATTCACGCCCTGAATTGCGGTTTCGGGGAAAACAAGAACTCGCCGCACTGCATTCTCAGAGCTGATAATCACTTGATACGTCAGCTGGCCCGTGTTCATGGCGGCCCTTCACCCACCCTAATAGGATCCCGTGTCCCTATACCCACCCTAATAGGATCCCGTGTCCCTATACCCACTCCTATAGGATCCTGTCCCCCTAAACAACGCCTATATTATCCCGTGTCCCTATACACACTCCTCTAGGATCCTGTCCTCCTATACAATGCCTATAGGATCCCGTGTCCCTATACACACCCCTATATGATCCCGTGCCCCTATACCCACTCCTATAGGATCCTGTCCCCCTACACAACGCCCATAGGATCCCGTGTCCCTATACCCACACCTATAGAATCCCGTGCCCCTATACCCACCCCTATAGGATCCTGTGCCCCTATACAACGGCGATACGATCCCGTGTCCCTAGACAGTGTATCTAACGCACTGTGACACCCGGTCCCAGAGGGGGAAAGGACAGTGTGTCTAACGCAGTGTGACACCCGGTCCCAGAGGGGAAAGGACAGTGTATCTAACACACTGTGACACCTGGTCCCAGAGGGGGAAAGGACAGTGTATCTAACACACTGTGACACCCGGTCACAGAGGGGGAAAGGACAGTGTATCTAACGCACTGTGACACCCGTTCCCAGAGGGGGAAAGGACAGTGCATCTAACACATTGGAGACACCACGAAGGAATTTACCCCCATCGTAGGCAAACAGGCCAGCTCAGTCTGCTGACTTGGTACTTGGGATTTGGGCGTTATGGATTTACAGGCTGATTCTAGCAACGCAAAAATACAAATTAAAAAAGTATAAACAGACGGTTTCTGCTCCACTTACAGATCCACAATGGCCGGTGTCGATGAAGAAACTAAATGCAAGTCTCTGTTCGACAATGGTGGGCTGGATGCGGTCGCTCAGCAAATAAAGTCGGATGTAGAGAATCCGAGAGTATGACCCTTCAGATTGCAGTGACGGGGGAATCAGGCACTGGGAAATCAACCTTCATCAAAGCTTTACGGGGTATTGATGATGGGGAAGAAAGGGCAGCTCCAACAGGGGAAACAGAACCAACAATGGAACCGAAAGTGTATCACTACCCGAACAAAGCTATCGTCAGTATCTGGGACCTCCCTGGGATTGGAACCCCAAACTTTAAAGCCAGTGAATATTTGGAGCGCGTAAATTTGGATCGATACGATTTCTTCATTATCCTCAGTGCCTCTCGCTTTACGGAGAATGATGCCCGTCTGGCCACAGAAATTCAGTAGAGGAAGAAGAAATTTTATTTTGTCCGAAGCAAAATAGACCAGGACCTGGCATCAGCCGAACGACACGAGAAGTCACAGTTCAATGAGGACAAAACCCTGGAGAAACTCTGGAATGACTCCGTTGAGAGTTTGAAGAAAGAGGGGATAAAATCTCCACAAGTTTTCCTCATTTCTAGTTGGAACCTGGATAAGTTTGACTTTGAGAAACTGCAGGAAGTTCCGGAAGGGGATCTTCCTGCTCTGAAGTGACGGGCCTTTTTGTTGTCTCTCCCCAGTATCACCTCATCGATGATGGAGAAGAAGAAAAATGTCATGATGGGTGACATTTGGAAGCTTGCTCTCGTGTCGGCTGCGGCTGCCGCTGTGCCAATCCCAGGACTCTCCATTCTTTGTGACATTCCCCTGTTGGTCAAGATACTCTCCTCCTACCGCACAGTCTTCGGTCTGGACGACGATTCCCTCGAGAGACTGGCGAAGAGAGTGGGGAAGATGACGGAGGAGCTCAGATCAGAAGTGATGTCCACGTTTGGGAAGGTGGTGTCAGCGGGTGTCGTCGTGGCGATGGTAATAGCGATTACTGGGTCTGAGAGGGCAGTGGGAAGCTCTCTGATGTTCTTGCCGTTCATTGGCAGTGTAGGAGCTGCCAGAATCGCCTCTACCTCCACCCAAACCCTGCTGAAGAAAGCTGTGGAAGAGATGGCGGAGGACATCAAGAGAGTGCGGGCGAAGGCCATCCAGGTGACGGACTCGAGGAGAAGGAGCTGATCGACTTCCCAGCTCCTCACTGTCCAGAAAACAGGAATACTCACATTCACACACACATACACTCACTCACACACACACACACACACACACTAACACACACAGACACTCACTCACACACACACTAACACACACAGACACTCACTCACACACACACACACACTAACACACACAGACACTCATTCACACACACACACAGACACTCACTCACACACACACACACACACACACACAGACACTCACTCACACACACACACACTCACACACACTCACACTCACAATCACACACACACTCACACACACACACACAGACACTCACTCACACACACACACACTCACACACACACTCACACACACACTCACACTCACAATCACACACACACTCATACACACACTCACACACACTCTCTCACACACTCACACACACACACTCACACACACACACACACTCATACTCACACACACACACACTCTCACACACACACACAGACACTCACACACACACAGACACTCACACTCACACACACTCACACTCACACTCACACGCAGACACTCTCTCACACACACACACACTCACACTCACACACACAGACACTCACACTCACACACACACACAGACACTCTCACACACACACAGACACTCTCTCACACACACACACAAACACACTCACACACACACACACTCATACACACAGACAATCTCACACACTCACACACGCACACACACACTCACACACTCACACTCACACACACAGACACACACACACTCACTCACACACACACACTCACACTCACTCACACACTCACTCACACTCACACTCACACACTCACTCACACACAGACACACACACAGACACACACACTCACTCACTCACACACACACACAGACACTCACACACACATACCTGTTCTGAGTGAGCTGCCTTCTCTCACCCGGTGTGGTAATGAGCCCAACACACAGAGCAGGAAGATCCCAGGCTCCTTTCCCGCCTGTTCTGAGTGAGCTGCCTTCTCTAACCCGGTGTGGTACTGAGCCCCACACACAGAGCAGGAAGATCCCAGTCTCCATCCCCGGTCTCTGCTGAGTGACCTGCTGTGACCCGGTGTGATACTGAGCAGCAAGATCCCAGGCTCCATCTCTGCCTGCTCTGGGTAAGCTGCCTTCTCTCACCAGGTGTGGTACTGAGTCCCACTCAGAGCAGGAAGATCCCAGGCTCCATTCCCGATCTGTTCTGAGTGTGTTGCTCTGAACTGGTGTGGTACTGAGCCCCAGATACAGAGAAGGAATATTCCGGGCTCCCTGCCCGACCTGTGCCCAGTGAGCTGCCCTCTCTCACAACCGGTGAATGAGCCCGGGCTCTCAGGCTGACAGCAGGGGGTTTGAAGAGTTGCTGCAGCGCCGCCACTGGCGGGAGCGGGGAACCACAGCGTGACATGTTTACATAGGAAGCACAGCGCAACCGCCCACGGACACTGTGACGGACAGTTCGCTGAACCACTCTCACACACACACAGACACTCTCTCACACACACACACAAACACACTCACACACACACACACTCATACACACAGACAATCTCACACACTCACACACTGTTCCACCGAAGCTCAGCGTAAGCTCGAGGAACAGCACCTCATCTTTCGTTTAGGCACGCTACAGCCCTCTGGACTCAATATCGAGTTCAACAATTTTAGATCATAACCTCAGCTCCAATCACATTTATATTTTATTTTATCCACCCTTTTATTTGTCCCCCCCACCTTTTTTTTCCTCCTAGAAGCTGGCAGCTGTCCTTCATTCTGCCAGTAGATTTCACACTTCATTCAGCCTTAATCTGTCACATTAACACCACCTCTAGCCTTGCATATCTCTTAATGTCTCTTAATGTCTCTTCATCTCCTCCTTTGTTCCTTTATCCCCTCCCCCTTTTCCCAGCTTTACCCTGGCCTTAAATCTATTTGATTTCCAGCTCTTCCCAGTTCTGATGAAAGGTCATCGACCTGAAACGTCAACTCTCTTTCTCTCTCCACGGATGCTGCCTGGCCTGCTGAGTTTTTCCAGCGATTTCTGTTGTTATTTCGGATTTCCAGCATCTGCAGTATTTTGCTATCGTATTAGTGTTTGGTTCACTGCCACCTCTCTTCTTGGAATGCCTACCTTGAAGAAGTTCTGCTCTTCTCTTCGACGGGATTTCCGTTTGGCTCTTCAACCTTGTTCATCTTCATTGATTTCAGTTTCCCTTCTCGTGTTTGATCAGGTATCTGCCAAGACTCGGTTTCACAGCCACATTACTTTCCTCAGCAACTGTCTCCGGTTCCGACTTATCCCACGTGGATTCCAACTAAACTTCCACCCTTCGTGTTTCGGATCCACCCAGGATTACAAATATCTCCAAGATATTCATCGTTCCTCGAACTACTGCTCTCGCCGCATCTTGAGATCCACGCTCAATGCCATGCGGCGCCACATGAACACTCTCGACATCTCTCTTCAGCAGCACCGACGCACTCTATCTCAAAGCTGTCCGGGTCCACAGTTCCATTTCATCCTTAGACTCATCCGACGCTTCAACAAAAAACTTTTCTTCTTCCTTTCCGATGTCAAGGATCGCAAGCTTCAACAACTCTTGGACACTAAAGCCCCTCCGGAACCTTCTTCCCCTTCACTTTCCTCTGACCCCCCTTCTCCCAATCTCACCCCCTGCCGCGTTTTCACTATCCCCTCTGACCTTCCCCTCTCTGACTCCGAACGATCAGTCCTCAGCAAAGGCCTGAGCTTCATCCCCTTACGCCCCCATCTCAATGAATTTCGAGCTCGGCACGATGCTGAGCTCTTTTTCCGCCGCCTCCGTCTCCGTGCCCACTTCTCTGGCCAGGAGTCTTCCCCCCGCACGGCTGACCCTTTCTCCCGCTTTCAGAATTTTCGTTCCACCTGGACCCCTCCCTCTGGCCTCTTACCCTCTCTTGATCTTTTCATTGCTAACTGCCGCCGTGACATCGGCCAGCTCAATTTCTCTGCTCCCCTCACTCACTCCAACCTACCTCCCTCTGAACTTGCAGCACTCCATTCTCTCCGATCCAACCCTGACATTGTCATTAAACCTGCTGACAAGGGTGGCGCTGTTGTTGTTTGGCGAACCGACCTCTACCTAGCGGAAGTTGAACGCCAACTCTCTGACACCTCCTCCTACCTCCACCTGGACCATGACCCCACTACCGAACATCAAGCCACCGTGTCCAAGACTGTCACTGACCTCATCTCCTCTGGAGATCTTCCCCCCACGGCCGCCAACCTCATAGTTCCCCAACCCCGCACAGCCCGCTTCTACCTCCTTCCCAAGATCCACAAACAGGACTGCCCCGGTAGACCCATCGTTTCAGCCTGTTCTTGCCCCACGGAACTTATCTCTTCCTATCTCGACTCTATTTTTTCTCCCCTTGTCCAGTCTCTTCCCACCTACATCCGCGACTCTTCCGATGCCCTCCGCCATTTTAACAGTTTCCAGTTTCCCGGCCCCAACCGTCTCCTCTTCACTATGGACGTACAATCCCTCTACACCTCCATTCCCCACCAGGATGGCCTGAGGGCGCTCCGCTTCTTCCTTGAACAGAGGCCCAACCAGTCCCCATCCACCACCACCCTCCTCCGCCTGGCTGAACTTGTTCTCACATTGAACAACTTCTCCTTTGACTCTACCCATTTCCTCCAAATTAAAGGTGTTGCTATGGGTACCCGCATGGGTCCTAGCTATGCCTGCCTTTTCGTGGGATATGTGGAACACTCTTTGTTCCAGTCCTACTCGGGTCCCCTCCCTCACCTCTTTTTCCGGTACATTGATGACTGTATCGGTGCCGTCTCCTGCTCTCGCCCTGAACTAGAACATTTCATTCACTATGCTTCCAATTTCCACCCTTCCCTCACCTTCACATGGTCCATCTCCGACTCTTCTCTTCCCTTCCTCGACTTCTCCATCTCCATCTCTGGGGATAGGTTATTGACTAACATTCACTACAAGCCCACCGACTCCCACAGCTACCTGGACTACACTTCCTCCCACCCCGCCTCCTGTAAGGACTCTATTCCATTCTCCCAGTTTCTCCGTCTCCGCCGCATCTGCTCTGATGATGCCACCTTCCATACCAGTGCTTCTGACATGTCTTCCTTTTTCCTCAACCGAGGATTCCCCTCTACCGTGGTCGACACGGCCCTCGACCGTGTCCGTTCTATCTCCCGCACATCTGCCCTCACCCCTGCCCCTCCCTCCCGGAACCACGATAGGGTTCCCCTTGTCCTCACCTTTCACCCCACCAGCCTCCACATTCAACGGATCATCCTCCGCCATTTCCGCCACCTCCAGCGTGATCCCACCACCAAACACATCTTCCCCTCACCTCCCCTTTCAGCATTCCGCAGGGACCGCTCCCTCCGCGACACCCTAGTCCACTCCTCTACCACCCCCAGCACCCCTTCCCCTTCGCCCGGCACCTTCCCGTGCACGCGCAGGAGATGCAACACATGCCCTTATACCTCCCCTCTTCCCACTGTCCAGGGCCCCAAACACCCCTTCCAGGTGAAACAGCGATTTACTTGTACTTCCTGCAATTTAGTATACTGTATTCGCTGCTCACGATGTGGACTCCTCTACATTGGGGAGACCAAACGCAGATTGGGTGACCGCTTTGCGGAACACCTCCGTTCAGTCCGTAAGGGGGACCCCGAGCTCCCGGTGGCCTGTCACTTTAATTCACCGCTTCACTCCCACTCTGACCTCACCGTCCTCGGCCTAATACACTGTTCCACGGAAGCTCAGCGTAAGCTCGAGGAACAGCACCTCATCTTTCGTTTAGGCACGCTACAGCCCTCTGGACTCAATATCGAGTTCAACAATTTTAGATCATAACCTCAGCTCCAATCACATTTATATTTTATTTTATCCACCCTTTTATTTGTCCCCCCCACCTTTTTTTTCCTCCTAGAAGCTGGCAGCTGTCCTTCATTCTGCCAGTAGATTTCACACTTCATTCAGCCTTAATCTGTCACATTAACACCACCTCTAGCCTTGCATATCTCTTAATGTCTCTTAATGTCTCTTCATCTCCTCCTTTGTTCCTTTATCCCCTCCCCCTTTTCCCAGCTTTACCCTGGCCTTAAATCTATTTGATTTCCAGCTCTTCCCAGTTCTGATGAAAGGTCATCGACCTGAAACGTCAACTCTCTTTCTCTCTCCACGGATGCTGCCTGGCCTGCTGAGTTTTTCCAGCGATTTCTGTTGTTATTTCGCTGAACCATTTGCTGAGCGCCTCGGCCGCGCGCTGACCAATCGGAGCACAAGCGTGCGGTTCATCTCCGCCCAGTGACGTTGCGTCATTCTCCGCTCCGCGTTATTGCGTCATTCCCCGCCCAGCGGCAATGCGTCATTCTGCTGCGGCGGATCGTCAAGGCGGGCCGCTGCTGGGCGCCGGAACCAATGACCGAACGGAGGCGGGACTTCGCTCTTAAAGCGGAGCCGCGCTGAGAATTACAGTTGTGGAACTATATTTCACTGATGTCAATTAAAGCGGGAACCGGACTGCGGAAAGTCAGTGGGTGAGAGAGGAGGAACCCGGGGGAGAGGAAGGTGGAAATAAATGTGGGTGGGGGAGGCACTGGGAAATAAATGGGGAAGGGAAACTAAATGGTAGGAAGGCAAAATAAATAAAAAGGTGGAGTAGTTTAGGGAGGGCATTCCAGAGCTTCGTGCCTCGGCAGTTGACTGCACGGCTGCCAATGGTGGAGCGCTAAAAATCAAGGATGCTCAAGAGGCCAGAATTAGAGGAGCGCAGAAATCTCGAAGTATTGTAGGGCTGGAGGAGGTTACAGGGATAGAGAGGGGCGAGGTCATGAAGAGATTTGAAAACAAGGATGAGAATTTTTAAATGATGGGATCTCGACCAGGAGCCAATGTAGGTCAGCGAGCACAGGGGTGACGGGTGAAAGGGACTTGTTGCGAGTTAGGACACTGGCAGCAGAATTTCGGATGTACTAAAGTTTATGGAGGATGGAAATTGGGAGGCTGGCCAGGAGAGCATTGGAATAGTCGAGTCTAGAGGTGACAAAGGCCTGGATGAGGGTTACAGCAGCAGATGAGCTGAGGAAGGGGCAGAGCTGGGCGATGTTACATAGCTGGAAATAGGCGGACTTGGTGATGGAGCGGACATGTGGTCGGAAGATCATCTCAGTGTCAAATGGGACACCAAGGTTGCTAGGTTGTGAATGGTCTTGTTCAGCCTCAGACAGTGACCAGGGAGAGGGATGGAGTTGGTGGCTAGGGAACGGAGTTTGTGGTTATATTTAGTTGGAGGATATGTCTGCTCATCCGGTACTGGATGTTGGACAAGCAGTGTGACAATTTAGAGACAATGGAGGGGTCGAGGAAGGTGGTTGTGCGGTAGAGCTGGGTGTCGTCAGCATACATGTGGAAACTGCCGCTGTGTTTTCAGATAAGGTCGCCGAGGGGCAGCATGTAGATGATAAATAAGAGGGGACCAAGGATAGATCCTTGGGGGACACCAGAGGCAACAGTGAACAGGAAGAGAAGACCTTGCAGGTGATTCTCTGGCTATGATTCGATAGATAAGAATGGAACCAGGTGAGTGCAGCCACACTCGGCTGGATGACGGAGGTGAGGCATTGGAGGAGGATGGAATGGTCAACCATGTCAAAGGCTGTAGACAGGTCGAGAAGGATGAGGAGAGGCAGTTTTACATGGTCACAGTCACATTGGATGTCATTTGTGACTTTGATATGGGCCATTTCAGGGCTGTGGCAGGGGCGGAACCCAGATTAGAGTTTTTCAAACATGGAGTTGCAGGAAAGATCGGCATGGATTTGGGAAGTGACAACACGCTAAGGACTATGGAGAGGAAATGGAAGTTGGGGATGGGGCGGTAATTTGCTAGAACAGAGGGGTCCAGGGTGGATTTTTTAAGAAGGGTGGTGATGATGACAGATTTGAATGTGAGGGGGACAGTATCTCCTTTAAGACGCTCCATAAAACCTACCTCAATGAACAAGCTTTCGGTCACCTGTCCTAATATCTCATTATGTGGTTTGGTGTTAAAATTTGTTTGATAATCGCTCCTGTGAAGCGCCTTGTGATGTTTTACTACGTTAAAGGCGCTATGTAAAGGCAAGTTGTTGTTTATCGATATGTAGATCATTGAGAGTGTTTTGAATTAAGTATCCACAGCATATAACTCAATGGTGGGGGGTAGAGACAGGTGGGGGGAGAGACAGGTGTGGGGGGAGAGACAGATGGGGAGGGAGACAGGTGGGGGGAAAAGACAGGTGGGGGGGAGAGACACGTAGGGGGG
>CM059449.1:39665974-39678474 GCA_030390025.1 Squalus acanthias
GGACAGTGTATCTAACGCACTGTGACACCCGGTCCCAGAGGGGGAAAGGACAGTGTATCTAACGCACTGTGACACCCGGTCCCAGAGGGGGAAAGGACAGTGTATCTAACGCAGCGTGACACCCGGTCCCAGAGGGGGAAAGGACAGTGTATCTAATGCACTGTGAAACCTGGTCCCAGAGGGGGAATTCACAGTGTATCTAACGCACTGTGACACCCGGTCACAGAGGGCGAAAGGACAGTGTATCTAACGCACTCTGTCACCCGGTCCCAGAAGACAAAGCGACAGTGTAGCTAATGCACTGTGACACACGGACCCAGAGTGTGAAAGGACAGTGTATCTGATGCACTGTGAAACCTGGTCCCAGAGGGTGAAAGGACAGTGTATCTAACGCACTTTGACACCCGATCCCAGAGGGTGAAAGGAGAGTGTATCTAACGCAAAGTAACACCCGGTCCCAGAGGGGAAACGGACAGTGTATCTAACACACTGTAACTCCCGGTCCCAGAGGGGAAAAGGACAGTGTTCCTAACACACTGTAACACCCGGTCCCAGAGGGGGAAAGGACAGTCTATCTAACACACTGTGACACCCGGTCCCAGAGGGGGAATGGACAGTGTATCTAACATACTGTGACACCCGGTCCCAGAGGGGGAAAGGACAGTGTATCTAACATAATGTGACACCCGGTCCCAGAGGGGGAAAGGACAGTGTATCTGACGCACTGTGACACCCGGTCCCAGAGGGGGAAAGGACAGTGTATCTAACGCACTGTGACACCCGGTCCCAGAGGGGGAATGGACAGTGTATCTAACATACTGTGACACCCGGTCCCAGAGGGGGAAAGGACAGTGTATCTAAAGCACTGTGACACCCGGTCCCAGAAGGGGAATGGACAGTGTATCTAACGCACTGTGACACCCGGTCACAGAGGGGGAAAGGACAGTGTAGCTAACGCACTGTGACACCCGGTCCCAGAGGGGGAAAGGACAGTGTATCTAACACATGGGAGACACCCGCTCCCAGAGGGGGCAAGGACAGTGTATCTAACGCACTGTGACACCCGCTCCCAGAGGAGGAAAGGACAGTGTATATAACGCACTGTGAGACCCGGTCCCAGAGGGGGAAAGGACAGTGTATCTGACATACTGTGACACCCGGTCCCAGAGGGGGAAAGGACAGTGTATCTAATGCACTGTCACACCCGGTCCCAGTGGGGGAAAGGACAGTGTATCTAACGCACTGTGACACCCGGTCACAGAGGGGGAAAGGACAGTTTATCTAACGCACTGTGACACCTGGTCCGAGAGGGGAAAAGGTCAGTGTATCTAACGCACTGTGACACACGGTCCCAGAGGGGAAAAGGACAGTGTATCTAACGCACTGTGACACCCGGTCCCAGAAGGGGAATGGACAGTGTATCTAATGCACTGTGACACCCGGTCCCAGAGGGGGAAAGGACAGTGTAGCTAACGCACTGTGACACCCGGTCCCAGAGGGGGAAAGGACATTGTTTCTAACACATGGGAGACACCCGGTCCCAGAGGGGGAAAGGACAGTGTATCTAACGCACTGTGACACCCGCTCCCAGAGGGGGAAAGGACAGTGTATCTAACGCACTGTGACACCCGGTCCCAGAGGGGGAAAGGACAGTGTATCTGACATACTGTGACACCCGGTCCCAGAGGGGGATAGGGACAGTGTATCTAACGCACTGTGACACCCGGTCCTAGAGGGGGAAAGGACAGTGTATCTAACGCAGTGTGACACCCGGTCCCAGAGGGAGAAAGGACAGTGTATCTAACGCACTGTGACACCCGGTCCCAGAGGGGAGAAGGTCAGTGTATCTAACGCACTGTGACACCCGGTCCCAGGGGGAAAGGACAGTGTATCTAACGCACCGTGACACCCGGTCCCAGATGGGGAAAGGACAGTCTATCTAATGCACTGTGAAACCTGGTCCCAGAGGGGGAATTCACAGTGTATCTAACGCACTGTGACACCCGGTCCCAGAGGGCGAAAGGACAGTGTATCTAACGCACTCTGTCACCCGGTCCCAAAAGACAAAAGGACAGTGTAGCTAATGCACTGTGACACACGGACCCAGAGTGTGAAAGGACAGTGTAACTGATGCACTGTGAAACCTGGTCCCAGAGGGTGAAAGGACAGTGTATCTAACGCACTGTGACACCCGATCCCAGAGGGTGAAAGGAGAGTGTATCTAACGCAAAGTAACACCCGGTCCCAGAGGGGAAAAGGACAGTGTATCTAACACACTGTAACTCCCGGTCCCAGAGGGGGAAAGGACAGTGTACCGAACACACTGTAACACCCGGTCCCAGAGGGGGAAAGGACAGTGTATCTAACACACTGTGACACCCGGTCCCAGAGGGGGAATGGACAGTGTATCTAACATACTGTGACACCCGGTCCCAGAGGGGGAAAGGACAGTGTATCTAACATACTGTGACACCCGGTCCCAGAGGGGGAAAGGACAGTGTATCTAACGCACTGTGACACCCGGTCCCAGAGGGGGAAAGGACAGTGTATCTAACGCACTCTGTCACCCGGTCCCAGAAGACAAAGCGACAGTGTAGCTAATGCACTGTGACACACGGACCCAGAGTGTGAAAGGACAGTGTATCTGATGCACTGTGAAACCTGGTCCCAGAGGGTGAAAGGACAGTGTATCTAACGCACTTTGACACCCGATCCCAGAGGGTGAAAGGAGAGTGTATCTAACGCAAAGTAACACCCGGTCCCAGAGGGGAAACGGACAGTGTATCTAACACAGTGTAACTCCCGGTCCCAGAGGGGAAAAGGACAGTGTTCCTAACACACTGTAACACCCGGTCCCAGAGGGGGAAAGGACAGTCTATCTAATGCACTGTGAAACCTGGTCCCAGAGGGGGAATTCACAGTGTATCTAACGCACTGTGACACCCGGTCCCAGAGGGCGAAAGGACAGTGTATCTAACGCACTTTGTCACCCGGTCCCAAAAGACAAAAGGACAGTGTAGCTAATGCACTGTGACACACGGACCCAGAGTGTGAAAGGACAGTGTAACTGATGCACTGTGAAACCTGGTCCCAGAGGGTGAAAGGACAGTGTATCTAACGCACTGTGACACCCGATCCCAGAGGGTGAAAGGAGAGTGTATCTAACGCAAAGTAACACCCGGTCCCAGAGGGGAAAAGGACAGTGTATCTAACACACTGTAACTCCCGGTCCCAGAGGGGGAAAGGACAGTGTACCGAACACACTGTAACACCCGGTCCCAGAGGGGGAAAGGACAGTGTATCTAACACACTGTGACACCCGGTCCCAGAGGGGGAATGGACAGTGTATCTAACATACTGTGACACCCGGTCCCAGAGGGGGAAAGGACAGTGTATCTAACATACTGTGACACCCGGTCCCAGACGGGGAATGGACAGTGTATCTAACATACTGTGACACCCGGTCCCAGAGGGGGAAAGGACAGTGTATCTAACGCACTGTGACACCCGGTCCCAGAAGGGGAATGGACAGTGTATCTAATGCACTGTGACACCCGGTCCCAGAGGGGGAAAGGACAGTGTAGCTAACGCACTGTGACACCCGGTCCCAGAGGGGGAAAGGACATTGTTTCTAACACATGGGAGGCACCCGGTCCCAGAGGGGGCAAGGACAGTGTAGCTAACGCACTGTGACACCCACTCCCAGAGGGGGAAAGGACAGTGTATCTAACGCACTGTGACACCCGGTCCCAGAGGGGGAAAGGACAGTGTATCTGACATACTGTGACACCCGGTCCCAGAGGGGGATAGGACAGTGTATCTAACGCACTGTGACACCCGGTCCCAGAGGGGGAAAGGACAGTGTATCTAACGCAGTGTGACACCCGGTCCCAGAGGGGGAAAGGACAGTGTATCTAACGCAGCGTGACACCCGGTCCCAGAGGGGGAAAGGACAGTGTATCTAATGCACTGTGAAACCTGGTCCCAGAGGGGGAATTCACAGTGTATCTAACGCACTGTGACACCCGGTCACAGAGGGCGAAAGGACAGTGTATCTAACGCACTCTGTCACCCGGTCCCAGAAGACAAAGCGACAGTGTAGCTAATGCACTGTGACACACGGACCCAGAGTGTGAAAGGACAGTGTATCTGATGCACTGTGAAACCTGGTCCCAGAGGGTGAAAGGACAGTGTATCTAACGCACTTTGACACCCGATCCCAGAGGGTGAAAGGAGAGTGTATCTAACGCAAAGTAACACCCGGTCCCAGAGGGGAAACGGACAGTGTATCTAACACACTGTAACTCCCGGTCCCAGAGGGGAAAAGGACAGTGTACCTAACACACTGTAACACCCGGTCCCAGAGGGGGAAAGGACAGTCTATCTAACACACTGTGACACCCGGTCCCAGAGGGGGAATGGACAGTGTATCTAACATACTGTGACACCCGGTCCCAGAGGGGGAAAGGACAGTGTATCTAACATAATGTGACACCCGGTCCCAGAGGGGGAAAGGACAGTGTATCTAACGCACTGTGACACCCGGTCCCAGAGGGGGAAAGGACAGTGTATCTAACGCACTGTGACACCCGGTCCCAGAGGGGGAATGGACAGTGTATCTAACATACTGTGACACCCGGTCCCAGAGGGGAAAGGACAGTGTATCTAACGCACTGTGACACCCGGTCCCAGAAGGGGAATGGACAGTGTATCTAACGCACTGTGACACCCGGTCCCAGAGGGGGAAAGGACAGTGTAGCTAACGCACTGTGACACCCGGTCCCAGAGGGGGAAAGGACAGTGTATCTAACACATGGGAGACACCCGCTCCCAGAGGGGGCAAGGACAGTGTATCTAACGCACTGTGACACCCGCTCCCAGAGGAGGAATGGACAGTGTATCTAACGCACTGTGAGACCCGGTCCCAGAGGGGGAAAGGACAGTGTATCTAATGCACTGTCACACCCGGTCCCAGTGGGGGAAAGGACAGTGTATCTAACGCACTGTGACACCCGGTCACAGAGGGGGAAAGGACAGTTTATCTAACGCACTGTGACACCTGGTCCGAGAGGGGAAAAGGTCAGTGTATCTAACGCACTGTGACACACGGTCCCAGAGGGGAAAAGGACAGTGTATCTAACGCACTGTGACACCCGGTCCCAGAAGGGGAATGGACAGTGTATCTAATGCACTGTGACACCCGGTCCCAGAGGGGGAAAGGACAGTGTAGCTAACGCACTGTGACACCCGGTCCCAGAGGGGGAAAGGACATTGTTTCTAACACATGGGAGACACCCGGTCCCAGAGGGGGAAAGGACAGTGTATCTAACGCACTGTGACACCCGCTCCCAGAGGGGGAAAGGACAGTGTATCTAACGCACTGTGACACCCGGTCCCAGAGGGGGAAAGGACAGTGTATCTGACATACTGTGACACCCGGTCCCAGAGGGGGATAGGACAGTGTATCTAACGCACTGTGACACCCGGTCCTAGAGGGGGAAAGGACAGTGTATCTAACGCAGTGTGACACCCGGTCCCAGAGGGAGAAAGGACAGTGTATCTAACGCACTGTGACACCCGGTCCCAGAGGGGAGAAGGTCAGTGTATCTAACGCACTGTGACACCCGGTCCCAGGGGGAAAGGACAGTGTATCTAACGCACCGTGACACCCGGTCCCAGATGGGGAAAGGACAGTCTATCTAATGCACTGTGAAACCTGGTCCCAGAGGGGGAATTCACAGTGTATCTAACGCACTGTGACACCCGGTCCCAGAGGGCGAAAGGACAGTGTATCTAACGCACTCTGTCACCCGGTCCCAAAAGACAAAAGGACAGTGTAGCTAATGCACTGTGACACACGGACCCAGAGTGTGAAAGGACAGTGTAACTGATGCACTGTGAAACCTGGTCCCAGAGGGTGAAAGGACAGTGTATCTAACGCACTGTGACACCCGATCCCAGAGGGTGAAAGGAGAGTGTATCTAACGCAAAGTAACACCCGGTCCCAGAGGGGAAAAGGACAGTGTATCTAACACACTGTAACTCCCGGTCCCAGAGGGGGAAAGGACAGTGTACCGAACACACTGTAACACCCGGTCCCAGAGGGGGAAAGGACAGTGTATCTAACACACTGTGACACCCGGTCCCAGAGGGGGAATGGACAGTGTATCTAACATACTGTGACACCCGGTCCCAGAGGGGGAAAGGACAGTGTATCTAACATACTGTGACACCCGGTCCCAGAGGGGGAAAGGACAGTGTATCTAACGCACTGTGACACCCGGTCCCAGAGGGGAATGGACAGTGTATCTAACGCACTGTGACACCCGGTCCCAGAGGGGGCAAGGACAGTGTATCTAACGCACTGTGACACCCGGTCCCAGAGGGCGAAACGACAGTGTATCTAACATACTGTGACACCCCGTCTCAGAGGGGGAAAGGACAGTGCATCTAAAGCACTGTGACACCCGGTCCCAGAAGGGGAATGGACAGTGTATCTAACGCACTGTGACACCCGCTCCCAGAGGGTGCAAGGACAGTGTATCTAACGCACTGTGACACCCGGTCCCAGAGGGGAAAGGACAGTGTATCTAACGCACTGTGACACCCGGTCCCAGAGGGGGAAAGGACAGTGTATCTAACGCACTGTGACACCCGGTCCAGAGGGGGAAAGGACAGTGTATCTAACGCACTCTGTCACCCGGTCCCAGAAGACAAAGCGACAGTGTAGCTAATGCACTGTGACACACGGACCCAGAGTGTGAAAGGACAGTGTATCTGATGCACTGTGAAACCTGGTCCCAGAGGGTGAAAGGACAGTGTATCTAACGCACTGTGACACCCGGTCCCAGAGGGTGAAAGGAGAGTGTATCTAACGCAAAGTAACACCCGGTCCCAGAGGGGAAACGGACAGTGTATCTAACACAGTGTAACTCCCGGTCCCAGAGGGGAAAGGACAGTGTATCTAACACACTGTGACACCCGGTCCCAGAGGGGGAAAGGACAGTCTATCTAATGCACTGTGAAACCTGGTCCCAGAGGGGGAATTCACAGTGTATCTAACGTACTGTGACACCCGGGTCCCAGAGGGCGAAAGGACAGTGTATCTAACGCACTTTGTCACCCGGTCCCAAAGACAAAAGGACAGTGTAGCTAATGCACTGTGACACACGGACCCAGAGTGTGAAAGGACAGTGTAACTGATGCACTGTGAAACCTGGTCCCAGAGGGTGAAAGGACAGTGTATCTAACGCACTGTGACACCCGTTCCCAGAGGGTGAAAGGAGAGTGTATCTAACGCAAAGTAACACCCGGTCCCAGAGGGGAAAAGGACAGTGTATCTAACACACTGTAACTCCCGGTCCCAGAGGGGGAAAGGACAGTGTACCGAACACACTGTAACACCCGTCCCAGAGGGGGAAAGGACAGTGTATCTAACACACTGTGACACCCGGTCCCAGAGGGGAATGGACAGTGTATCTAACATAACAACAGAAAACGCTGGAAAAACTCAGCAGGCCAGGCAGCATCCGTAGAGAGAGAAAGGACAGTGTATCTAATGCACTGTCGACACCCGGTCCCAGAGGGGAAAGGACAGTGTATCTAACACACTGTGACACCCGGTCCCAGAGGGGGAAAGGACAGTGTATCTAACGCACTGTGACACCCGGTCCCAGACGGGGAATGGACAGTGTATCTAACATACTGTGACACCCGGTCCCAGAGGGGGAAAGGACAGTGTATCTAACGCACTGTGACACCCGGTCCCAGAAGGGGAATGGACAGTGTATCTAATGCACTGTGACACCCGGTCCCAGAGGGGGAAAGGACAGTGTAGCTAACGCACTGTGACACCCGGTCCCAGAGGGGGAAAGGACATTGTTTCTAACACATGGGAGGCACCCGGTCCCAGAGGGGGCAAGGACAGTGTAGCTAACGCACTGTGACACCCACTCCCAGAGGGGGAAAGGACAGTGTATCTAACGCACTGTGACACCCGGTCCCAGAGGGGGAAAGGACAGTGTATCTGACATACTGTGACACCCGGTCCCAGAGGGGGATAGGACAGTGTATCTAACGCACTGTGACACCCGGTCCCAGAGGGGGAAAGGACAGTGTATCTAACGCAGTGTGACACCCGGTCCCAGAGGGGGAAAGGACAGTGTATCTAACGCAGCGTGACACCCGGTCCCAGAGGGGGAAAGGACAGTGTATCTAATGCACTGTGAAACCTGGTCCCAGAGGGGGAATTCACAGTGTATCTAACGCACTGTGACACCCGGTCACAGAGGGCGAAAGGACAGTGTATCTAACGCACTCTGTCACCCGGTCCCAGAAGACAAAGCGACAGTGTAGCTAATGCACTGTGACACACGGACCCAGAGTGTGAAAGGACAGTGTATCTGATGCACTGTGAAACCTGGTCCCAGAGGGTGAAAGGACAGTGTATCTAACGCACTTTGACACCCGATCCCAGAGGGTGAAAGGAGAGTGTATCTAACGCAAAGTAACACCCGGTCCCAGAGGGGAAACGGACAGTGTATCTAACCACAGTGTACTCCCGGTCCCAGAGGGGAAAAGGACAGTGTATCTAACACACTGTAACACCCGGTCCCAGAGGGGGAAAGGACAGTCTATCTAACACACTGTGACACCCGGTCCCAGAGGGGGAATGGACAGTGTATCTAACTACTGTGACACCCGGTCCCAGAGGGGGAAAGGACAGTGTATCTAACATAATGTGACACCCGGTCCCAGAGGGGGAAAGGACAGTGTATCTGACGCACTGTGACACCCGGTCCCAGAGGGGGAAAGGACAGTGTATCTAACGCACTGTGACACCCGGTCCCAGAGGGGGAATGGACAGTGTATCTAACATACTGTGACACCCGGTCCCAGAGGGGGAAAGGACAGTGTATCTAAAGCACTGTGACACCCGGTCCCAGAAGGGGAATGGACAGTGTATCTAACGCACTGTGACACCCGGTCCCAGAGGGGGAAAGGACAGTGTAGCTAACGCACTGTGACACCCGGTCCCAGAGGGGGAAAGGACAGTGTATCTAACACATGGGAGACACCCGCTCCCAGAGGGGGCAAGGACAGTGTATCTAACGCACTGTGACACCCGCTCCCAGAGGAGGAAAGGACAGTGTATCTAACGCACTGTGAGACCCGGTCCCAGAGGGGGAAAGGACAGTGTATCTGACATACTGTGACACCCGGTCCCAGAGGGGGAAAGGACAGTGTATCTAATGCACTGTCACACCCGGTCCCAGTGGGGGAAAGGACAGTGTATCTAACGCACTGTGACACCCGGTCACAGAGGGGGAAAGGACAGTTTATCTAACGCACTGTGACACCTGGTCCGAGAGGGGAAAAGGTCAGTGTATCTAACGCACTGTGACACACGGTCCCAGAGGGGAAAAGGACAGTGTATCTAACGCACTGTGACACCCGGTCCCAGAAGGGGAATGGACAGTGTATCTAATGCACTGTGACACCCGGTCCCAGAGGGGGAAAGGACAGTGTAGCTAACGCACTGTGACACCCGGTCCCAGAGGGGGAAAGGACATTGTTTCTAACACATGGGAGACACCCGGTCCCAGAGGGGGAAAGGACAGTGTATCTAACGCACTGTGACACCCGCTCATAGAGGGGGAAAGGACAGTGTATCTAACGCACTGTGACACCCGGTCCCAGAGGGGGAAAGGACAGTGTATCTGACATACTGTGACACCCGGTCCCAGAGGGGAATAGGGCAGTGTATCTAACGCACTGTGACACCCGGTCCTAGAGGGGGAAAGGACAGTGTATCTAACGCAGTGTGACACCCGGTCCCAGAGGGAGAAAAGACAGTGTATCTAACGCACTGTGACACCCGGTCCCAGAGGGGAGAAGGTCAGTGTATCTAACGCACTGTGACACCCGGTCCCAGGGGGAAAGGACAGTGTATCTAACGCACCGTGACACCCGGTCCCAGATGGGGAAAGCACAGTCTATCTAATGCACTATGAAACCTGGTCCCAGAGGGGGAATTCACAGTGTATCTAACGCACTGTGACACCCGGTCCCAGAGGGCGAAAGGACAGTGTATCTAACGCACTCTGTCACCCGGTCCCAAAAGACAAAAGGACAGTGTAGCTAATGCACTTTGACACACGGACCCAGAGTGTGAAAGGACAGTGTAACTGATGCACTGTGAAACCTGGTCCCAGAGGGTGAAAGGAGAGTGTATTTAACGTAAAGTAACACCCGGTCCCAGAGGGGAAACGGACAGTGTATCTAACACACTGTAACTCCCGGTCCCAGAGGGGGAAAGGACAGTGTACCGAACACATTGTAACACCCGGTCCCAGAGGGGGAAAGGACAGTGTATCTAACACACTGTGACACCCGGTCCCAGAGGGGGAATGGACAGTGTATCTAACATACTGTGACACCCGGTCCCAGAGGGGGAAAGGACAGTGTATCTAACATACTGTGACACCCGGTCCCAGAGGGGGAAAGGACAGTGTATCTAACGCACTGTGACACCCGGTCCCAGATGGAGAATGGACAGTGTATCTAACGCACTGTGACACCCAGTCCCAGAGGGGGCAAGGACAGTGTATCTAACGCACTGTGACACCCGGTCCCAGAGGGCGAAACGACAGTGTATCTAACATACTGTGACACCCCGTCTCAGAGGGGGAAAGGACAGTGCATCTAAAGCACTGTGACACCCGGTCCCAGAAGGGGAATGGACAGTGTATCTAACGCACTGTGACACCCGCTCCCAGAGGGTGCAAGGACAGTGTATCTAACGCACTGTGACACCCGCTCCCAGAGGAGGAAAGGACAGTGTATCTAACGCACTGTGACACCCAGTCCCAGTGGGGGAAAGGACAGTGTATCTGACATACAGTGACACCCGGTCCCAGAGGGGGAAAGGACAGTGTATCTAATGCACTGTCACACCCGGTCCCAGAGGGGGAAAGGACAGTGTATCAAACGCACTGTGACACCCGGTCACAGAGGGGGAAAGGACAGTTTATCTAACGCACTGTGACACCCGGCCGAGAGGGGAAAAGGTCAGTGTATCTAACGCACTGTGACACCCGGTCCCAGAGGGGAAAAGGTCTGTGTATCTAATGCACTGTGACACCCGGTCCCAGAGGGGTAAGCAAAGTGTATCTAATGCACTGTGACACCCGGTCCCAGAGGGGGAAAGGACAGTGTATCTAACGCACTGTGACACCCGGTCCCAGAGGGGAAATGGACAGTGTAGCTAACGCACTGTGACACCCGGTCCCAGAGGGGGAAAGGACAGTGTATCTAACACATGGGAGACACCCGGTCACAGAGGGGGGAAAGGACAGTGTATCTACCGCACTGTGACACCCGGTCCCAGAGGTGGAATGGACAGTGTATCTAACATACTGTGACACAAGGTCCCAGAGGGGGAAAGGACAGTGTATCTAACGCACTGTGATACCCGGTCCCAGAGGGGGAAAGGACATTGAATCTAACACACTGTGACACCCGATCCCAGAGGGGAAAGGACAGTGTATCTAACGCACCGTGACACCCGGTCCCAGAGGGGGAAATGACAGTGTATCTAATGCACTGTGAAACCCGGTCCAAGAGGGGGAATTCACAGTGTATCTAACGCACAGTGACACCCGGTCCCAGTGGGGGAAAGGACAGTGTATCTAACGCACTGTGTCACCCGGTCCCAGAAGACAAAAGGACAGTGTAGCTAATGCACTGTGACACCCGGACCCAGAGGGTGAAAGGACAGTGTATCTGATGCACTGTGAAACCTGGTCCCAGAGTATGAAAGGACAGTGTATCTAACGCACTGTGACACCCGATCCCAGAGGTTGAAAGGACAGTGTATCGAACACAAAGTAAAACCCGGTCCCAGAGGGGGAATGGACAGTGTATCTAATGCACTGTGACACCCGGTCCCAAAGGGGGAATGGACAGTGTATCTAACACACTGTGACACCCGATCCCAGAGGGGAAAGGACAGTGTATCTAACGCACTGTGACACCCGGTCCCAGAGCGGGAAAGAACTGTGTATCTAATGCACTGTGAAACCTCCCAGAGGGGAATTCACATTGTATCTAATGCAATGTGAAACCCGGTCCCAGAGGGCGAAAGGACAGTGTATCTAACGCACTGTGTCACCCAGTCCAAGAAGACAAAACGACAGTGTAGCTAATGCACTGTGAAACCCGGACTCAGAGGGTGAAAGGACAGTGTATCTTATGCATTGTGAAACCTTGTCCCAGAGGGTGAAATGACAGTGTATCTAACGCACTGTGACACCCGATGCCAGAGGGTGAAAGGACAGTGTATCTATCGCAAAGTAACACCCGGTCCCAGAGGGGGAAAGGACAGTGTATCTAACACACTGTGACACCCGGTCCCAGAGGGGGAATGGACAGTGTATCTAACATACTGTGACTCCCGGTCCCAGAAGGGGAAAGGACAGTGTATCTAACATACTGTGACA
>CM059449.1:39683474-39753431 GCA_030390025.1 Squalus acanthias
AAAACGTGCAAGGGGACATAGACAGGCTAAGTAAGTGGGCAGAGATTTGGCAGATGGAATACAACACTGGAAAGTGTGAGGTGATGCACTTTGGCAGGAAAAATCCTGGAGCAATTTATTATCTTAATGGCAAGAAACTGGAGAGTACTGAAGTGCAAAGGGATCTGGGGGTCCTGGTGCACGAAACTCAAAAGGTTAGTCTGCAGGTGCAGCAAGTGATTAAGAAGGCAAATGGAATGTTGGCTTTCATTGCTAGGGGGATAGAATATAAAAATAGGGAGGTATTGCTTCAGTTGTACAAGGTATTGGTGAGACCGCACCTGGAATACTGCATACAGTTTTGGTGTCCTTACTTAAGGAAAGACATCCTTGCTCTCGAGGCAGTGCAAAAAAGGTTCACTCGGTTAATCCCGGGGATGAGGGGGTGGTCATATGAGGAGAGGTTGTGTAGATTGGGACTCTACTCATTGGAGTTCAGAAGAATGAGAGGCGATCTTATTGAAACATATAAGATTGTGAAGGGGTTGGATCGGGTGGATGCGGGGAGGATGTTCCCGATGACGGGTGAGACTAGAACTAGGGGACATAGTCTTAGAATAAGGGGCTGCTCTTTCAAAACTGAGATGAGGAGGAACTACTTCACTCAGAGGGTGGTAGGTCCATGGAATATAGAAACATAGAAACTAGGAGCAGGAGTAGGCCATTCGGCCCGTCAAGCCTGCTCCACCATTCAATACGATCATGGCTGATCATCCAAATCCAGTACCCTGTCCCTGCTCCCTCACACAGAATCCCCACAGTACAGATAGAGGCCATCTCGGCCCAACGAGCCTGCACCGACACATATCCCACCCTATCCCCGTAACCCCACGTATTTAATTCCCCCTAACATATCCCATCCTATCCCCGTAACCCCACATATTTAATCCCCCCCTAACACTAAGGGTCAATTTATCATAGCCAAATCAACCTAACCCGCACATTTTTGGACTGTGGGAGGAAACCGGAGCATCTGGAGGAAACCCACTCAGACACGGGGAGAATGTGCAAACTCCACACAGACAGTCACCCGAGGCCAGATTCAAACCCGGTCTCTGGCGCTGTGAGGCACCAGTGCTAACCACTATGCCACCGTGTTGCCACAAAAAGCTGTAGAAGCTACATCATTAAATAAATTTAAAACAGAAATAGACAGTTTCCTCGAAGTAAAGGTTTTTAAGGGTTACGGGGAGCGGGCAGGAATTTGGACATGAGTCTAGGTTCGGATCGGTCATGGCCCTGTGGGTAGTGGAGCGGGCCCAGGGACCGTGTAGCCTGATTCTGCTCCTATTTCGTGTGTGCAATTCTGTTAGATGCAGGAGATGGTTCTGTGATAGTAGATAGTAGATTGGCGGTTAGGATCAGATCAGCCATGATCTTATTCAAAGGCGGAGCAGGCTCGAGGGGCCGATTGGCCTACTCCTGCTCCTATTTTTTATGTTCTTATGTTCTTACACACTCACACACACACACACACTCACTCACACACTCACTCACACTCACACACTCACACACAGACACACACACTCACTCACACACACACACACACAGACAGACACACAGACACTCACACACACATACCTGTTCTGAGTGAGCTGCCTTCTCTCACCCGGTGTGGTACTGAGCCCAACACACAGAGCAGGAAGATCCCAGACTCCATTGCCGCCTGTTCTGAGTGAGCTGCCTTCTCTCACCTGGTGTGGTACTGAGCCCAACACACAGAGCAGGAATATCCCAGTCTCCATCCCAGGTCTCTGCTGAGTGACCTGCTGTGACCCGGTGTGGTACTGAGCAGGAAGATCCCAGGCTCCATCTCTGCCTGTTCTGGGTAAGCTGCCTTCTCTCATCAGGTGTGGTACTGAGTCCCACTCAGAGCAGGAAGATCCCAGGCTCCATTCCCGATCTGTCCTGAGTGTGTTGCTCTGAACTGGTGTGGTACTGAGCCCCAGATACAGAGAAGGAATATTCCGGGCTCCCTGCCCGACCTGTGCCCAGTGAGCTGCCCTCTCTCACACCCGGTGAATGAGCCCGGGCTCTCAGGCTGACAGCAGGGGGGTTTGAAGAGTTGCTGCAGCGCCGCCGCTGGCGGGAGCGGAGAACCACAGCGTGACATGTTTACATAGGAAGCACAGCGCAACCGCCCACGGACACTGTGACGGACAGTTCGCTGAACCATTTGCTGAGCGCCTCGGCCGCGCTCTGACCAATCGGAGCATAAGCGTGCGGTTCATCTCCGCCCAGTGACGTTGCATTATTCTCCGCTCCGCGTTATTGCGTCATTCCCCACCCAGCGGCAATGCGTCATTCTGCTGCGGCGGATCGTCAAGGCGGGCCGCTGCTGGGCGCCGGAACCAATGACCGAACGGAGGCGGGACTTCGCTCTTAAAGCGGAGCCGCGCTGAGAATTACAGTTGTGGAACTATATTTCACTGATGTCAATTAAAGCGGGAACCGGACTGCGGAAAGTCAGTGGGTGAGAGAGGAGGAACCCGGGGGAGAGGAAGGTGGAAATAAATGTGGGCGGGGGAGGCACCGGGAAATAAATGGGGAAGGGAAACTAAATGGTAGGAAGGCAAAATAAATAAAAAGGTGGAGAAGTTTAGGGAAGGCATTCCAGAGCTTCGTGCCTCGGCAGTTGAATGCACGGCTGCCAATGGTGGAGCGATTAAAATCAAGGATGCTCAAGAGGCCAGAATTAGAGGAGCGCAGAAATCTCGAAGTATTGTAGGGCTGGAGGAGGTTACAGGGATAGAGAGGGGCGAGGTCATGAAGAGATTTGAAAACAAGGATGAAAATTTTTAAATGATGGGATCTCGACCAGGAGCCAATGTAGGTCAGCGAGCACAGGGGTGACGGGTGAAAGGGACTTGTTGCGAGTTAGGACACTGGCAGCAGAATTTTGGATGTACTAAAGTTTATGGAGGATGGAAATTGGGAGGCTGGCCAGGAGAGCATTGGAATAGTCGAGTCTAGAGGTGACAAAGGCCTGGATGAGGGTTACAGCAGCAGATGAGCTGAGGAAGGGGCAGAGCTGGGCGATGTTACATAGCTGGAAATAGGCGGACTTGCTGATGGAGTGGATATGTGGTCGGAAGATCATCTCAGTGTCAAATGGGACACCAAGGTTGCTAGTTTGTGAATGGTCTTGTTCAGCCTCAGACAGTAACCAGGGAGAGGGATGGAGTTGGTGGCTAGGGAACGGAGTTTGTGGTTATATTTAGTTGGATGAAATGTCTGCTCATCCGGTACTGGATGTTGGACAAGCAGTGTGACAATTTAGAGACAATGGAGGGATCGAGGAAGGTGGTGGTGAGGTAGAGCTGGGTGTCGTCAGCGTACATGTGGAAACTGCCGCTGTGTTTTCAGATAAGGTCGCTGAGTGGCAGCATGTAGATGACAAATAGGAGGGGACCAAGGATAGATTCTTGGGGGACACCAGAGGCAACTGTGAACAGGAAGAGAAGACCTTGCAGGTGATTCTCTGGCTATGATTCGATAGATAAGAATGGAACCAGGTGAGTGCAGCCACACTCGGCTGGATGACGGAGGTGAGGCGTTGGAGGAGGATGGAATGGTCAACCATGTCAAAGGCTGTAGACAGGTCGAGAAGGATGAGGAGAGGCAGTTTTACATGGTCACAGTCACATTGGATGTCATTTGTGACTTTGATATGGGCCATTTCAGGGCTGTGGCAGGGGCGGAACCCAGATTAGAGTGTTTCAAACATGGAGTTGCAGGAAAGATCGGCATGGATTTGGGAAGTGACAACACGCTAAGGACTATGGAGAGGAAATGGAAGTTGGGGATGGGGCGGTAATTTGCTAGAACAGAGGGGTCCAGGGTGGATTTTTTAAGAAGGGGGGTGATGATGACAGATTTGAATGTGAGGGGGACAGTATCTCCTTTAAAACGCTCCGTAAAACCTACCTCAATGAACAAGCTTTCGGTCACCTGTCCTAATATCTCATTATGTGGTTCGGTGTTAAATTTTGTTTGATAATCGCTCCTGTGAAGCACCTTGTGATGTTTTACTACATTAAAGGCGCTATATAAATGCAAGTTGTTGTTTATCGATATGTAGATCATTGAGAGTGTTTTGAATTAAGTATCCACAGCATATAACTCAAAGCTTTATATGTATACTTCAAATCAGCATTTATATAATTTAAAACATTAAGTATGAATAAAATAGCCTATCTATAACTCACAACATTAGAAATATAAATCCAAACAACATGTATATAATCTAAGGCAGCCTGTGTACAATGTATCTGGGTATACTTATCTCTCAACATAGCATATATCTGCAATATTGTATTTATAAGCTAACATTATTAGTGGAAACTATATATATGTGCGTGTAATTTAATGCAACATATCTATATATTGAAATGGCATAACTAAAATTTCAGAAAACAAGTCTAACTTTAAACAGTAGATGAATAATTTTAAACCGTGTATCTATTAAAATAGTTTGTGCCTATTTAAAGTAGCTTTCTTCTAATTGAAAACTGCCACATTTACACACCATATCCATCATTTAAAGCAGCATGTGCCTATCGATCGATATCATCTCATTTCAAAATACTTGTTCCAGTGTTTCTTCCTCTTTATATGCCCAGGTTCAAGGTCACGGGACACTGAGCGGTTCAATGGGAACAGGGGAGAACGGATAACTTTAAAATGGAGATTCAATCTTCACTCCCTCCAATAAAAGGGAGATGATGAGTTTTTTATACAGTGAGTTATTATGATCTGGAATTCTCTGCGTGAAAGGACGGTGGAAGTAGATTCAATAGCAACTTAGAAAAGGGAATTTGATATATATCTGAAAGGCGAGAAACTTGCAGGGCTGTGGAAAAATAGCAGGGGAGTGGGACTAATTGGAGAGCTCTTTCAAAGAGCCGGCACAGGCATGATGGGCCGAATAGCCTCCTCCTGTGTTGTATCAGTCTAGGAATATTGGGGTGTAATACTCTCTGCTACCAGGACGTGGCGCCAATGCCTAAAACATCCACACTCCCCCTCGAGGCCTGTTGGTGAAATGCAGCCAGCATTGACCCGCCCCATTTAACAGTAACCCTGGTAACATTGGTCATAGAATCATAGAAATTTACAGCACAGAAGGAGGTTATTCGGCCCATCTTGTCCGTGCTGGCCGACAAAGAGCTATCCACCCTAATCCCACTTTCCAGCACTTGGTGCATAGCCTTGTAGGTTATGGCACTTCAAGTGCATATCCAAGTACTTTTTAAATGTGATGAGGGTCTCTGCCTCTACCACCCTTTCAGGCAGTGAGTTCCAGATCCCCACCACCCTCTGGGTGAAAAAAATTCTACTCAACTCCCCCCTAATCCTTCTATCAATTACTTTAAATCTATGCCCCCTGGTTATTGGCCCTTCTGCTAAGGGAAATAGGTCCTTCCTATCCATTCTATCTAGGTGCCTCATGAGTTTAAACACCTCAATTAGGTCTCCCCTTAGCCTCCTCTGTTCCAAAGAAAACAACCCCAGCCTGTACAATCTTTCCTCATAGCTAAAATTCCCCAGCCCAGGTAAGATCCTCGTAAATCTCCTCTGCACCCCCTCTAGTGCAATCACATCTTTCCTGTAATGTGGTGACCAGAACTGCACGCAGTATTCTAGCTGCGGCCTCACAATTTTTTAATACAGTTCAAGCATAACCTCCCTGCTCTTATATTCTATGCCTCGGCTAATAAAGCCTTCTACCCCTCCAACTTTACTTTACATTGATCTCCACTTTCTTTCTCCCCCCTCACCCTCCGCAGGTACAGACTGTCGCTGAGGGTCGGGATCCACAAACCCGGGCTGCATCACTGGTACCTCACTCCAAGGGCCTAATCTCCTGTGTCAGCCCAGACACTCAGTGTCAGCACCTACCAGCAGGGGACACTGCTGACCAGGAGTGAGAGGGAGACAGAGTGAGAAAGTGAGAGAGAGAGAAACACAAAGACAGAGAGAGAGAGAGCGAAGGAGTGAGAGAGAAAAACAGACAGACAGATAGAGAAACACAAAGAGAGAAACAGAGAGAGAGAGAGACAGAGACTGAGACAAAGACAAAGACAAAGAAACAGAAAGAGAGAAACCGAGTGAGAGACAGAGAGTGAGTCAGGGAGACAGAGAGAAAGGGGAGAAACAGATGGCATAGAGAGACAATCCGAGAGCAGAGAGAGAAAAACGAGGGAAAGCTAGAGGAGGAGACTTGCAGAGAGCAAGAGAGAGAGGGTGAGAAAGACAGATAGTGACAGAGAGAAAGTGTGAGAAAAAATAAAGAGTGTTAAAGACAGGGAGAGATTCAGAAGGAAAGAGACAGAAGCACGAGGGAGAGAAAGATAGACAAGGTGAAGGGACTGAGGGAAAGTGAGAGAGACAGAGGGTGGGAGTGAGAGACACAGAGAGAGGCAAAGAGACACAGAGAGAAACAGAGATAGAAGGCAGTGAGAGAGAGACAGAGAAGAGTGAGATGGGCAGAAAGGCAAAGAGAGAGAGATCAAGTGAGACAGTAAGAGAGAAAAAGAGACAGAAGTAATGGCAGTGAGAGGAAAATATAGACAGAGATAGACAGAGAGAGGGAGAGACAGAGAAGGAGACAAAGAGAGATCGAGGGAGAGAGACAGAAAGGGAGAGAGAAAAAGACAGATAGATCGAAAGTGAGACTGAGAGAAAGAGACAGGGTGAGAGTAAAACAGAGGGACAGAGAACGAGAGAATCAGAGGCAAATATAGAGAGAGTGAGAGAGAGAGACAGAGTGAGAGATAGAGAGACAGAGAGAGAGAGAGAGAAGGGGGGAGAGATAGAGAGACACAGAGTGAGAGAGAGAGACAGAGACAGAGAGAAACAGAGAGAGCGAAACAGAGTCAGAGTGAGAGATAGACAGAGAGAGAGAAGAGAGAAAGAAGGGCAGAGACAGAGAGACAGAGAAAGAATCAGAAGACAGACAGAAAGACAAGGAGGGATACAGAAGGAAAGAGCCAGAAGGAGAAAGAGTGAGAGATGGATGGGGTGAAAAATAGAGACAGATATAGAGACAGCGAGAGAGAAGGGAGAGGCAGAGACAACAGGGAGAGACAGATAGACAAGATGGAACGATAGAGGGATAGTGAGAGAGAAACAGAGACTAGAGGGGGAGACAGAAAGAGAAACACAAACACAGAAAGACAGAAATAGAGGGCAGAGAAAGAAAGAGTGGGAGAGTCAGAGAGAGAGAGACGGGACAGGGAGAGATATAGAGAGAAAGTGAGATTGTGACATATAAAAAGAGTGAGACAGAGCGAAATGGAAATAGAGAGTGGTGAGCATGTGGAACTTGCTACCACAGCGAGTGGTTGAATCGAATAGTACAGATACATTTAAGGGGAGGCTTTTTAAGCCTATGAGGGAGAAGGGAATAGAGGGTTATGCTGATAGGGTTAGATGAGGAAAGACAGGAGGAGGCTCGAGTGGAGCATAAATGCTGGCATGGACAGGTATGGGCCGACTAGTCTGTTTCTGTACTGTACAATCTATGTAATCCTATGTAGAGAGAGGGGCAGGAAGAGAGACAGATAGAGAGAAAGTGAGACAGTGAGAGTGAAAAAGAAAGAATGAGAGAAAGAGAGTGAGGGACAGAAAAGAAGAGACAGAGAAAGATAACGGGGAGAGGGAGAGATACAGACAGGGAGAAAGAGAGAAACAAAGAGACAAAGAGACAGATGGCGAGCGGAAGAGGAGAAAGAGACGGAGTGACAGGAACAGAGGGAGAGGAGAGATAGATGGGAACAGACAAGCGTGGAGAGATAAGTAGAAAGAGACAGAGGGAGACCAGAGTGTAGTTTGTCACGGAGTGCAGATCGGAACAGAGTGTTAAGCTGCGAGTTTGGTGAGTGAGGGAGTAAATCTTCAAGGTTAATCTCTTATTTTTATAAATTCTAGTCTTGTGTGCTTGCAATTAGCATTTAAATTTACTGTTTCAAGTTTTAAGTTTCTTCCAGGCTTGGGCAGGGCTTAGTAAGCTCTGTGCTGGAGAGCAGGTGAGTGTAATTAATTAATTAACTGGTCTAATCTGGTTCAGTAACTGCCAGAGAGCTCACTTATTTAAATCTTAGCAGTATAAATAAGGGAGGCTAGAGTGCAGTTTGTCATGGAGTGCACATCGGAACAGAGTGTTAAGCACAAGTTTGGTGAGTGAGTGAGTGAGTGAGTGAGTGAGTGAGTGAGTGAGTGAGTGAGTGAGTTAGTTCTGGGAAGGGAAGTGTTCCTTCCTTTTTCCATCTTTGTCAGCTTCCTGGTGCAGCAGCGGACCTGCGTGAGGACGGGAGCAGGGATGATGAGGAACCTGGCCACAGCACCGTGGAACGGGGGGCCATTCAAGTGGGGGGAGTAAAAAGAAATGTTGTAGTGGTAGGGGATAGTATCATAAGGGGGATAGATAGGGTTCTTTGCAGCTGAGAGCGAGAGTCCCGAAGGTTGTGTTGCCAGGGTTAAGGACATCTCCTCTGGGCTGGAGAGAAACTTGGAGTGGGAGGGGGAGGATCCAGTTGTCGTGGTCCATGTTGGTACCAACGACATAGATAGGACAAGGAAAGAGGTTCTGCTGAGGGAGTATGAGCAGCTAGGGGCCAAATTAAAAAGCAGAACCACAAGGGTAATAATCTCTGGATTACTACCTGAGCCACGAGCAAATTTGGCTAGGGTAAATAAAATCAGAGAGTTAAATGCGTGGCTCAAAGACTGGTGTGGGAGAAATGGGTTTTGCTTCTTGGGACACTGGCACCAGTACTGGGACGGGAGAGAGCTGTTCCGTTGGGACGGACTTCACTTGGCCAGTGCTGGGACTAGAATCCTGGCGAATCGAATAACTAGGGCTGTAGAGAGGGCTTTAAACTAATTAGTGGGGGGGAGGTTTCAAGAGAGCGAAGAATAAAAATGCCAGCGGAGAAGGCAATAGAGCAAATTAGCAGTGGGGAAATTAAAAACCAGAGCGTGTCAGGAAGGGACAGAATATATAAAGATAAAGGTAAAGTAGTAAAGGGGGTAAAAGCAGGCATAAATTGTCACAAAACATGTTTAAAAGTTCTTTATCTGAATGCACGCAGCATTCGTGACAAAATAGACGAGTTGACGGTACAAATAACTACACATGGGTATGATCTGGTGGCCATTACAGAAACATGGCTGCGAGTTGGCCTTGACTGGGAACTAAACATCCAGGGGTATTTGACTATTAGGAAGGATAGACAAGAAGGAAAGGGAGGTGGGGTGGCTATGTTAATAAAGGAAGGAATCACTGAAATAGTGAGAAATGATATTTGGTCAAAGGATCAGGATAGTGAAACAGTTTGGGTGGAGATAAGGAATAATAAGGGGAAAAAGTCACTAGTGGGCGTAGTCTATAGGCCTCCTAACAGTTGTAACTCTATTGGTCAGAGTATAAATCAGGAAATAGTTGGGGCTTGTAATAAGGGAACAGCTATAATCATGGGAAATTTTAACTTTCATATTGACTGGACAAATCGAATTGGGCAGGGCAGCCTTGAGGAAGAGTTCATAGAGTGCATTAGGGACGGGTTCCTTGAGCAGTATGTTACTGAACCAACCAGGGGGCAGGCAATCTTAGATCTGGTCCTGTGTAATGAGACAGGATTAATAAAAAATGTCCTAGTAAAGGATCCCCTTGGAATAGAAACACAGAAAATAGGTACAGGAGTAGACCATTCGGTCCTTCGAGCCTGCACCGCCATTCAATGCGTTCATGGCTGAACATGCTACCTCAGTACCCCATTCCTGCTTTCTCGCCATACCCCTTGATCCCCCTAGTTGTGAGTGTTATATCTAACTCCCTTTTGAATATATTTAGCGAGCTGGCCTCAACAACCTTCTGTGGAAGAGAATTCCATAGATTCACCACTCTCTGGGTGAAG
Source organism: Squalus acanthias (assembly GCA_030390025.1). Lineage (NCBI taxonomy): Eukaryota > Metazoa > Chordata > Chondrichthyes > Squaliformes > Squalidae > Squalus > Squalus acanthias. The sequence goes on from CM059449.1 coordinate 39,693,434, forward strand.
AAGTTCCTCCTCAGCTCAGTCTTAAATGGCTTCCCCTTAATCCTTAGACTGTGACCCCTGGTTCTAGTTTTCCCTAAGATTGGGAACATTCTGCCCGCATCTAATTTGTCTAAACCAGTCAGGATTTTAAATGTCTCTATAAGATCCCCCCTCATTCTTCTGAACTCCAGAGGATACAAGTTCAGTTGACCCAATCTTTCTTGATATGTCAGTCCGGCCATCCCAGGAATCAATCTAGTGAACCTTCGCTGCACTCCCTCAATAGCAAGAATGTCCTTCCTTAAGTTAGGAGACCAAAACTGCGCACAATACTCCAGGTGTGGCCTCACCAAGGCCCTGTACAACTGCAGCATCACCTCCCTACTCCTGTACTCAAATCCCCTTACTATGAAGGCCATCATTCCGTTTGCTTTCTTGACTGCCTGCTGCACTTGCATTCCCACCTTCAGTGACTGATGTACCATGACGCCCAGGTCTCGTTGCACCTCCCCTTTCCCTAATCTGCCACCATTCAGGTAATAGTCCGCCTCTGTATTTTTACCACCAAAGTGGATAACCTCACATTTATCCACATTGTACTTCATCTGCCATACATTTGCCCATTCACCCAATCTGTCCAAGTCACTCTGTAGCCTCCTAGCATCCTCCTCATTGTTCACACTGCCTCCCAATTTAGTGTCATCCGCAAATTTGGAGATATTACATTTAATCCCTTCGTCCAAATCATTAATATATAATGTAAACAGCTGGGGTCCCAGCACCGAACCCTGCGGTACCCCGCTGGTCACTGCCTGTCATTCTGAAAAGTATCCATTTACTCCTACTCTTTGTTTCCTGTGTGCCAACCAGTTCTCAATCCACGTCAACACATTACCCCCAATCCCATGTGCTTTAACTTTGCTCACCAATCTCTTGTGTGGGACCTTGTCGAAGGCCTTCTGAAAGTCCAAATACACCACATCTACTGGTTCCCCCCTGTCCACCCTATTGGAAACATCCTCAAAAAATTCCAGAAGATTTGTCAAGCATGATTTCCCTTTCACAAATCCATGCTGACTTGGACCTATCATGTCGCCACTTTCCAAATGATCTGTTATGACATCTTTAATAATTGCTTCCATCATTTTACCCACGACCGATGTCAGGCTGACCGGTCTATAATTCCCTGCTTTCTCCCTCCCTCCTTTTTTAAAAAGAGGGGTTACATTGGCCACCCTCCACTCCATCGGAACTGATCCAGAGTCTAAGGAATGTTGGAAAATGATCGTCAATGCATCCACTATTTCCAAGGCCACCTCCTTAAGTACTCTGGGATGCAGACCATCAGGCCCCGGGGATTTTTCAGCCTTCAGTCCCATCAATTTCCCCAATACCTTTTCCCGACTAATAAGGATTTCCCTCAGCTCCTCCCTCTTACCAGATCCTCTGACCCCTTTTATTTCCGGCAGGTTGTGTGTGTCCTCCACAGTAAACACCTAACCAAAGTACTTGTTCAATTGATCTGCCATTTCCTTGTTCCCCATTACGACTTGCCCTGTTTCCGACTGCAGGGGACCTACGTTTGTTTTTACTAACCTCTTTCTTTTTACATATTTATAGAAGCTTTTGCAGTCCATTTTAATGTTCTCTGCAAGCTTCCTTTCATATTTTATTTTCCCTGCCCTAATCAAACCCTTCGTCCTCCTTTGCTGAGTTTTGAAGTTCTCCCAGTCCCCGGGTTTGCTGCTACTTCTGGCCAATTTGTATGCAACTTCCTTGGTTTTAATACTATCCCTGATTTCCCTTGTTAGCCATGGTTGAGCCACCTTCCCTTTTTTATTTTTACACCAGACCGGGATGTACAATTGTTGTAGTTCATCCATGCGATCTCTAAATGTCTGCCATTGCCCTTCCACTGATAGCCCCTTAAATATCGCTTGCCAATTTAACCTCGCCAATTCACGCCTCATACCATCAAAGTTGCCCTTATTTAAGTTCTGGACCATGGTCTCTGACTTAACTGTTTCCTTCTCCATCCTAATGTAGAACTCCACCATACTATGGGCACTCTTCCCCAGGGGGCCTCGTACCACAAGATTGCTGATTAGTCCTTCCTCATTACACAACACCCAGTCCAGGATGGCCTCCCCTCGAGTTGGTTCCTCAACATATTGGTTTAGGAAACCATCCCTTAAACACTCCAGGAAATCCTCCTCCACCGTATTGCTTCCAGTTTGAGTAGCCCAATCTATATGCATATTAAAGTCACCCATGATAACTGCCGTGCCTTTTTTGCACGCACCTCTGATTTTCTGTTTCATACCCTCCCCCACCTCACTACTGCTGTTTGGAGGTCTGTACACAACTCCCACTAACGTTTTCTGCCCTTTGGTGTTCTGCAGCTCAACCCATATTGATTCCACATCCTCCAAGCTGATGTCCTTCCTAGCTATTGCATTAATCTCCTCAGAATGAGTGACCATAACATGGTTGAATTCCAAATTCAGTTGGAGGGTACGAGAGTTGGATCTCAAACCAGCGTACTAAGCTTAAATAAAGGAGACTATGAAGGTATGAGAGCAGAGTTGACTAAAGTGGACTGGGAAAATAGATTACGGTGTAAGACGGTACAGGAGCAGTGGTGTACATTCAAGGAGGTATTTCACAACTTTCAAGAAAAATATATTCCACTGAGGAAAAAGGGGCGTAAAAGAAAAGACAGCCATCCGTGGCTAAGTAAAGTAATAAAGGATAGTATCCGACTGAAAACAAGGGCTGATAAAGTAGCCAAATCTAGTGGGAGGATAGAAGATTGGGAAGCATTTAAAACCCAGCAAAGAATAACTAAAAGATTAATTAAGAAGGGGAAGATAGATTATGAAAGTAAACTAGCAAAAAATATAAAAACAGATAGCAAGAGTTTCTACAGTTATATAAAAAGAAAAAGGGTGGCTAAAGTGAATGTTGGTCCCTTAGAGGACGAGACCGGGAAATTAGTAGTGGGGAACACGGAGATGGCAAATACGTTGAACAAATATTTTGTATCAGTCTTTACAGTAGAGGATACTAAAAATATCCCAACACTGGACAAACGGGGGGCTATAGGGGGGGAGGAGCTAAACACGATTAAAATCACTAAGGAGATGGTACTCGGTAAGATAATGGGACTTAAGGCGGATAAATCCCCTGGACCTGATGGCTTACATCCTAGGGTCTTGAGAGAAGCAGCGGTAGGGATTGCGGATGCATTGGTGGTAATTTTCCAAAACTCCCTGGATTCGGGAAAGGTCCCAGCAGATTGGAAAACTGCTAATGTAACGCCCTTATTTAAAAAGGGAGGTAGACAAAAGGCTGGAAACTATAGACCAGTTAGCCTAACAGCTGTGGTTGGTAAAATGTTGGAGTCCATTATTAAGGAAGCAGTAACAGGACATTTGGATAAGCATAATTTAATTGGACAGAGTCAGCATGGTTTTATGAAGGGGAAATCATGCTTGACAAATTTGCTCGAATTCTTTGAGGACGTAACAAACAGGGTGGATGAAGGGGAACCAGTGGATGTGGTGTATTTGGACTTCCAAAAGGCATTTGATAAGGTGCCACACAAAAGATTACTGCACAAGATAAAAATTCACGGGATTGGGGGTAATATACTGGCATGGGTGGAAGATTGGCTATCTAACAGAAAACAGAGAGTTGGGATAAATGGTTCATTCTCGGGTTGGCAATCAGTAACTAGTGCTGTTCCGCAAGGGTCAGTGCTGGGACCCCAACTCTTTACAATCTATATTAACGATTTGGAGGAGGGGACCAAGTGCAACGTATCCAAGTTTGCTGACGAAACAAAGATGGGAGGAAAAGCAGTGAGTGAGGAGGACATAAAAACCTGCAAAAGGACATAGACAGGCTAAGTGAGTGGGCAGAAATTTGGCAGATGGATTATAATGTTGGAAAGTGTGAGGTTATGCACTTTGGCAGAAAAAATCAAAGAGCAAGTTATTATCTAAATGGAAAGAAACTGCAAAGTGCTACAGTACAAAGGGATCTGGGGTTCCTGGTGCATGAAACACAGAAGGTTAGTATGCAGGTACAGCAGGTGATCAGGAAGGCCAATGGAATCTTGGCTTTTATTGCAAGGGGGATGGAGTATAAAAGCAGGGAAGTCTTGCTTCAGTTGTTCAAGGTACTGGTGAGGCCACACCTGGAATACTGCGTACAGTTTTGGTTTCCATATTTAAAAGATATACTTGCTCTCGAGGCAGTTCAGAGAAGGTTCACTCGGTTGATTCCGGAGATGAGGGGGTTGACTTATGAGGATAGGTTGAGTAGGTTGGGCCTCTACTCATTGGAATTCAGAAGAATGAGAGGCGATCTTATTGAAACATATAAGATTGTGAGGGGGCTTGATCGGGTGGAGGCGGAGAGGATGTTACCACTGATGGGTGAGACTAGAACTAGGGAGCATAATCTTAGAATAAGGGGCTGCCGTTTCAAAACTGAGATGAGGAGAAACTTCTTCACGCAGAGGGTAGTAAATCTATGGAATTTGCTACCTCAGAGAGCTGTGGAAGCTGCAACATTAAATAAATTTAAAACGGAGATAGACAGTTTCCTAGCTGATAAGGGAATTAAGGGTTATGGGGAGCGGGCAGGGAAGTGGATGTGAGTCTAGGTTTGGATCAGCCATGATCCTATTGAATGGCGGAGCAGGCCCGAGGGGCCATATGGCCGACTCCTGCTCCTACTTCTTATGTTCTTATGTGCTTCACTCTTTGTTCTGTAAATTCCTGTGCGCTGTGGGCCCTGTCAGCAGTTAATGATCCTTTGACAGAATGAGTTTTAATACTGGGTGTGATCTCAGGTTTTTTACCTCCAATAATAGCACAGAACTGAGCTGTGAACAGCTAAACAGAAGACACTTGTTGGTAGTACAATGGCTTTGTTCCAGGAAGAAAGTGGATTAATTTAAATACACTGGGTGGGATGACAAAAGCAGGAATTAATATCTCGACAGGGACGGGGTATCACAGAGTGAAGATGTGCAACTGAACACATCCCCCAGGATCTGTGGGGATGGGCTCCATCCCACACACTCCCTGGGGATGTCGCTCAGTCCCACACACCCTGGGGGATGGGTCTCAGTCCCACACTCAGCCTGGGGAATGGAATCAGTCCCACACATACGCTGGGGGGTGGGTCTCAGTCCCACACACGCCCTGGGGGCTGGAATCAATCCCACACATACCCTGGGCGGTGGCTCTCAGTCTCACACTCCCTGGGGGATGGATCTCAGTACCACACACGCCCTGGGGGCTGGATCTCAGTCCCACACACTCCCTGGGGGCTGGGTCTCAGTTCCACACTCAACCTGGGGAATGGCCCTCAGTTCCACACTCACCCTGGGGGATAGCCCCCAGTCCCACACACCCTGGGGGATGGGTCCCAGTCCCACACTCACCCTGGGGAATGGAATCAGTCCCACACATACCTTGGGGAGGTGGGTCTCAGTCCCACACACGCCCTGGGAGCTGCAATCAATCCCACACATACCCTGGGCGGTGGCTCTCAGTCTCTCACTCCCTGGGGGATGGATCTCAGTACCACACACGCCCTGGGGGCTGGAATCAGTCCCACACATACCCTGGGGGATGGATCTCAGTCGCACACTCACCCTGGGGGCTGGATCTCAGTCCCACACACTCCCTGGGGGCTGGGTCTCAGTTCCACACTCAACCTGGGGAATGGCGCCTCAGTTCCACACTCACCCTGGGGGATGTCCCTCAGTCCCACACACCCTGGGGGATGGGTCTCAGTCCCACACACGCCCTGGGGGTTGGAATCAGTCCCACACATACCCTGGGGGATGGATCTCAGTCGCACACTCACCCTGGGGGCTGGATCTCAGACCCACACACTCCCTGGGGGCTGGGTCTCAGTTCCACACTCACCCTGGGGAATGGCCCTCAGTTCCACACTCACCCTGGGGGATGGCCCTCAGTCCCACACACCCTGGGGGATGGTTCTCAGTCCCACACACACCATGGGGTATGGAATCAGTCCCACACACACCCTGGGGAATGGAATCAGTCCCACACACCCTGGGGGATGGGTGCCAGTCCCACATTCACCCTGGGGGTTGGAATCAGTCCCACACATACCTTGGGGGGTGGGTCTCAGTCCCACACACGCCCTGGGGGCTGGAATCAATCCCACAAATACCCTGGGCGGTGGCTCTCAGTCTCACACTCACCCTGGGGGATGGATCAGTCCCACACACGCCCTGGGGGTTGGAATCAGTACTACACATACCCTTGGGGATGGGTTTCAGTCCCACAGACACCCTGTCCAGTCTATACACATAACTGAAGTCCCTCATCTCTGGAATAATTCTCGGAAATCTTTTCTGCACCCTCTCTAAGGCATCCTTCCTAATGTATGGTGCCCAGAATTGGACACAGTACTCCAGTTGAGGCCGAACGAGTGTTTTATACAAGTTCATCATAATTTCCACACTTTTCTACTCTATACCTCTATTTATGAAGCCCAGGATCCTGTAAGCCTTTTTAACTGCTTTCTCAACTTGCCCTGCCACCTTCAACAATTTGTGCACATATACCCCCAGGTCTCTCTGCTTGTGCACCCCCTTCAGGATTGTACCATTTAGTTTCTCTGTCCTCTCCTCATTCTTTCTACCAAAATGTATCACTTCACACTTTTCTACGTTAAAATTCATCTGCTAGGTGTCCGCCCATTTCACCAGCCTGCCTCTGTCTTCCTGAAGTCAATCACTCTCCTCCTCACTGTTCACTATATTTCCAAGTTTTGTGTCATCTGCAAATTTTGAAATTGTGCCCTGTACACCCAAGTCCAAGTCATTAATATATATCAAGATAAGCAGAGGTCCAAGAACCGACCCCTGGGGAACACCACTGTATACCTTCCTCCAGTCTGAAAAACAACCGTTCACCACTATTCTCTGTTTCCTATCACTTAGCCAATTCCGTATCCATGCTGCCACTGTCCCTTTTATTCCATGGGTTTCAACTTTGCTGGCAAGCCTATTATGTGGCACTTTGCCGAACGCCTTTTGGAAATCCATGTACACCACGTCAACCGCATTACCCTCTTCAACCCTGTTAACTTATCAAAAAACTCAATCAAGTTAGTTAAACACGATTTACCTTTAACAACTCCATGCTGGCTTTCCTTAATTATCCACACCTATCCAAGTGACTGTTAATTTTGTCCCTGATTTTTGTTTCTAAAAGCTTCCCACTACTGAGGTTAAACTGACTGGCCTTTAGTTGCTGGGTTTATCTTTACACCCTTTTTTGAACAATGGTGTAACATTTGCAATTCTCCAGTCCTCTGGCACCACCCCCCTATCTGAGGAGGATTGGAATATTATGGCCAGTACCTCCGCGATTTCCTCCCTCAACATCCAAGGATGCATCCCATTCGCTCCTGGTGATTTATCTACTTTAAGTACAGCCACCCTTTCTAATATCTCCTCTTTATCAATTTTTATCCTATCAAGTATCTCCACTGCCCCCTCCTTCACTGTCTATTGCAGCATCCTCTTCCTTGGTGAAGACAGATGCAAAGTACTCGTTTAGTATCTCAGCCATACCCTCTGCCTCCATGCACAGGTCTCCTTTTTGGTCCCTAATCGGCCCACCCCTCCTCTTACTAGCCTTTCACTATTTATATGCCGATAGAAGACTTTTGGATTACCTTTTATGTTGGCTGCCATTCTATTCTCATACCCTCTCTCATTTTCTTTAGTATCTGACTACGATCTGAATTTATGTTTATGATTATTGTGAGGGTAGAAGTGGGAGTGATGATCAACACTATGAGTTGGCCTGTTTCACATTTACCAATTTAACTCTTTGCTCTCACCAATGACTGTTAGTGGGGTTATTAATTCTTGCACAATTATTCACCCATTTTATTATCCCACTTAATTAGTATAGTGGAGGCACAACTAAACGGACCCGGGTATATTGGACATTGCACTCACTGTTTAATTTAAGCCCTTTTTCCCTATGCCACGAACAATTTAAGTTTATTGTCATGACTGAAAGAGGGTTGTAGAGATTGAGGTCGTTGGCCAGTCCCAGTAATAAATAGCACTCGGGGGTGAAATGTGCATTATAATGGTGCATTACTTGTGGTCATTCTCAAGTGAAAGTCCACAAACTCTATCGGCGTCTTGGCTTTTCTCAGGAGTGATCGCACGTTGACAATGAACAAGCCCAATTTGATGGCTGACCTGGGGCGCAATTTGTGGATTAAATCATTTTCCGAGTTACCTAATTATTTCTCAGTGAGGTTTTCAAAAGCATCAAAGCAGCACTTTCATGTGCAATTTTTAAATGTTGTGTCAATGATTTTATCCTTGATTGTGCCTTATACCATGGTTATAATTGCCAGTGGAAGCAGAGTCGATCTCTCATTTTCCACTATAAGAATGAATTGAGACCATTTGGAATAAACAGACCGAGCACTTTTCAAAGTGACTCGTGAACCTGCATCATGTTGGTCAGCCTGTTAATAAGTCTTGTTACTTTTAGTCAGTGTGGAAACGACATGAAGGGTTCTTTATACAATAAATGCCAGAATGAATTTTACTGTTAGCTGTGGTGAACACAATTCATTTTATTTGTGCGGCAATGTTCCCTCTAATTATTTTTTTGTACGCGGTCCCTTTAAATTTGCTGTATCTCTTCCAGCGGCAGGAGCTGGTGAGCGGCCTGCACGTGACCTCGCCATTGGTCCGCGGCCGCACACCTTCGGGGGAACATTGGTGTGCGGCCCTCCACAGCTCAACAAATCTTGTTAACCGGCCCTCCAGCCCAAATAATAGCCCACCCCTGCTCTACACTGTCCCATCAACGACTCCCAGGGGTAGATATAGTACAGGTTAGATACAGAGTAAAGCTCCCTATACACTGTCCCGTCAAACACTCCCAGGAGCAGATATACTACAGGTTAGATACAGTGTAAAGCTCCCTCTGCACTGTCCCATCAAACACTCCCAGGGGTAGATATAGTACAGGTTAGATACAGTGTAAAGCTCCCTCTGCACTGTCCCATCAAACGGTGTGTGTTTGATGCAAAGTATGTCCGCTTCCAATCTGCCTGAACAAACCTGTTCAACTGAGATATCCTGAACCGCGAACGGTCAGAGTGCTGCCACTCTGGGACACCTGTCTTATCTCAGTACCTTTCTGAATGTGTTATTAGGCACTTGCAGAGATTCCCTGCAGCGGTTTCCTCTTCCCATTTCCTGCGATTCCCAAATCTTCTCCCAGCCTAATTCCACCCCCGAACCACTTGCCCTCGGACACTGATCCTGAAGAGAAACAAGACACGGATGTGAAGCTGTGATCAATGCAGTAAATTTTATTTCTGAGCCCATTATTCTGACAGCAGTAATACAGGGTCAGGGGTTACGGGACCTAAACAATCAAACTGAGCCTGCTGCCTGTGAAGGAAGGTTTCATTCAGTGAGAATGTGGAGAGCTCGGGCTTTTGGGAATCGGCCACTGGATCTTTCGGTGTTTCCGTACGCAGCATCGGAGCCCAGAGTAGCAGATTTGTTGTTGGTCAGGCTCCTCGTCTGTGTTACAGTCGCCATCACGACACACTCCTCCCTCCCAGATGCAGTCCTCTAAAATCCAAAATGAAGAATGAATTGATTGATGGTTCTGTACACAGAGGGAGGCAGAACAATGAGGACACATGAAGCTGAGTCTGTCAGTGTTACTGGGACTGACTCTGGACCACACATGGACCTTAACTCTTTTATACTGAATGAAAGCCCACTCCGCACCCCCTCCCCCGACCTGTACAGACTCACTCTTTGCCCTGAAGGGCACCATTCTTCATCTGTGAGACTGGACAGTGAGTGTGGGGGAGAGGGACTGAAGGAGCTCCCGCTCCTGTCCTCACACAGAGACCGCACTCTCACACTTTGCAGCGGGTAGCAGTGATCGGGAGCAGCAACTGGGAGTTTCCCCTCCGTAGTACCTGGGTACTGAGGCCAATTACAGAGTCTCCCAACCGGGTCAATGCTCCGGCTGAGATCCGCCCACTCGGCACCGGACAGTAATTTGTGCTTTTATTGCTGGTCTGTTTGGATCAGCAAACACCCACCATTCCCTCGACCCACTGAGGTACCCGCTGAACAATCGGGGCATTTACCCGTGGAACTGGTTCAGATTAAATTCTTCAGACTTTCTTACAATCTCACAATCACCTTCACTCAACCAATCAAACCGTGACATTCAAACAGAGAATCAAATAGTTTAAAATAATACTGTCTGAACACTGACTGTGGAGAGATCAAAGAAACCAACAGACCAAAACGTGTTCCTCCTCCTCCTCCACCTCCTCCTTGCTCGATCCCCCGTTTTGCACGTCCACCGAATTTCGATCGAGGAGGGCTGGCCTGCGTCAGCACCAGGAATGCAAGAAGCAAGAGTAGGGCTTTCATCATCTTCTGCTGCATGTTCCAGAGTCAGGTTCAGGCGGCTGGAGTGGAAATGTTCTGACTCCGGACTCAGAGTTTGCTGCATTTATAATCACACACACGGGGAGTGGCTCTGCTCTCTGGAGATATCCTGGGAAAAGGCGTTTCCTTTCTATGTGACGTGATCAAGTGGCAACTGGACCAGTTGGATGTTCTCGATCTTTCTGAAGACAAGGTTGCGTGTTTGGCCCAACTCCAGGACTTAACTCCTGAGCTCAGCTGGCATGATGCGGCAGGTACACAAACATTATGGGAATCAGGCGGGGAACTGGAGTTGAGGTCGAAGATCAGCCATGGTATTTTTGAATGGTGGAGCTGGTTCGAAGGGCTGTATGCCCTACTCCTGCTCCTAATTCTTATGTCCTTCTGTTCTTAACAGGAAATTTAACCCATCAAAATTAGGCCTAGAAATTGGATATGGCCCGAAAACGGGCGGTGTCATGGCCCAGTGCTATTTGGCTGCCCCCGTTCAAAGTGGCCCAGGTTGCACGCAAAATTCGTGCTGCCTGCTCATTTACATGATTGTAGTGCTGATCTCAGCGCTAAAGCGTGCTGCTGATTGGCTTAAAGCTCAACAGGTGGGCTAATATCGGGTGCAGTCTATTGCCCAGTAATGTCTGGCCTCGTCTTTCTTCACTACTTAAAGGGAAGGTGCTTTGATGCAGCAGCACCTCATTGTCACTGGAGTAGGAGTTGGAATTGCAGTTGGACCACAAGGCTCAGCAGCAGCAAAGAGAACGAGCCACAAGGTCCTCCGATACGGCTCTGGAGGCATTGGTCGTGGCAGTGGAGAGGAGGCGGGCTGTCCTGTTCCCGCAGGGTGGCAGGAAACCATCAGTGCACACTTCGAGAAGACTGTGGCAGGAGACAGCTGGGTATGTCTCGGCCAACAGTATCATGTCACGGCCAATAGTGTCGTACCACGGACATGGATCCAGTGCCGCAAGAAGTTTAATGACCTCACACGGCAGGTCAAAGTGAGTGAAGGCTTCAGCAAATGCCATATTCCACCATCTGCACCACAAGCCTCAGACACTGCTCAATGCACCACACCCCCATCACTCACCTACCTTTCACCACTCAGACCTCAATCATAGCTTCACTTCAACCTCACAACCTTACCACTGCTGCAACACTCACACCCACATCTCACACCTTGCACACACCGACAGCTATTCACCAATGGCAGGCACATCACCCAAACACTCACTGTGCTCACTGACACACTCCCCTTTCTCTTGCAGGCCAAGGTGGCTCATAACCACCGCAAGCAGCGGCAGACAGGAGGCGGCCAAACCGCTGTACAGACCTTTGCCAACTGGAGGCGACAGTGCTCGACATCATTGGAGGGGAAGTCACCGAGGCCGTGACAACGGGGAAGTTGAAGCCCTTGGGGACAATAACGCTAAGATCATTCCTAATCCTTCTCCTCATATCCCACATCCCCTCATCCCACAACCTCTTCTCACTTACTAGCTGCTGATGCTGTATACATGGATATCTTGCTTTCCCCCCTCCCCTCACCATAACCTGACTCTTGTGCCTTTCTGCTTTCAGATGACCAAGATCTGCCACCCGCATAGCCTGTCCCCGAAGTAATGGAGGAGAGTGGAGATGGCACACGACACGACACTGTATCTGACACAAGACACCAGCTCAGAAACTGGCACTGCGCAGAAGGGAGAGGGCAATATAGATGCGGGATCTGCACATGGTGCCAAGAAACACACACAGAAACATGTACAGACACTGCCATGCATACACGTACAGACAGACACAGAACACACGCACGTCCAGATCGGCACACACAGACTGAGCAGGAGGGAGAGGGTTAAGGTTGTAGGTGGATTGAAATCAGTGACAGAGAGATTTTAAACAGGCTTCTAAATGCACTTGTTCAGCACGTAACAGCCAGTCTCCCAATTTCGGGCCTAGTGTGGTACAAATCTGACCTCTCACCAAGGACTGTGTTTGAATTCCCCACATTCATTTTACACAAGACCTTCAGATCGGTAGGGGTGAAAGGTCAGAGTTTTGACCCTCTGTGACACCAGCCCCTTGCTGAAGATTATTTCGAGTGCTGTACCGTGTCTTTTCAGAATTCACCATAGAATTACATAGTATTTACAGCACAGAAACAGGCCAGTCTGCCCAACAGGTCCATGCCGGTGTTTAGCTCCACACGAGCCTCCACCCACCTTACTTCACCTCATCCTATCATCATATCCTTCGATTCCTTTCTCCAACATGTACTTATCAAGCTTCCCCTTAAAGGCACTCTGCTATTCACCTCAACTACTCCATGTGCCAGCAAGCTCTACATTCTGACCACTCTCTGGGTGAAGAGGTTTCTCCTGAGTTCATTATTGGATTTATTAGTGACGATCTTATGTTTATGACCCCTAGTTTTGAACTCCCCACACATGGTAACGTCTTCTCTCCATCTAACCTATCAAACCCCTTCATAATTATAAAGATCTCTATTACATCACCACTCAGCCTTCTCTTTTCCAGAGAAAGGAGCCCCAGCAGGTCAGTCATTCTGGATACTTGGAACCTCTCAGTTCTGGTGTCATTCTTGTCAATCTTTTTTGCACCTTCTCCAGTGTCTCGATATACTTTTCGTAATATGATGACCAGAACTGTACACAGTGCTCCAAGTGGGGTCTAACCAAGGTTCAATGCACGTTTAACATATCTTTTCTGCTTTTCAATTCTCTTACTCTAGAAATGAACCCCAGTGCTTTGTTTGCATTTTCATGGCCTTGTTAACCTGTTTTTAATGATTTGTGCACCTGTCCCCATAGATCCCTTTGCTCCTCTAGCCCATTTAGACACTTACTTTCCAAGGAGATGGTGGCCTCCTTATTCCTCCGACTAAAATGCACCACCTCACACCTATCAACATTGAAATTAATGTGCCATTTACACACCCATCATGCAAGTTGATTAACATCTTGTATTGTCACAATCCTCATCAGTATTAATTAAATAACGCTATGCTCATTCCTAATCCTCCTTCTCATACCCCACATCCCACAACCTCTTCTCACTTACAAGCTGCTGATGCTGTATACATGGCTATCTTGCTTTCCCCCCTCCCCTCACCATAACCTGACTCTTGTGTCTTTCTGCTTTCAGATGACCAAGATCTGCCACCCGCATAGCCTGTCCCCGAAGTAATGGAGATGAAGAAGATGGCCCACCACACGTCACCGCATCTGACACAAGACAACAGCTCAGAAACTGGCACTGCGCAGAATGTAGAGTGTAATATAGATACAGGATCTGCACATGGTGCCAAGAAACACACGTGTACAGACACTGCCATGCATAGACGTACAGACAGACACAGAACACGTCCAGATAGGCACACACAGACTGAGCAGGAGGGAGAGGGTTAAGGTTGTAGGTGGATTGAAATCAGTGACAGAGAGAGAGATTTTAATCAGGCTTCTGAAGGTACGTGTTCGGCACCAAACAGCCAACTTAGGGTCTAGTGTAGCACAAATCTGACCTCTCACGAAGGACTGTGTTTGAACTCCCCACATTCATTTTACACAAAACCTTCAGATCGGTAGGGGTGAAAGGTCGGAGTTTTGACCCTCTGACACCCAGCCCCTTGCTGAAGATTGTTGAGAACCCTACCGTGTCTATTCAGAATTCACCGTCGAATTACATTGTAGTTACAGCACAGAAACAGGCCATTCAGCCCAACAGGTCCATGCAGGTGTTTATGCTCCACACATCATCATATTCTTCTATTCCTTTCTCCCTCATGTACTTATCTAGCTTCCCCTAAAAGGCACTCTGCTATTCACCTCAACTACTCCACGTGCTAGCAAGCTCTACATTCTAACCACTCTCTGGGTGAAGAGGTTTCTCCTGAGTTCATTATTGGATTTATTAGTGACGATCTTATATTTATGACCCCTAGTTTTGGACTCCCCACAAGTGGGAACATCGTCTCTACATCTACCCCATCAAACCCCTTCATAATTATACGGATCTCTATTAGATCATCACTCAGCCTTCTCTTTTCTAGAGAAAGAGCCCCGGCATGTTCAGTCATTCTGGATACTTAGAACCTCTCAGTTCTGGTATAATGCTTGTAAATCTTTTTTGCACCTTCTCCAGTGACTCTATACCCTTTTCGTAATATGGAGACCAGAACTGTACACAGTGCTCCATGTGGGGTCTAACCAAGGTTCGATACACGTTTAACATAACTGCTCTGCTTTTCAATTCTCTTACTCTAGAAATGAACCCCAGTGCTTTGTTTGCATTTTCATGGCCTTGTTAACCTGCTTTTAATGATTTGTGCACCTGTCCCTCTGGATCCCTTTGCTCCTCTACCCCATTTAGACACTTACTATCCAAGGAGTTTGTGGCTTCCTTATTCCTCCGACTAAAATCCACCACCTCACACCTCTCTGTATTGAAATTCATTTGCCATTTACACGCCCATCATCCAAGTTGATTAACATCTTGTATTGTCACAATCCTCCTCAGTATTAATTAAAATCCCCAATTTGGTGTCATCCACAAATTTTGAACTTGTACCCACAATTCCGAGTAAATATATTAGTGCCTCTGCTATCTCTCCCTTGCTTCATTTAGTATGTGTGAATTAATACATCCAGACCCGCCATTTTATCCTCTCTAACTTTTGCTAGTTTATCAATTATTTTCCCCTTTCAATTTTAAAGGTCTTGATATCTTTTTTGATCTCCTCTTGCAAGGTCATATCCACCTCGTTAGTCGACCAGGTTAAAAATTGAGGCAAAGTAGTTCTCCAATATTTCGGCCATTTCACTGTCATTACCGGAGAGTTTATCTTGTGAATCCTTTAGTGGTTCTGTCCCTATCCTGTTTTACCTTTTGTTTTGTGTGTCTGTCGATTACTTTTTACTATTTCTTTTTATATTACTTGATAATTTAATGTCGCAGTTCCTTTTCGCCTTCCTAATCGTTTTTTTTCCTTCATTCCCAACCTCTTCGTATTCCCTTTTGTCATCCTCTCCTTTATTGTCACTGGACTCAGTGTCTGCCTTTTCCTTTTTCTGTAGTTTCAATTTTGCCCTCATCTCTTTATTCATCCATGGTGTTTCATTATTGGCTAGTTTATTCTTGTTTATTTTAGCGGAATATATTCCTCCTGAACTCTATTCATCACCTTTTTAAATACTTCCCACTGCTGTTCTCTCTCTTTGTCTGTCTCTTCCGTTCCAGTTTATCTTCACTAGCTCCATTTACATCACCTCAATCAGCTTGTTCCAAACGATTATTTTTGTCTTTCTCAATCATAAACCTGATTATGTTGTGATCAACACTGTCTAGATTTTCACCTAAGCTCACTTCTCTTATCTGCTCTGGTTCATCCCCCATTATAGATCCATCAGTGATTCCTCTCTTGTTGGGCTTCTTACATACTGGGTAAGAAAGGAGTCCTGAACACACTGTAAATACTCCATTCCCTTTCCCCCCTCACCCTACCTCTCCTTGCCAGATTATTTGGTGTTGTTGAAATCTCCCATGATTAGAATATGTATTTTACTCATTTTATAGATGTGCTGACATATTTTCCCTCCAATTCCCTTCCACTGCTAGGTGGTCTGTAGAATAACATTTTCAGTGTTATTTTAACGTGACTGGGATTCCTGCTCCCCCGAGGCATCTGTGTCCTATGGAAATACGCTCAGCAGATCAGCAGGAATCGCTTGCCAATTATTCAAACATTTCAGATAAATCTACAAAATGACCAAACTGCTTCAATTACAGAGACAGGCTGACAAAAATATTGAAAAACAAGGCCCAGTAGATTTACAGAGAGGAGCACATCGGAGGCAATGTGTACATATGTAGGCGGACATGTCAGTGGACGATGAAATGTAATAAAATTAATTCAGGAATGGGGATGAATGAGATGTGGCGGCAGAGGTGCAGCAGAAGTTAGAACCAAAAGCAAGCTTCCCTCTAGATTAACAGCGATATCTTGCAGGACTCCAAGCCCCTGGTGGGGCCTGGCACATCCTGGACAGCTCATTTTAAAACTGGGGGTGAAGAAGCTGTGAGCAGCTCATGCAATGTGTTCAGAGCACAGGCTGGGCTCAGTGATAGTGGTTGTGTTCAGAGAGCGCTGTTACATGAGGAATCTTGACTGAGAAGGTAGAAACTGACAGAGGGAGAGGGAGGGGGGCACTGAGGGAGAGAGAGGGGGAGAGAGAGTGAGGGGGTAGCAGGAGAGAGAGTGGAGGGAGAGTGAGGGGGTAGGGGGAGAGTGAGGGGGTAGGGGGAGAGAGATAGGGGAAGGGAGAGTGAGGGTGTAGGGGGAGAGGGTGTAGGGGGAGAGAGAGGGGAAGGGAGAGTGAGGGTGTAGGGGGAGAGAGAGGGGAAGGGAGGCAGACAGAGGCAAAGAGAGGGACCAAGTGGAAGTGAAGAGAAAGGCTAAAAGAGTAAAAGACGCGAGGCAGAGAAAGATGAGAGGCAGAGCAATGGAGAGAGAGAGAGAGAGAGAGAGAGAGAGAGAGAGAGAGAGAGAGAGAGAGAGAGAGAGAGAGAGAGAGAGAGATGAGGCATAGCAAGAGAGAAAGAGGCAGAGAGACGGAAAGAGATTTTTAAAAAATCTCTCCTTCTCTGTTCAGTTTAATAATTCTCAATTTTTATTTTTCTATAATATGATATAATTGATGTCAGGTTAAAATCACTGAACAAAATCTCATTGCTTTAAAGTTAGTCAGTACAGGTTTGGAGACCGGGACTGACTTCAGAGCAGGATGATCCAGCAAAATTGAGTTAAACTGCCAGCTTCACATGGGTCGCTGGTCAAACTCCCTCGACACTGTCCCCATCAAACACTCCCGGGGCAGGTACAGCACGGGTTAGATACAGAGTAATGCTCCCTCCGCACTGCCCCATCAAACACTCCCGGGGCAGGTAGAGCATGGTTAGATACAGAGTAAAGCTCCCACTACATTGTCCTATCAAACACTACCATGACAGATACAGCCCGGTTAGATACCGACTAAAGCTCACTCTACACTGTCCCGTCCAACACTTCCACGGCAGGTACAGCATCGGTTGTATACAGATTAAAGTTACCCCTACACTGTCCTCATTACACACTCCCAGGGCAGGAAGAGCAAGGGTTAGATACAGAGTACACCTCCCTCTACACTCTCCCATCAAACACTCCCAGGGCAGGTAGTGCACGGGTTAGATAGAGAGTGAAGCTCCCTCTACACTGTCCCATCAAACTCTCCCAGGGTAGGTACAGCACGGTTAGATACAGAGTAAAGCTCCCTCTACACTGTCCCGATAAAAACTCCCATGACAGGTACAGCGCGGGCTAGATACAGAGTAAAGCTCCCTCAGCACTGTCCCATCAAATACTCCAGGGGATGTACAACATGGTTTAAATACAGAGTAAAACACCCTCTGCACTGTTCGATCAAACTCTCCCAGGGCAGGTACAGCACGGTTAGATACAGAGTAAAGCTCACTCTACATTAGAATAGGAGAATAATAAAGGACAGAATGTGGCCATTTGGCCCATCGTAACTGTACATATCCCTCTGGAATTGCATGCACTTCCTTGAAACATATATTGCTGTGTTTTTTCTCATCGAATGTTGCTTGTAATTATCTTCTCGTGTTATGAACCTGTTGAGCAGCATTCCTCAGTATTGTTTGCCGAACAGACTCGACTATTTACAATAATTGGCTTATGAACCATGCGGACAAGCAGTAAGTTATTTTGCTCAAACACCCACTGTTTTTTGCACCAGTCTCCCAGTTTCTGAATTCTAGTATCAGAACTTTCTCTCACTCTTTTCCTTCTCCCTCTTGCTGCACGAATTCTATGAGGGATGTTCGCAAACTGCAGCATTTTATCACCATGCTGACTTTCTGTATCTTTCTCCAGCTGTGATTCCAATCTGATCAATTTATCCCGTCCTGTGACATGTCTGTGGATTGTATGTGGAGTTAACTCCCTCTACACCGTCCCATCAAACACTCCCAGGGCAGGAACAACACGGGGTGAGATACAGAGTAAAGCTCCCTCTATACTGTCCTGTCAAACACTACCATGGTAGGTACAGCACGGAATAGATACAGACTAAAGCACTTTCTACACTGTCCCATCTAACACTTCCACTGCAGGTACAGCATGAGTTGTATCCAGAGTAAATCTCCCCCGACACTGTCCTCATTACACACTCCCAGGGCAGGAGGAGCAAGGGTTAGATACAGAGTAAACCTCCCTCTACACTGTCCCATCAAACTCTCCCAGGGCATGTACAGCACGGTTAGATACAGAGTAAAGCTCCCTCTACTCTGTCCCGATAAACACTCCCAGGGCAGGTACAGCACGGGTTAGATACAGAGTAAAGCTCCCTCTACACCGTCCAATCAAACACTCCCAGGGCAGGTACAGCACGGGTTAGATACAGAGTAAAGCTCCCTCTACACTGTCCCAACAAACACTCCAAGGGCAGGTACAGCACGGGTTGGGTGCAGTGTCTGTAAGTCGAATATTGATCATGTCTCATTCCAGTCTGCCTGAGGAAACCCATGAACTTGGGGATACAGAGCAGAATTTAGAAATGTACGGATGACACGAAACGTGGAAGTGTAGTAACGAGTGAGGAAGATAGTAATAAACTTCAAGGTGACACAGACAGGCTGGAATGGCGGACGAAGTTCAACGCAGAAAGTGTGAGGTGACACAGTTTGTTCGGAAGAACGAGGAGAGACAATACAAGCTAAATGTTCCAATTTTACAGGGGATGAGAGAACAGAGACACCTGGGGTTGTTTGTGCACAAATCTTTGGGGGCAGGACAAGTTAACAGCAGTCAGAACGTTATGTTAAACCTATAAATCCCTAGTGCGGTCCCAGCTGGAGTATTGTGTCCAATTCTGGGCACCACACTTTAGGATGGACGAGAATGTTTGAGAAGGTACAAAAGAGATTTACTAGAATGGTTTCAGGGATGAGGGATTACTGTTACATGGATAGACTAGAGATGATGGGGTTTTCTCCTTGGAGCGGGGAAGGCCAAGAGGAGATTTGATAGGTGTTTAAAATCATGAAGGGTTCAGATAGAGTCAATAATGAGAATCTGTTTCTAATGACTGAAGCGTCGATAACCAGAGGGCACAGATTTAAGGTGATTGGCAAAAGAACCAGAGGAGACATGAGGAAAAACTTGTTTATGCACCGAGTGGTTAGGATTTAGAATGACTGACTGATAGGGTGGTGGATACAGATTCAATAATAGCCTTCAAAAGGGAATTGACTAAATACGTGACGGAGAAATAATTGCCGTGATATGGGGAGAGAGCGGGGGGAGGGGGACTAACTGGATTGCTCTTCGAAAGAGCCGGTGCAGAGTCAATCGGCCGAAGGGCTTCCGTCTGTGCTGTATCATTCTATGATTCTGGAAGTGAGATATCCTGAACCCCGAACGGTCAGAGTGCTGACACTCTGGGACACCTGTCTTATCTCAGTACCTTTCTGAATGTGTTATTAGGCACTTGCAGAGAATCCCTGCAGTGGTTTCCTCTTCCCATTTCCTGCGATTCCCAAATCTTCTCCCAGCCTCATTCCACCCCAAAACACCTTGTCCTCGGACACACTGATCCTAAAGAGAAACAAGACACGGATGTGAAGCTGTGATCAATACAGTAAGTTTTATTTCTGAGTACAGCCCATTATTCTGACAGCAGTAACACAGGGTCAGGGGTTACAGGGCCTAAACAATCACAGAGCAACATCCAAACCCACCGGGGAAGGAAAGTGGGACAAATTTCATGTTCGTGTTACAGGGGCCCTCACGATACAGTGTACAAAGCCCACTTCTGTAAGAATATCGATCTAATTTTACATCGCTTCTAGTTCGGAGAAATAAGGGATTGTTGAGACAGAGAAATCCTACCCGCGCCAAGGACAACACCCCCTCCCCGTTCACACTGCCTGAGGCCCCCGCACCCTCTCCGGTGCCCCCCCTCGCCACGGGCAGCCATCAGTCCCAGGACACGAACCCTCAAAACCCGAGGCCACGGTACGCGCTCTGCCCCGGCTTCCGGCTCACTCAGTTTCGGTCATTTTTTCCTTTAACCAACTACCTCCATTCAAGGACTTTCAATGGACATTACTGTCCGCCCATTCTATTGGCTGAAAACAGGTGATTAACATCCCGCCCAGCAATCGATGCCCGGCGCGCTCGATCCACCCCCTACGCCTGCCCGCTTTATAAATCGGAGGTCAGGCAGCTGGCCAAAGCACGAGCCAGGCAGAGTGAGTGTGACCTCAGCAACCCGGCCCCACGGGCTGTGTGACCTCAGCAACCCGGCCCCACGGGCCGTGTGACCTCAGCAACCCGGGCCCACGGGCTGTGTCACGTCAGCAACCCGGCCACACGAACTGTGTGACGTCAGCAACCCGGCCGCACGAGCTGTGTGACGTCAGCAACCCGGCCACACGAGCTGTGTGACGTCAGCAACCCAGCTGCACGAGCTGTGTGACCTCAGCAATCTGGCCACACGGGCTGTGTGACATCAGTAACCCGGCCGCACGGGCTGTGTGTCCTCAGCAATCTGGCCACACGGGCTTTGTGACCTCAGCAACCCGGCCACACGGGCTGTGTGACCTCAGCAAACCGGCCACACGGGCCTGTGTGACCGCAGTAACCCGGCCCCACGGGCTGTGTGACCTCAGTAACCTGGCCACACGGGCCTGTGTGACCTCAGTAACCCGGCCCCACGGGCTGTGTGACCTCAGCAACCTGGCCACACGGGCCTGTGTGACCTCAGCAACCTGGCCACACTAAGGGTGTGCTGATATATTAAGCCCAATTATCCCACCAGTGTGAGGTATCCCCTCTGCTGTCAATTTCAATATCTATTCTCGAGGTGTCTTCCTTCAGAACATAAAAATGCTTTAGGGCGGAGTTCAGTCGCATCATGAGCTCACTGATAACCTTAGACTATTTAAAATAAAACTGTTGGACTATAACCTGGTGTTGTGCGACCTCTCAACCTTAGACAACAGGGGAATGTCGTATCCGAATTGTGCCACATAATTGTGCAGCTCATACTTAAGTACCTCATTTACTGTCAGTTTCACTTGAGCATAGGTTTCGATATTATGTAAAATGTGTTGGTTGATGGGACAGGTCCTGTTAGACCCGTGAAGCATGGTAGTTGCGGTAGTAGTGACACAGGAGGCACCACCAAAACCACCTCATACTGGATTCGCACTGGTTTTTCCCACGCTCGGTTACCTACAAAACACAATTATTACAGTCACAGTTAAATTCAGTCTTACAATCATTTCAAGCAACATTACAGTTTAACATCTAATCAACAAATCATGGACTTAAAAGATTCTCCAGATCGCTCTTTTACTCGTATCCATATTGTGGATAGTTCTTACTAAACATGATTTCTCCTTAGCCCTCAATTGTCCCAATCCAGATTCCAGGTAACTCTCCACTTCAACTTCAATTTCCAATCCCTCTAACAGGTACCAGATTTAACTCTATTCTGTTTCATTAATTAGATAGTTTCTCGATGGAGTATGTGTCAATGCTTTAAAAGTTGTCTTGCTCTCCTGAGCCACATTAACTATTTCATGTCTTGCTGTTGTCAAGTAACTGAGCATGTCTGAGACCCGTTCTTCAGTGCAGATTCACCATACATTTCCAGATGGTAATTGCTTCATACGTAACAAATCACATTTGCACACTCATACCGGTATCTCAATATCATGCCACTATCTCAATATCATGCCACATGTGCCTTTCTCGGGCTTTCAGGTATCTTATCAAAAGATTGTCTTTGTTCATCTTCCTCTGCATGGTCCCGATGTCTTGGATAGTGGCCAGGCTATCAAATCCAGTTTTCTTAAAAGTTCATTATAGGCAGGGACACAAATGTCTCCAAGAGAAAGCTATCAATTTATTATTCTTAGCTACACTTTCCTGACTTTCACCAGAAAGTTTTTTTTAAATTCCCATTCAGCAGTGTCATTCTCCTGTTTCAATCTTACACCTTCAATCACTCCCCTTTAATTACCATTCATATCTCATTCATGAGCCCTGGAGAAACTTTACTGTCCAGTACAATATTTAAGATTGAAAACTTAGATATATATACACCTATCAATTTATCTTATCAATTCCAATTTCAGAAACAAATGATTTCCAGGCTAGGTGGCTTATACAGGTGTTTTAACATTAGAGACAGAAGTGCTGCAATTAGTTTACAAAGGTAACTTCCATATAACAAAAGAAAGAAGAGAATCCATTGAGAATCTGCTTAGAGCCCAAGGGGTTAATTTATCAAATCATAATTTTCCTTCTGGGAAATGTTAAATTAAAATTAAGAAACTTAAATTTAATAATGTCCAATATCTTTAAATGTCATTCTAAAGTTGTTGCTCGGTGAGCTTAATCAGCTGTCAGTGGAAAGGGTTAACTCCTTTGCAGGTCTTTAAGAAGGTGGAGCGAAACATTGTCAGGCGCACGCAATTGCGTCACTTCACGTAAATTAAAAACATTTTTTTTCCCCGATCGAAAAAGACAGATGTGTTTTCACACTTTAATTGAACATGAACAGAACAGATAAAACAAAACAAACTAGTACATGCTTGTAGAAAACCATAAATCACATCATATTTCTTATAACTGGAGAAAAATTAGTTTTTCACATTTAAGCAAATCAAACTGCCTTGGAAAGTTTCACCATAGCAACCGCGACTCCAAAGTTAAATCTTAGACTGAAACTTAATCTTTTGTTAAACAAACTTTTTGTTGTTCTTCTCAGTTTTTGTACACACCAGCTTAACTTAAATTGTAGTTCAAAGTTTTTTTTTCAATTCTTGTGGCACAATCTATTGCAGCCACACATCGTGGCATTGCCTTCGCTACTGGATCCCTCTTTAATTAACCGTTGAATCGGCTCTGCTTTCCCTGCAAAGTCGGATATAAAATTCCTGTCTATCCCTGACAGTAAAGGCGAATTTCCCCTTGTGATTCCTCTGCCAATTGTATGGACCAGAACCCGTTCTGTATCCAAGACTGTAAATATTTCAAAGTCTGGTTTCAGACCATTAAATATCTTATTCAATGCGGTCTACACAAACTTACACAAACCAGAATTTCACCGTGCACAATGAAAGTCTGGTTTTTAATAGGTTAATTAACCTCAATGACTCCAATTGAATCCAGATCATTTTTTTTTAAAAAAACTACCAGTATCACTTGGAAAACAACACACGCTTGACTATCCTTCAAGACAAGTCTTCAAAGGGTTAAACAGCTTTTAGCTCTCTGTACAAAAGAGTGGGTGACAGACACTTTTTTTGACAGACTTTCAGACAAAATAAATACTGTAACTTAACAAACTTAAACATTCACAGTCAGGCAAACTTTTACACTTTTAACACACACTTTCACTCAAACTGAGATCTCAGTATTCCTTTTAAGATTCCTTTCACTCAGCAAATCCTGGATTTTGTGTGTCTCGGTACAGACATTAATAACTTCCATGTCGATAAAACTTTAAATTTCTCTTTTTTTTTTACATAAGCGTCTCAGCAGCTTTTCCTGGCTTTCCAAATCCCTTCTTTTTTTTTTGCTGAGTTTCAGATTTCAATGTCGGTAAATTAGATCATTTTCCTTCTAGACACCTGTAGTCCCTTTTCTGAACAAATTATTGTTGCTTGCATTTTGCATAGCAAATCTCTCCCTAAAAGGTTCATAGGGGCATCGTCTGATAGGAGAAAGGCATGTTGGCCAGAGAAATTGTCTGCTTGTATTGCTAATGGCTGTGACCATTTCATAGTCTGTGAGACGCCGGAAAGTCCTACACAGGTGACATTATTTTCTGTACATGGGGTTCCTCTAACATACTGCTTTGTTAATAGTGAGCTTGTGGCACCTGTGTCAACGAGAAAAGGAACTCTCTTGCCCTGCATTTCTATGGATAAATATGGCTCATCTAGAATTTACTGATACTGAAGGTAATTGAAGTATGTGGGTAACGTTTGGGGCTGTGCCTTTGCGTCACGCTGAATAATTTTGCTCTGGGGGTGGGAGGGATCCAATTTGTCCTTCCATATTTTGACCTCCCAAAGGGTTCCCCGTTGTAAAACCTGCCTGTGGACGAGTGTAAGCCTGGGCTTGGGTATTTACATTGTTTGGTGCACCTTCCCAGCCTTGATGTTGCTGCTTGGGGAACGGGCAGTTGGCCTTCCAGTGTCCGATCTGGCCACAGTTAAAACATGGAGAGTTTGCGCCTCTTCCATTCCACTGGCCTCTGCCCGTCCCTCCTCTACCTCTTCCTTTAAATCTGCCTCTGTTATACCTTCTGCCTCATCCTCCGTATTGACTTTGATAATAAATGGTATTCTGGGCCGTCGGTGTTACGGAAGCTGCTTGCTCCATTAAGAGGGAAACTTTATTCTTTTGGTCCCTATTTCTCTCCTGAATTCCTTTCAGAATCTGTTTCAATTCAGGAGTTGTTTTATGTCTCCAATCTAGGCAGACTAAAGTCAGTGGTTCTTCAAGTTCTGTTCTGAGACCATTTACGAGGGCATTGATTAAAGGAATCTGGTAATTTTCTTTGGTCATTCCAGAATGCTGCCCCATAATTGCTTCTATTCTTAAAGTCATTTGTCTAACTTCATCTTGTTTAGCCAATTTACTCACGGGGTCTTTTCTCTTATTTTTAATGTCAGATCTACTGGCTTGTATACTACGCCTTTCTGCTTCCTTTTTCCAGTCTGAAAAGGCTGACCAATTTACTGACTTTTTACCTCTTCTTTGTGGGTCTCTATTTGCGAGACAGTCCTCCAGACATGTAATGCTGTCTAGGTTAAAGGTTCCATCAATAGGGAACGGTTTTTTCATTCTTGGTCCATTTAGACCAATCAGACAAATCCCTTGTGGATGTCCGACCACAGTTCTGGAAGATGTAAAAAGCTGGAGTTCCTTTTTCTGGGATCTTACTCTGTGAAGCTCCCATCTTTGTAAAGTTTTAATTAAACTAGGCACTCTTCTTCTAAATCGCAAGTTTCACCCTTTACCCCCTTACGATTGTATTTGACCATCCAAAGTTCTACAAGCGATGAACAATAACAAGAACTAACAACAATCAAGACAATTATAAGTAATGCAAAAGCCCAAACAGGCAAACAAATCCACAAGGGATCAAACATTTAACTTTATACTTTAAACTAAACAAATAGTCAATTCTCAGTTTTGCGTTGTACTTCAGTACAAACTGAGTCCTTAACATTTAACTTATACTCTATTCGAAGGTTTCTTATCTAAACCTTTCTGCCGCGAGATTCTTTTTTTTTCTTTTCACAGCTCAAGGGACCCACCCTTGATACTGCAGTTTTAATCTTTTAGCGCTTTCTCACACATTGGTACCTTTATCAGTCCGGGATACAACCCCGTCGACTTTTCCCTCGCCTCCTTTGCCCGATAGTTTTGAAACTTGAGCCGTCAGAATCCTCCTCCCTTTTTTTTTATCGTCAAAAAAGCAAAAGTTACAGGATTCAACTCAAATCTAAAA
This sequence comes from Squalus acanthias, assembly GCA_030390025.1. NCBI lineage: Eukaryota > Metazoa > Chordata > Chondrichthyes > Squaliformes > Squalidae > Squalus > Squalus acanthias. The sequence goes on from CM059449.1 coordinate 39,719,537, forward strand.
CACGACTCTTAACAAATCGCAGTACTCCTGTCGGAAGAAACAGACTACACCAATTCAGTATCTAATGAGAAATCCTTTTTATGTGATAAAACATCACTGTGGCCATTCAGGATTTGTCACTAGAAATTCGTGGTGTCCTTTGTCCGTGACTTACCGAAAGGTAGCAAGCGATCTCGGTGGGACCTCCAAGAAATACTGTCGAAGTTTTGACTTCCGAGTAAGACTCTTGAAACATAAAGTATCGTCAAGGCAGGCTTTATTATTTACTTGCTTGCAAGGAGAATGCACCGCAGTCAATGGCTACGACATTCTGAAGAATCACAGAAAATGGAAGATCTTTATACACTGAAAACACAAGCTTTCCATATCTTTTGACATGTTGTTTAAGGTAAGCTAAGTTAAAAGTTAAAAAAACATAAGAAATGCCTTACGATGAGACTAGCTAATCTCTACAGTAATTGGAGTCTGTCTGTCTGTCTGTTCTTCATCACCCACCAAGGCCAAGACACCTGGCTGTTTACTTCACAAGCCCTTGGTTATTTCAAGTTGATTAGAAGAAGCCATTTTTTTTCTCTGTACGAGCAGACTATGAAGACAGCAAAGTCTGCAAAGTTTAAATTCATCTCCATGAGAATGTTGTAAACAACTTTATCTTTTCCCAAACAAGTCAGAGTCGGCCATTTTGTATCACTCTGTCTCTAGGAAGCCATTTTGTGTCTGAGACAAAAATACACTTCCACACTGGTCAAACTCCCTCTACACTGTCCCATCAAACACTCCCAGGGCAGGTACAGCAAGGATTAGATACAGAGTAAAGCTCCCTCTACACTGTCCCATCAAACACTCCCGGGGCAGGTACAGCACGGATTAGATACAGAGTAAAGCTCCCTCCGCACTGCCCCATCAAACACGCCCAGGGCAGGTACAGCACAGGTTAGATGCAGAGTAATGAACCCTCTACACTATCCCATCTAACATTCACAGGGCAGTTACAGCACGGGTTTGATAGAGAATAATGCTCTTTCTACACTGTCCCGTCAAACATTCTCATGATAGGTACAGCACGGGCTAGACACAGAGTAAAGCTCCCTCAGCACTGTCACATCAAACATTCCCATGACAGGTAAAGCACGGATTAGATACAGAGTTAAACACCCTCTACACTTTTCGATCAAACTCTCCCAGGGCAGGTACAGCAGGGGTTAGATACAGAGTAAAGCTCCCTCTACACAGTCCCATCAAACACACCCAGGGCCGGTATAGCACAGGTTAGATACAGAGTAAAGCTCCCTCTACACTGTCCCATCAAACACTCCCAGGGCATGTACAGCACGGTTAGATACAGAGTAAAGCTCCCTCTACACTGTCCCGTCAAACACTGCCAGGACAGGTACAGCACGGTTTAGATACAGAGTAAAGCTCTTTCTACACTGTCTCGTCCAACACTTCCACGGCAGGTACAGCATCAGTTGTATACAGTAAAGTTCCCCCTACACTGTCCTCATTACACACTCTCAGGGCAGGAAGAGCAAGGGTTAGATACAGAGTACACCTCCGTCTACACTCTCCCATCAAACACTCCCAGGGCAGGTAGTGCACGGGTTAGATACAGAATGAAGCTCCCTCAACACTGTCCCATCAAACGCTCTCAGGGCAGGTACAGCACGGGTTAGATACAGAGTAAAGCTCCCTCTACATTAGAATAGGAGAATAATAAAGGACAGAATGTGGCCATTCGGCCCATCGTAACTGTACATATCCCTCTGGAATTGCATGCACTTCCTTGAAACATATATTGCTGTGTTTTTTCTCATCGAATGTTGCTTGCAATTATCTTCTCGTGTTATGAACCTGTTGAGCAGCATTCCTCAGTATTGTTTGCCGAACGGACTCGACTATTTACAATAATTGGCTTATGAACCATGCGGACAAGCAGGAAGTTATTTTACTCAAACACCCACTGTTTTTTGCACCAGTCTCCCAGTTTCTGAATTCTAGTATCAGAACTTTCTCTCACTCTTTTCCTTCACCACTTTTCCTGCTCCCTCTTGCTGCACGAATTCTATGAGGGATGTTCGCAAACTGCAGCATTTTATCACCATGCTGACTTTCTGTATCTTTCTCCAGCTGTGTTTCCAATCTGCTGATCAACTTATCCCGTCCTGTGACATGTCTGTGGATTGTATGTGGAGTTAACTCCCTCTACACTGTCCCGACAATTACTCCCAGGGTAGGTACAGCACAGGTTTGATACAGAGTAAAGCTCCCTCTACACTGTCCCGACAAACACTCCCAGGGCAAATACAGCACGGGTTAAACAGAGAGTAAAGCTCCCTCTATACTGTCCTGTCAAACACTCCCAGGGCAAATACAGCACGGGTTAAACAGAGAGTAAACCTCCCTCTACACTGTCCTGTCAAACACTACCATGGTAGGTGCAGCACGGATTAGATACAGACTAAAGCACTTTCTACACTGTCCCATCTAACACTTCCATGGCAGGTACAGCATGGGTTGTATACAGAGTAAACCTCCCCCTACACTCTGCTCATTACACACTCCCAGGGCAGGAGGAGCAAGGGTGAGATACAGAGCACACCTCCCTCTACACTCTCCCATCAAACACTCCCAGGGCAGGTACAGCACGGGTTTGATACAGAGTGAAGCTCCCTCTACACTGTCCTGCCAACACCCGCAGGGCTGATACAGCACGGGTTAGATACAGAGTAAAGCTCCCCTCTTCAGTGTCCCATCAAACTCGCCCAGGGCATGTACAGCACGGTTAGATACAGAGTAAAGCTCCCTCCACTCTGTCCCGATAAACACTCCCAGGGCAGGTGCAGCACGGGTTAGATACAGAGTAAGGCTCCCTCTACACTGTCCCGACAAACGCTCCCAGGGCAGTTACAGCACGGGTTAGATACAGATTAATTCTCTTTCCACACTGTCCCGTCAAACATTCCCATGACAGGTACTGCATGGGCTAGATACAGAGTAAACCTCCCTCTACACTGTCGCATCAAACACACCAATGGCAGGTACAGCAGGGGTTAGATACAGAGTAAAGCTCTCTCTACACTGTCAAATCAAACACTCCCAGAGCAATCACAGCACAGGTAAAATACAGAGTAAAGCTCCCCTCTACATTATCCCATCACACAATCCCAGAGCACGTACAGCACGGGTTAGATAGAGAGTAAAGGTCCCTCCTCTACACTGTCCCATAAAACAATCCCAAGGCAGGTACAGCACGGGTTAGATACAGAGTAAAGCTCCCTCTACACTGTCCCATCAAACACTCCCATGGCATGTACAGCATGGGTTTGATAGAATAAAGCTCCCTCTGCACTGTCCCATTAAAGACTCCCAGGGCTGGTACAGATACAGCATAAAGCTTCCTCTACACAGTCAAATGAAACAATCCCAGGGCAAGTACAGCACAGGTAAAGTACAGAGTAAAGCTCCCCTCGACATTATTCCATCACACAATCCCAGGGCACGTACAGCACGGGTTAGATACAGAGTAAAGCTCCCTCTACAGTGTCCCCATCAAACACTCCCAGGGCATGTACAGCACCGGTTAGATATACAGTAAATCTCCCTCTACACTGTCCCATCAAACACTCCCACAGCAGGTGCAGCACGGGTTTGATACAGAATAAAGCTCCCTCTACACTGTCCCAATTAAACACTCCCAGGGCAGGTACAGCATGGGTTTGATACAGAGTAAAGCTCCCTCTACACTGTCCCAATTAAACACTCGCAGGGCAGGTACAGCACGGGTTAGATAGAGAGTAAAGCTCCCTCAGCACTGTCCCATCAAACATTCCCATGACAGGTACAGCACGGGCTAGATACAGAGTAAAGCTCCCTCAGCACTGTCCCATCAAACATTCCCATGACAGGTACAGCACAGATTAGATACAGAGTAAAACACCCTCTACATTAGAATAGGAGAATAATAAAAGGACAGAATGTGGCCATTCGGCCCATCGTAACTGTACATATCGCTCTGGAATTGCATGCATTTCCTTGAAACATATATTGCTGTGTTTTTTTCTCATCGAATGTTGCTTGCAATTATCTTCTCGTGTTATGAACCTGTTGTGCAGCATTCCTCAGTGTTGTTTGCCGAACAGACTCGACTATTGACAATAATTGGCTTATGAACCATGCGGACAAGCAGGAAGTTATTTTGCTCAAACACCCACTCTTTTTTGCACCAGTCTCCCAGTTTCTGAATTCTATTACCAGAACTTTCTCTCACTCTTTTCCTTCTCCACTTTTCCTGCTCCCTCTTGCTGCACGAATTCTATGAGGGATGTTCGCAAACTGCAGCATTTTATCACCATACTGACTTTCTGTATCTTTCTCCAGCTGTGTTTCCAATCTGCGGATCAATTTATCCCATCCTGTGACATATCTGTGTGTTGTATGTGGAGTTAGTTCCCTCTACACTGTCCCAACAATTACTCCCAGGGCAGGTACAGCACGGGTTAGATACAGAGTAAAGCTCCCTCTACACCGTCCCATCAAACACTCCCAAGGCAGGTACAGCACGGGTTAGATACAGAGTAAAGCTCCCTCTACACTGTCCCATCAAACACTCCCAGGGCAGGTACAGCACGAGTTAGATACAGAGTAAAGCTCCCTCTACACCGTCCCATCAAACACTCCCAAGGCAGGTACAGCATGTGGTTAGATACAGAGTAAAGCTCACTCTACACTGTCCCAACAAACACTCCAAGGGCAGGTACAGCATGGCTTAGGTGCAGTGTCTGTAAGTCTAATAAAGATCATGTCTCATTCCAGTCTGCCTCAAGAAACCCATGAACTTGGGGATACAGAGCAGAATGTAGAAATGTACAGATGACACGAAACGTGGAAGTGTAGTAACGAGTGAGGAAGATAGTAATAAACTTCAAGGTGACATAGACAGGCTGGAATGGCGGACGAAGTTCAACACAGAAAGTGTGAGGTGACACAATTTGGTCGGAAGAATGAGGAGAGACAATACAAGCTAAATGTTCCAATTTTACAGGGGATGCGAGAACAAGGAGACCTGGGGTTGTTTGTGCACAAATCTTTGGGGGCAGGACAGGTTAACAGCAGTCAGAACGTTATGTTAAACCTATAAATCCCTACTGCGGTCCCAGCTGGAGTATTGTGTCCAATTCTGGGCACCACACTTTAGGATGAACGAGAATATTTGAGAAGGTACAAAAGAGATTTACTAGAATGGTTTCAGGGATGAGGGATTACTGTTACGTGGATAGACTGGAGAAGATGGGGTTTTCTCCTTGGAGCGGGGAAGGCCAAGAGGAGATTTGATAGGTGTTTAAAATCATGAAGGGTTCAGATAGAGTCAATAATGAGAATCTGTTTCTAATGACTGAAGCGTCGATAACCAGAGGGCACAGATTTAAGGTGATTGGCAAAAGAACCAGAGGAGACATGAGGAAAAACTTGTTTATGCACCGAGTGGTTAGGATTTAGAATGACTGACTGATAGGGTGGTGGATACAGATTCAATAATAGCCTTCAAAAGGGAATTGACTAAATACGTGAAGGAGAAATAATTGCCGTGATAGGGGAAGAGAGCGGGGGAGGGGGACTAACTGGATTGCTCTTCGAAAGAGCCGGTGCAGAGTCAATCGGCCGAAGGGCTTCCGTCTGTGCTGTATCATTCTATGATTCTGTAAGTGAGATATCCTGAACCCCGAACGGTCAGAGTGCTGACACTCTGGGACACCTGTCTTATCTCAGTACCTTTCCGAATGTGTTATTAGGCACTTGCAGAGAATCCCTGCAGTGGTTTCCTCTTCCCATTTCCTGCGATTCCCAAATCTTCTCCCAGCCTCATTCCACCCCAAAACACCTTGTCCTCGGACACACTGATCCTAAAGAGAAACAAGACACGGATGTGAAGCTGTGATCAATACAGTAAGTTTTATTTCTGAGTACAGCCCATTATTCTGACAGCAGTAACACAGGGTCAGGGGTTACAGGGCCTAAACAATCACAGAGCAACATCCAAACCCACCGGGGAAGGATAGTGGGACGAATTTCAGGTTCGTGTTACAGGGGCCCTCACGATACAGTGTACAAAGCCCACTTCTGTAAGAATATCGATCTAATTTTACATCGCTTCTACTTCGGAGAAATAAGGGATTGTTGGGACTGAGAAATCCTACCCACGCCAAGGACAACACCCCCTCCCCGTTCACACTGCCCGAGGCCCCTGCACCCTCCCCGGTGCCCCCCCTCACCACGCCCGGGCAGCCCTCAGACCCAGGACACGAACCCTCAAAACCAGAGGCCACGGTACGCGCTCTGCCCCGGCTACCGGCTCACTCAGTTTCCTTCATTTTTTCCTTTAACCAACTACCTCCATTAAAGGACTTTCAATGGACATTACTGTCCGCCCATTCTATTGGCTGAAAACAGGTGATTAACATCCCGCCCAGCAATCGATGCCCGGCGCGCTCGATCCACCCCCTCTGCCCGCCCGCTTTATAAATCGGAGGTCAGGCAGCTGGCCTAAGCACGAGCCAGGCAGAGTGAGTGTGACATCAGCAACCCGGCCGCACGGGCTGTGTGACCTCAGCAACCCGGCCACACGGGCTGTGTGACATCAGTAACCCGGCCCCACGGGCTGTGTGACATCAGCAACCCGGCCACACGGGCTGTGTGACATCAGTAACCCGGCCCCACGGGCTGTGTGAGGTCAGTAACCCGGCCACACGGGCTGTGACATCTGCAACCCGGCCGCACGGCCTGTGTGACCTCAGTAACCCGGCCACACGGGCCGTGCGACCTCAGCAACCCGGCCACACGGGCTGTGTGACATCTGCAACCCGGCCGCACGGCCTGTGTGACATCAGCAACCCGGCCACACGGGCCTGTGTGACATCAGCAACCTGGCCGCACGGGCTGTGTGACCTCAGCAACCTGGCCGCACGGGCTGTGTGACCTCAGTAACCCGGCCCCACGGGCTGTGTGACATCAGCAACCCGGCCCCAGGGGCTGAGAGAGCTCAGCAACCCGGCCACACGGGCCTGTGTGACCTCAGCAACCCGGCCCCAGGGGCTGAGAGAGCTCAGCAACCCGGCCACACGGCCCGTGTGAGGTCAGCAACCCGGCCACACAGGCCTGTGCGACCTCAGTAACCCGGCCACATGGGCTGTGTGACCTCAATAACCCGGCCACACGGGCTGTGTGACCTCAGTACCCTGGCCACAAGGTCTGTGTGACCTCAGTAACCTGGCCACACGGTCTGTGTGACCTCAGTAACCTGGCCACACGGTCTGTGTGACATCAGTAACCCGGCCCCACGGGCTGTGTGACCTCAGTAACCCAGCCCCACGGGCTGTGTGACCTCAGCAACCCGGCCCCAGTGGCTGAGAGAGCTCAGCACCCTGGCAATTGGTGCTGGGCGAGTGCACGAGCTGACTGATAGAAGGGGCGGGACTAGCTAAGTGATGGACATGGCACCAACCTCAGGATGGCCGTGTACCGAGCCCGGCCCCAGGGGAGGGCACCGACCCCACAGGATGGCCGTGTACCGAGCCCGGCCCCAGGGGCGGGGAGGGCACCGACCCCACAGGATGGCCGTGTACCGAGCCCGGCCCCAGGGGCGGGGAGGGCACCGACCCCACAGGATGGCCGTGTACCGAGCCCGGCCCCAGGGGCAGGGAGGGCACCGACCCCACAGGATGGCCGTGTACCGAGCCCGGCCCCAGGGGCCGGCACCGACCCCACAGGATGGCCGTGTACCGAGCCCGGCCCCAGGGGCGGGGAGGGCACTGAGTTCCATTGACATCTCCCATGATTATTTTATGTAATTTACTCATTTGATAGATTTGCTAACATACTTTCCCTCCAATTTTCCTTCCAGTGTTAGGTGGTCTGTATAATAACTTATTTAGCATTATTTTAACGTGACTGGGAACCCTGCTCTTCCGAGGCATGTTTGTCCTAAATGGAAATACGCTCATCAGATCAGCAGGACTCGCTTGCCAATTATTCAAAAAAATGACAAAACAAATTCAATTACAGAGACAGGCTGTCAAAAATATTGAAAAACAAGGCCCAGTAGATTTACAGAGAGGAGCACATCGGAGGCAATGTGTACATAATTGGGTGGATGTGTCACTGGACAATGAAATGTAATAAAATGTATTCAGGAATGGGGCTGGATGATATGGGGAAACAGAGGTTGAACCAAAAGCAAGCTTCCCTGTAGATTAAGTGTGAAATCTTGCAGGACTCCAAGTCCCTGGTGGGGCCTGGCATATCCTGGACAGCTCATTTTAAAACTGAGGGTGCAGAAGCTGTGATCAGCTCATGCAATGTGCTCAGAGCACAGGCTGGGCTCAGTGTTAGTGTTCGGACAGTCCTGTTAAATCAGGAAGAGAGAGAGAGAGAGAGAGAGAGAGAGAGAGAGAGAGAGAGAGAGAGGAAGAGAGAGAGAGAGAGAGAGAGAGAGAGAGATTGAGATTGAGAAAAAGAGAGAAGTAGCGACAGAAAGGGAGAGAGAGAGATGGGCAAAGGGAGAGGAAACAGAACAAAATAAGTGATACAAACAGAGAAAGAGAGATTTAAGCAAATAGCGTGGGGGAGAGAGAATGACGCAGAGATGAGATAGCGAGAGAGATATTAAGGCAGAGAGAAGAAAGAGGAGCAATACAGGCAGAGAGAGGTTGACTGAGTGTGATGCAGAAAGAGGGACTGAGAGGCAGAGAAGAGAAAGACAGACAGAGTGAGAGACAGCAAGGCAGAGAGAAATGAGAGGTAGAGAGAGAGAGACAGAGCCAAGGTGAATGAGAGAAAAAACAAGGCAGGGAGAGATTGGGCCATTGAGAGAGAAGGAAACAGAGGCCGAGAGATGGGAGTGAGGCAGAGAGATTTCACTGTAGGCAAATGTGAGGTCATCCACTTTGGACCTAAAAAGGATACAACAGGGTACTTTCTAAATGGTGAAAAGCAAAAATAGTGGAGGTCCAAAGAGACTAGGGGGGTCCAGATACATAGATCACTAAAATGTCATGAACAGGTACAGAAAATAATCAAAAAGGCTAATGGAATGCTGGCTTTTATATCTAGAGGGCTAGAGTACAGAGGGGTAGAGGTTATGCTGCAGCTATACAAAGCCCTGGTTAGACCACACCTGGAGCACAGTGAGCAGTTCTGGGCACCACACCTTAGGAAGGATATATTGGCCTTGGAGGGAGTGCAGCGTAGGTTTACCAGAATGATACCCGGACTCCAAGGGTTGTTACAAGGAGACAAGCTAGGGTTGTATTTCCTAGAATTTAGAAGGTTAAGGGGTGACCTGATTGAAGTTTTCAAGATATTATGGGGAACAGATAGGGTAGAGAGAGAGAGAGCAACTGTTTCCACAGGTGGGGAATTCTAGGATTAGGGGGCAGAGTCTAAAAATTTGAGCCAGACATTTCAGGAGTGAAATTAGGAAACACTTCTACACACAATGGGTGGTAGAAGTTTGGAACTCTCATCCGCAAATGGCAATTGATGCTCGATCAATTGTTAATTTTAAATCGGAGATTGGTAGCTTTTTGTTAAGTAAAGGTATTAAAGGATATGGGCCAATGTGCAGATCAGCCATGATCTCATTGAATGGTGGAACAGGCTCGAGGGGCTCAATGGCCTACTCCTGTTCCTATGGAGCAGTCGCTGTGACTGGTGAACTATTCCAAATAGAGATTCCGTTGCTGTGGGTTTGCAGGAGCTGTTTGCTGCTGTTAAATACCAGAATCAAATTAATGAGAATGCGCCAACTGAAACAGAAAATTCAGCACTTTCTGGGGAGGTGAATGGCCCAGACACATTGGTACGGAACCGTATTTAGAAAGGAACAGAATAAGGGGAAGGTGGATCTGACAACCTCACCGACACAACCGTAGACCCACATGTACATAGACACATAACCACAGACATGCAGACACGCACATGTACAGACATGCCCACAGAAGCACATACACAAGCATATATCACAATATATACAGACAAACATATACAAAGCCACACAGATTGACACACAGACACATACACCTCTGTAACTGGGGAGAAGCTCGGAGCTGTGGATGAGCAGAGAGATTTAGGGGCCCAAGTACTTAAATCAGTAAAAGCTCGTGGACAGGTACAAAAATAATTAAAGAGGCTCATGGAATGTTGGTGCTTCAGCTGTGGAGAGCTCTGGAAAGACCCCATCTGGAGAATTGCATTCAGTTCAGGGCACCGCACCTCAGGAAGGATATACTGGCCTTGGAGAGAGTGCAGCACAGATTCACCAGAATGTTACCAGGGCTCCACGGGTTAAATTAAGAGGAGATATTACATCTCCCTAGAATATAGAAGGTTTAGGGGGGGGATTTCATTTGATTGATGTTTTTAGAATGTTGAAAGGAATTGTTAAGGTAGAGAGAGAAACTTTTGAGACTGGTGGAGGAGTCTAGGTCAAGGGAACATAATCTTGAAATCAAAGCCAGGCCATTCAGGAGAGAAGTTAGAATCATAGAAAGTCACAGCACGGAAGGAGGCCATTTCGGACCATCATGTCCGCGCCGGCCAACAAAGAGCTATCCAACCTAATCCCACTTCCCAGCTCTTGGTCCGTAGCCCTGCAGGTTAGAGCATCCCAAGTGCACATCCAAGTACTTTTTAAATGTGGTTAGGGTTTCTGCCTCTACCACCCTTTCAGGCTGTGAGTTCCACATCCCCCTCTGGGTGAAGAAATTTCCCCTCAAATCCCCTCTAAACCTTCCCCCAATTACTTGAAATCTGTGCCCCCTGGTTTTTGACGCCTCTGCTAAGAGAAATAGGTCCTTTCTATCCACTTTATCTAGGCCCCTCATAATTTTATACACCTCAATAAGGTCTCCCCTCAGCCTCCTCTGTTCCAAGGAAAACAGACCCAGCCTATCCAGTTTTCCTCATAGCCAAAATTCTCTACTCCCGGCAACATCCTTGTAAATCTCCTCCGTACCCTCTCTAGTGCAATCACATCTTTCCTGTAATGTGGTGACCAGAACTGCACGCAGTACTCTAGCTGAGGCCTAACTAGTGTTTTATGCAGTTGAAGCATAACCCCACTGCTCTTGTATTCTATGCCACGGCTAATAAAAGCAAGCATTCCGTATGCCTTCTTAACCACCTTATCTACCTGGTCTGCTACCTTCAGGGATCTGTGGACATGCACTCCAAGGTCTCTTTGTTCCTCTATACTACTCAGTGTCCGACCATTTAATATGTATTCCCTTTCCTTGTTAGCCCTCCCCACATGTATTACCTCACACTTCTCCGGATTGAATTCCATTTGCCACTGTTCTGCCCACCTGACCAATTTATTGATATCTTCCTGCAGTCTGCAGCTTCCTTCTTCAGTATCAACCACACAGCCGATTTTAGCATCATCTGCAAACTTCTTAATCATACCCCCTATATTCAAGTCTAGATCATTGAGATATACCACAAAAAGCAAGGGACCTAGTACTGAGCCCTGTGGAACCCCACTGGAAACAGCCTTCCAGTCACAAAAACACCCCTCAACCATTACCCTCTGCTTCCTGCCTCTGATGCGGAGATGCCGGTGTTGGACTGGGGTGGACAAAACAGAGAAGTCGCACAATACCAGGTTATAGTCCAACAGTTTTATTTGAAATCACAAGCTTTCGGAGCGCTGCTCCTTCATCAGGTGAAGTAAAGGAATACAAATCGACAAAGCATATATAGATAGAGAACAATGCCTGTGAAGCGTACAATGGCAGACGACTACATTTAATCCTCCTGACTGCCTTTTGTCACACCTCGGCAGATAAACAATCAGGTCAGCCAGGAAATCACCACATCAAAGACATAGCAAGATACAACTGAGACAATGAGGTGGGGTTACAGGGGGTCTAATGTGTCAAAAGCTGCAGTCTGTATGGAAAACGATAAACTTTAAAAATTTTACTTTTTTTTTACTGGAAATCACATCTGTGAACAAGCCAACGACAACTCGAGTCTGGATGACTCTACGTCATGTAGCGTGACATGAACCCAAGATCCCGGTTGAGGCCGTCCTCATGAGTGCGGAACTTGGCTATCAGTTTCTGCTCGATGATTTTGCGTTGTCGTGTGTCTCTAAGGCCGCCTTGGAGAATGCTTACCCGCAGATCCGAGGCTGAATGTCCTTGACTGCTGAAGTGTTCCCCGACTGGGAGGTAACAATCCTGCCTGGCGATTGTTGCGCGGTGTCAGTTCATACGTTGTCTTAGTGTCTGCATGGTCTCGCCGATGTACCATGCTGCGGAGCATCCTTTCCTGCAACGTATGAGGTAGACAACGTTGGCCGAGTCACATGAGTATGTACCATGTATCTGGTGGGTAGTGTTCTCACGTGTGATGATGGTATCTGTGTTGATGATCTGGCATGTCTTGCAGAGGTTGCCGTGGCAGGGTTGTGTGGTGTTGTGGTCGCTGTTATCCTGAAAGTTGGGTAATTTGCTGCGAACGATGGTACTTCTGAGGTTAGGCAGCTGTTTGAAGGCAAGTAGTGGAGGCGTGGGGATGGCCTTAGCGAGGTGTTCGTCGTCATCGATGACATGTTGAAAGCTGCGAAGAACATGGCGTAGTTTCTCCGCTCCGGGGAAGTACTGGACGACGTAGGGTACCCTGTTGGTTGTGTCCCGTGTTTGCCTTCTGAGGAGGTCTATGCGATTTTTCGCTGTGGCCTGTCGGAACTGTCGATCGATGAGTCGAGCGTCATATCCCGTTCTTACGAGGGCGTTTTTCAGCGTCCGTAGGTGTCCATCGCGTTCCTCCTCGTCTGAGCAGATCCTGTGTATTCGCGGGGCTTGTCCATAGGGGATGGCTGCTTTAGCGTGGTTTGGGTGGAAGCTGGAGAAGTGGAGCATCGTGAGGTTGTCCGTGGGCTTGCGGTAGAGTGAAGTGCTGAGGTGTCAGTCTTTGATGGAGATTCGTGTGTCCAGGAATGAAACCGATTCTGAGGAGTAGTCCATGGTGAGTTTGATGGTGGGATGGAACTTGTTGATGTTATCGTGTAGTCTTTTCAGTGATCCTTCGCCGTGGGTCCAAAGGAAGAAAATGTCGTCGATGTATCTGGTGTACAGCGTTTGGCTGGAGGTCCTGGTCCTGAACTTAGAAATGATAAATCCTGGGGACTGGATGAATTGCATCTGAATATACAAAAACATGCAAGGGATGACCCCATTGCATTCTGGACCTCGCACCTCAAGAATGATGTCTGAGCTTTGGCGGGGGTTCAGCACAGATTGACCACAATGATACCCAGGCTAAAAGGGTTAAATGATGAGGACAGGTGGCACAGACTAGTCTTTTACTTCCTTGAATATAGAAAATTAAGGGTGATATCATTGAAGTGTTTAAGATGATGGAGAGATACTATTTCATTTGGTGGGAGAGTCCAGAACAAGGGGCAAAAGACTAAAATTAAAGCTAGGCTGATCAGGTGTGATGTCAGGAAGCACATCCTCACACAAAGGGTAGTAGAAATTGGGAATTCTCTCCCCAGAAAGCTGTTGAGGCTGGAGCTCAATGCACCAGTCTACTGATTTAGGGCCGAGTGTGGTACAAATCTGACCTCTCACCAAGGACTGTGTTTGAACTCCCCACATTCATTTTACACAAGCCCTTCAGATCAGTAGGGGTGAAAGGTCGAAGTTTTGACCCTCTGACACCTAGCCCATTGCTGAAGATTGTTTCGAGAGCTGTACCATGTCTATTCAGAATTCACCATAGAATTACAGCACAGAAACAGCCCATTCAGCCCAACAGGCCCATGCCAGTGTTTATGTTCCACACGAGCCTCCACCCACCTTATTTCACCTCACCCTATCATATCCTTCTATTCCTTTCTCCCTTATATTCTTATCCAGCTTCCCCTTAAAGGCACTCTGCTATTCACCTCAACTTTTCCACGTGCTAGCGAGCTCTACATTCTAACCACTCTCTGGGTGAAGAGGTTGCTCCTGAATTCCTTTTTGGATTTATTAGTGACTATCTTATATTTATGACCCCTAGTTTTGGACTCACCACACATGGTAACATCTTCGACATCTACCCCATCAAACCCCTTCATAATTATACAGATCTCTATTGGATCATCCCACAGCCTTCTCTCTTCTAGAGAAAAGAGCCCCAGCATGTTCAGTCAATCCGGATACTTTGAACCTCTCAGTTCTGGTATCATTCTTGTCAATCTTTTTTGCACATTCTCCAGTGTCTCTATATCCTTTTTGTAATATGGAGACCAGAACTGTACACAGTGCTCCATGTGGGGTCTAACCAAGGTTCTAAATACGTTTAGCATAACTTCGCTGCTTTTCAATTCTCTTACTCTAGAAATGAACCCCAGTGCTGAGTTTGCATTTTCATGGCCTTGTTAACCTGCTTTTAATGATTTGTGCATCTGTCCTCCTAGATCCCTTTGCTCCTCTACCCCATTTAGACACTTACTATCCAAGGAGTTCGTGGCCTCCTTATTCCTCCGACCAAAATCCACCTCACACTTCCCTATATTGAAATTGATTTGCCATTTACACACCAACCTGCCAGTTTATTAACATCTTGTATTTTGTCACAGTGCTCCTCAGTATTAACTATACGCCGGAATTTGGTATCATCTGTAAATTTGGAAATTACACCAACTATTCCTGGGTCTATATAATGGTGCCTCTGCTCTCTCTTCCCTTGCTTCTTTTAGTATCGGGGTTTTATCCTCCCTAACTTTTGCTAGTTTATCAATTATTTTCCCCCTTTCTATTATAAATGACTTGATATCTTTTCTGATCTCTTCTTCCAATGTCATGTCCACCTTGTTAGTCTACCTGGTGAAAACTGAGACAAAGTAATTCTCCAATATTGCTGCCATTACCTGAGTTTATCTTGGCCATCCTTCAGTGGTCCTGTCCCTATCCTGTTTTATGTTTTGTTCTTCATGCATCTGTAGAATACTTTACTTTTTCTCTTTATATTCCTTGATAATTTAATTTCATAGTAGCTCTTTGCCTTTTTAGTATTATTTTAACGTGACTGTGAACCCTGCTCCCCGAGGCATCCGAGTCCTATATGGAAATACACTCAGATCAGCAGGAATCGCCTGACAATTATTCAAACATTTCAGATAAATTTATAAAATGACCAAACAGATTCAATTAATGAAACAGGCTGTCAAAAATAAGGAAAAACAAGGCCCAGTAGATTTACAGAGAGCAACACATCGGAGGCATGTATACAAAGGCAAGCGGATATGCAATGAAATGAGCTTAGAACCAAAAGCAAGCTTCCCTCGAGATTAACAGCGAAATCTTGCAGGACTCCAAGCCCCTGGTGCAGCCTGGCACATCCTGGACAGCTCATTTTAAAACTGGGGGTGCAGAAGCTGTGATCAGCTCATGCAATGTGTTCAGAGCACGGGCTGGACACAGTGTGAAAGAGTTTGTGTTCGGACAGTCCTGTTACATCAGGAATCCTGACACTGAGAGAAAGAGAAAGGGAGAAACTGGAAGAGAGAGAGAGAGAGAGAGACGGGGCAGAGAGAGAGGAAATAGAGTCAGAGGGGAGAAAGACAGAGGGAGAGGGAGGGAGAGGGAGAAAGAGAGGGAGAGATGGGCAGAGTGAGAGGAAACAGAGATAGCAAAATAAGTGAGACAAACAGACACCAAAGCAAAAAGAGGGAGTGGGAGACAGAGAATGATGCAGAGATAGAGAGGAGGGAAAGATCAGATAGTGGCCGACATGGCAAGAGAGAGAGAATGATGCAGAGGGAAGAGAGCGGGTCGATACAAGCGTAGAGAGGGGCACCGAGAGGTAGAGAAGAGAAAAGCAGAGAGTAAGAGACAACGAGGGGGGGGGGGGGGAAGAGAGAGAGAGAGAGAGAGAGAGAGAGAGAGAGAGAGAGAGAGAGAGAGAGCACAAAGGTGAATGACAGAAAACGAGGCAGTAAGAGATAAGGCCAATGAGAGAGAAAGAAACAGGCAGAGAGATGAGAGTGAGGCAGAGAGATAAAATGAGGCAGATAGCGAAAGAGAGAAAAAACATGATAGAGGAAGCATGGGCTAGATAGAGAGTAGATCTCCCTCCACACTGTCCCATCAAACGGTCTATTTCCAATCTGCCTGAAGAAACCTGTTCAAGTGAGATATCTTGAACCCCGAACGGTCAGAGTGCTGACACTCTGGGACACCTGTCTTATCTCAGTACCTTTCTGAATGTGTTATTAGGGGCTTGCAGAGATTCCCTGTAGCGGTTTCCTCTTCCCGTTTCCTGCAAATCCCAAATCTTCTCCCAGCCTCATTACACCCGCAAACAGCTTGTTCTCGGACACACTGATCCTAAAGAGAAACAAGACACGGATGTGAAGCTGCGATCAATGCAGTAAATTTTATTTCTGAGTACAGCCCATTATTCTGACAGCAGTAACACAGGGTCAGGGGTTACAGGATCTAAACAATCAAACAGAGCCTGCTTCCTGTGAAGGAAGGTTTCATTCAGTGAGAACGTGGAGAGCTCGGGCTGGTGGGAATCCATCACTGGATCTTTCACTGTTTCGGACTGCAACATCCGAACCCACCGGGGAAGGATAGAGGAACAGATAGATACGTAGGGGGAGTTGGAGCAATCGCCAGGACTGGTGAACTATTCCAAATAGAGATTCACTTGCTGAGGGTTTGCAGGAGTTGTTTGCTGCTGTTAAATACCAGAATCAAATTACTCAGAATGCACCAATTTAAACAGAAAATTCAGCACTTTCTGGGGAGGTGATTAGCCCAGACACATTGGTACCTGAACAGTATTTAGAAAGGAAAGGAACACGGGGAAGGTGGAACAGATACTGACAGACCCAAACATAGACACACGCGCACACACAGATACACATATAAGCAGAGACATTTACACACACACGTAGAGACATACCCTTAAACAGACACAAGCACGCTTCAGCTGGACAGAGCTCTGGTTAGATCCCACCTGGAGAACTGCATTCAGTTCTGGGCACCGCATCTCAGGAAGGATATATTGGCCTTGGAGTGGGAGCAGTGCACATTCACCAGAATGACACCGGAGCTAAAAGGGCTCAATTATGAGGACAGGTTGCAGAGACTAGATCCGTATTCCCTGACATATAAAGGATTAACTGGTGATATAATTGAGGTGTTTAAGATCATAGAATCAAAGAATAGTACAGTACACAAGGAGGGCATTCGGCCCATCAATTCTGTGCCAGCTCTTTTGAAGAGCAATCCAGTTAGTCCCACTCCCCCGCTCTTTCCCCATATCCCTGTAATTTTTTCTTCAAGTATTTATCCAATTGCCTTTTGAAAGCTACTATTGAACCTGTATCCAGCACCCTATCAGGCAGATCATTCCAAATCCAAACCACTCGTTGCATAAACAAGTTTTTCCTCATCTCACCTCTGGTTCTTTTGCCAATCATCTTAAATCTGTGCTCTCTCGTTATCGACCCCTCAGTGATTGGCAACAGTTTCTCTGTATTTACTCTATCTAAACCCTACATGATTTAAACACCTCTATCAAATCTCCTCTTCGCCTTCTCTGCTCGAAGGAGAACAACCCCAGCTTCTCCAGTCTATCCATGTAACTGTAATCCTTCAACCCTAGAACCATTCTAGTAAATCTCTTCTGCACCCTCTCCAAAGCCTTGACACCCTTCCTGAAATGTGGTGCCTAGAATTGGACAAAATACTCCAGCTGAGGCCAAACTAGTGTTTTATATAGGTTCAGCATAACTTCCTGACTATTATACTCCACGCCTCTTTATAAACCCCAGTATCCCATATGCTTTAACTACTTGATGTCATCCAAAACTTGGCTGCCCGTGTCCTAACTCGCACCAAGTCCCGTTCGCCCATCATCCCTGTGCTCGCTGACCTACATTGGCTCCCAGTTTAGCAGCGCCTCGATTTCAAAATTCTCATCCTTGTTTTCAAATCCCTCCATGGCCTCGCCCCTCCCTATCTCTGTTATCTCCTTCAGCTGCCACCCGCCCGAGATATCTGCGCTCCTCTAATTCTGCCCTCGAGCATCCCTGATCATAGTCGCTCAGCCTTTGGAGGCCGTGCCTTCTGTTGCCTCGGCCCCAAGCTCTGGAATTCCCTGCCTAAACCTGCCCGCCTCGCTACCGCTCTGTCCTCCTTTAAGACGCTCCTTAAAACCTACCTTTTGGTCACCTTCCCTAATTTATCCTTATGTGGATCGGTGTCCAATTTTTGTGTCTTAAAATACTCCTGTGCAGCGCCTTGGGATGTTTTACTACATTAAAGGTGCAATATAAATAAAAGTTGTTGTTTGTTAACCTGTCCTGCCCCCAAAGATCTGTTCTTGCACCCCCTTTAAATTTGTACCATTTAGCTTGGATTGTCTCTCCTCATTGTTCCTACCAAACTGTATAACCTCACACTTTCTGCGTTGAATTTCATCTGCCATGTGTCCGCCCAATCCACCAGCCTGTCTATGTCTTCTTGAAGTCTATTACTATCTTCCTCACTGTGTTCTACACTTCCAAGTTTTGAGTCAGCTGGAAATGTCCACATTGTGCCCTGCACCCCCAAGTCCAAGTCAAAATATTTCAATAGTTCAAAATTTAGATTGATAGATTATTATTAGGTAAGAGTGTTGTGTCTATACATACACACAGACACAAATATAGACATGCAGACACAAATACACACACATAGAAAAACATGCACACAAAAAACAGACACTCTTACACAAACAAACATTCAGACAGACACAGAAACACACAAATTACAGACAGACACACAGACTGAGCAGGAGGGAGAGGGTTAAGGTTGCAGGTGGATTGAAATCAGTGTCGGAGAGAGATTTTAAACAGGCTTTTGAAGGCAGTTGTTAAGTGTGTAACAGTCAGTCTGCCGATTTAGGGCCGCGTGTGGTACAAACCTGACCTCACCAAGGACTGTGTTTGAACTCCCCACATTCATTTTACGCAAGACCTTCAGATCGGTAGGGGTGAAAGGTCAGAGTTTTGACCCTCTGACACTCAGCCCATTGCTGAAGATTGTTTTGAGTGTTGTACCGTGTCTATTCAGAATTCACCATAGAATTACATAGTATTTACAGCACAGAAACATGCCATTCAGCCCAACAGGTCCATGCCGGTGTTTAATGTTTCCCCGCCCCGAGCCTCCACTTCCCTTACTTCACCTCACCCTACCATCATATCCTTCTATTCCTTTCTTCCTCATATTCTTATCTAGCTTCCCCTTAAAGACACTCTGCTATTCACCTCAACTACTCCATGTGCCAGCAAGCTCTACATTCCAAGC
Source organism: Squalus acanthias (assembly GCA_030390025.1). Classification (NCBI taxonomy): domain Eukaryota; kingdom Metazoa; phylum Chordata; class Chondrichthyes; order Squaliformes; family Squalidae; genus Squalus; species Squalus acanthias. The sequence goes on from CM059449.1 coordinate 39,738,892, forward strand.
ACTCTCTGGGTGAAGAGGTTTCTCCGGAGTTCATTATTGGATTTATTAGTGACTATCTTATATTTATGACCCCTAATTTTGGACTCCCCACAAGTGGCAACATCTTCTCTACAGCTACCCCATCAAGATCTCTATTACATCATCACTCAGCCTTCTCTTTTCCAGAGAAAGGAGCCCCAGCAGGTCAGTCATTCTGGATACTTGGAACCTCTCAGTTCTGGTATCATTCTTGTCAATCTTTTTTGCACCTTCGACAGTGCCTCGATGTCCTTTCGTAATATGGAAACCAGAACTGTACACAGTGCTCCAAGTTTGGTTTAACCAAGGTTCGATACGCATTTAACATAACTGCTCTGCTTTTCAATTCTCTTACTCTAGAAATGAACCCCAGAGCTTTGTTTGCATTTTCATGGTCTTGTTAACCTGCTTTTAATGATTTGTGCATCTGTCCCTCTGGATCCCTTTGCTCCTCTACCCCCATTTAGACACTTACTTTCCAAGGAGTATGTGGCCTTCTTATTCCTCCTACCAAAATGCACCACCTCCCACCGATCAACATTGAAATTCATTTGCCATTTACACACCCATCATACAAGTTTATTAACATCTTGTATATTGTCACAGTCCTCCTCAGTATTAACTATAATCCCGAATTTGGTGTCATCAGCAAATTTTGAAATTATACTGCCAATTTGCGAGTATATATAATAGTGCCTCAGCTATCTCTTCCCTTGCTTCATTCAGTATGTGCGAATACAATACATCCAGACCCGTGCATTTATTCTCTGTAACTATAACTAGTTTATCAATTATTTTCCCCCTTTCTATTTAAAATGACTTGACATTAGAAGAGATCAAAAAAGATATCAAGTCCACCTTGTTAGTCTACCTGATAAAAACTGAGGCAAAGTAATTCTCCAATATTTCTGCCATTTCGCTGTCATTCCCTGTGAGTTTATCTTGTGCATCCTTCAGTGGCCCTGTCCCTATCCTGTTTTACCTTTTGTTTTATGTGTCTGTAGAATACTTTAGGAATACAAAAAGAAATAGTAAATAATTAATTTCAGTTGCTCTTCGCCTTCCTAATTGTTTTTTTTTTACTTCTTTCCCAACCTCTTCCTATTCCCTTTTGTCATCCTCTCCTTTATTGTCACTGTACTCAGTCTCTGCCTTTTTCTTTAGTTTCAATTTTGCCCTCATTTCTTTATTCATCCCTGGCGTTTCATTATTGGCTAGATTGTTCCTGTTTTTACTGAATATATTTCTCCTGAACTGTACTGATCACCTTTTTAAATATTTCCCGCTGCTATTCTATGTGTCAATATTCTCTTCCAGTTTATCTTCCCCAGTTCCATTTGCATCACCTCAAAATCAGATTTTTCCAAACTGTTACTTTTGTCTTTCTCAATCATTATCTTAAACCTGATTATGTTGTGATCGATATTGTCTAGATTTTCACCCAAGCTTCTCTTATCCGCTCTGGTTCATTACCCATTATAGATCCATCAGTGATTCCTCTCTTGTTGGGCTTCTTACGTACTGGGTAAGAAAGGAGTCCTGAACACACTGTAAATACTCCATTCCCTTTTCCCCTTGCCAGATTATTTGGTGTAGTCAAAATCTCCCATGATTATGATAATATTTTACTGATTTTATAGATTTGCTGACATATTTTCCCTTCAGTTTCCTTTCACTGCTAGGCGGTCTCTAGAATAACTTTTTAGCGTTATTTTAACGTGTGTCCTATATGGAAATACGCTCAGATCAGCAGGAATCACTTGCCAATTCTTCAAAAATTTACAAAATGACCACACAGATTAAATTGAAGAAACAGGCTGTCAAAAATAAGGAGAAACATGACCCAGCAGATATACAGAGAGGAGCACAGCAGAGGCATGTATACAAAGGCAGGCAGATATGTAACTGGACAATGAAATGTAATAAAATGAGTTCAGGACTGGGGCTGGATGAGATGTGGAGGCAAGCTTCCCTCTAGACTAACAGTGAAATCTTGCAGGGCTCCAATCCCCTGGTGGGGTCTGTACATCCCGGACAGCTCATTTTAAAACTAGGGGTGTAGAAGCTGTGATCAACTCATGCAATGTGTTCAAAGTTCGGGTTGGGCTTGTGTTGTGACAGGCCTGTTACATCAGGAATCGAGAGAGAGAGAGAAAAGAGACAGAGCAAAGGGGAATGAAAGAGAAAATGAGGCGAGGAGAGATAGAGCCATTGAGAAAGAAACAGCTGAGAGTGAGGCAGAGTGAGTTGAGGGAAAGAGAGAGAGAGAGAGAGAGAGAGAGAGAGAGAGAGAGAGAGAGATTAAATGAGGCAGATAGCGAAAGAGAAAAAACCAAGATAGAGGATGGATGGGTTAGATAGAGAGAGTAAATCTCCCTCTACACTGCCCCATCAAACAATCTGTGGGTCTGATGCAATAGATGTCTATTTCCAATCTGCCTGAAGAAACCGCTTCAAGTTAAACAGCTTGAACCCCGAACGGTCAGAGTGCTGACACTCCAGGACACCTGGCTTATCTCAGTACCTTTCTGAATGTGTTATTAGACACATGCTGAGAGATTCCCATGTCCTGCAATTCCCAAATCTTCTCCCAGCCTCATTCCACCCACGAACACCTTGTCTTCGGACACACTGATCCTAAAGAGAAACAAGACACGGATATGAAGCTGTGATCAATGCAGTAAGTTTTATTTCTGAGTACAGCCCATTATTCTGACAGCAGTAATACAGGGTCAGGGGTTTTGGGGCCTAAACAATCAAACAGAGCCTGCTTCCTGTGAAGGAAGGTTTCATTCAGTGAGAACGTGGAGAGCTCGGGTTGGTGGGAATCAGTCACTGGATCTTTCACTGTTTCGGTCTGCAACATCCAAACCCACCGGGGAAGGATAGTGGGACAGACAGATACATAGGGGGAGTTGGAGCAGTCTCCGGGACTGGTGAACTATTCCAAATAGAGATTCAGTTGTTGAGGATTTGCAGGAGTTGTTTCCTGCTGCTAAATACCAGAATCAAATTAAACTGAATGCACCAATTTAAACAGAAAATACACACATCCCACACCTCTTACTGGCGAGATTTAGGGGTCCAAGAACTTAAATCAGTAAAAGCTCGTGGACAGGTACAAAAATAATTAAAGAGGCTCATGGAATGTTGGTGCTTCAGCTGTGGAGAGCTCTGGAAAGACCCCATCTGGAGAATTGCATTCAGTTCAGGGCACCGCACCTCAGGAAGGATATACTGGCCTTGGAGAGAGTGCAGCACAGATTCACCAGAATGTTACCAAAGGTTAAATTATTTATTTTATTTGTTCCTGGGATGTGGGAATCTTTGGTTGGCCAGCATTTATTGTCCATTATTGTCCTTCAGAAGATGGTGGTGAGCCGCCTTCTTGAACCACTGCAGTCCATGTGGTGAAGGTACTCCCACAGTGCTGTTAGGGAGGGAGGGCCAGGATTGTGAGGAGAGATTACATAAACTAGGCTTGTATTTGCTGGAATATAGAAGGTTAAGGGGTGATTTCATTTGATTTAGGTTTTTAGGATGTTAAAAGGAAATGCCAAGGCAGAGAGAGAGAAACTAAAGAGACAGAAACTATTTCCACTGGTGGAGGAGTCTAGGTCAAGGGGACAGAATCTCAAAATCAAAGCCAGGCCATTCAGGATAGAAGTTAGGGAACACTTCTTCACGCAAAGGCTGGTTGAAGTATGGAACTCTCCCACAAAAAGCAGTAGATGCTAGCGTAACTAATAATTTAATTCCGAGATCAATAGATTTTTGCCAGGCAAGGGTCGAGAAAGGATACAGAGCCAAGGCAGGTGGATGGAGTTATGATACAGATCAGCCATGATCTCACGGAATGGGGAAACAGGCTCGAGGGGCTGAATAGCCTACTCCTGTTCCTACCTCCACTTTATAGAGTGTCAGCAAAGGCAGGTAAAGTACTGAGCTCCCTCTTCATTACCTAGACATTACCACTGTTACTCTGTTCCCCTCCCCGCTCCATACCATTTCCGTTCCTGAATTTATAAACTTGAATATAGAAAAGTATGGGTGATATCATTGAGGTTTTATGATGATCGAGAGATACTATTTCATCTGGTGGGAGAGTCCAGAAAAAGGGGCAAAACCTTAAAATTAAAGCTAGGCTGTTCAGGTGTGATGTCAGGAAGCACTTCTGCACACAAAGGGTGGTAGAAATCTGGAACTCCCCCAAAAAAGCTGTTGAGGCTGGAACTCAATTAAAAAATTCAAAACTCAGATTGATAGATTTTCGTTAGGTAGGGTTCTGTGTGTCTGTTTATAGACACACAGACAGACGCACACTGACACACACACCAGCACAAGAGACACATGCAGAAACACCTACACAGCCATACCCACATATACAGACACAAAAAAACACACGTATAGCAGGACACAAACACACACATGTACAGACACACAGACTGAGCAGGAGAGAATGGGTTAAGGTTGTAGGTGGATTGAGATCAGTGACAGAGAGAGCGGGTTTAAACAGGCTTTTGAAGGCACTTGATCGGCATGTAACAGCCACTGTGCCGATTTAGGGCCGAGTGTGGTACAAATCTGACCTCTCACCAAGGACTGTGTTTGAACTCCCCACATTCATTTTACACAAGACCTTCAGATCAGTAGGGGTGAAAGGTCAGAGTTTTGACCCTCTGACACCCAGCCCATTGCTGAAGATTGTTTCGAGTGCTGTACCGTGTCTTTTCAGAATTCACTACAGAATTACATAAAGGTAATCCAAAGGTCTTCTATGGGCATATTAACAGTAAAAGGGTTGTCAGAGGAGCGGTGGGGCCGATTAGGGACCAAAATGGAGAACTATTGGTGGAGGCAGAAGGCACGGCTGAGGTACTAAATGAGTACGTTGCATCGGCGCTAACCAAGGAAGAGGATTTGTCAAAGTTATGGTAAACGAGGAGATTGCTGGGATACTGGATGAGATAAAAATAGATAAAGAGGTGGTACCAGACAGGCTGGCAGTAATTAAAGTGAATAAGTCACCCGGTCCGGATGGGATACATCCGAGGTTACTGTGGGGAGTAAAGGTAGAAATTGCATTGGTGCTGACCACAATCTTCCAATCCTCCTTAGATACAGGGGTGGTGCCAAAGGACTGGAGGATTGCAAATGTTACACCCTGGTTCAAACAAGGAGAGAAGGATAAACCTGGCAATTACAGGCCAGTCAGCTTAACCTCGGTGATGGGAATCTTTTAGAAACAATAATCCGGAGAACTCCATGTGTGGTCTAACCAAGGTTCTATACACGTTTAAAATACCTTCTCTGATTTGCATATCTGTCATTCTAGAAATGAACCCCAGTGCTTTGTCTGCATTTTCATGGCCTGGTTAACCTGCTTTTAACGATTTGTGCATCTGCCCCTCTGGATCCCTTTGCTCCTCTGCCCCATTTCAACACTTACTTTCCAAGGAGTGTGTGGCCTCCTTATTCCTCCTACCAAAATTGTAGCCTCTCACACCTATCTATATTGAAATTCATTTGCCATTTACACGCCAACCTGCCAGTTCATTAACATCTTGTATTTTGTCACAGTGCTCCTCAGTGTTAACTATATACTAGAATTTGGTGTCATCTGTAAATTTGGAAATTACACTAACTAATCCCGAGTATATATATAACAGAGCCTCTGCTCTCTCTTCCCTGGCTTCTTTTAGTATTGGGGTTTTATCCTCTAACTTTTGCCAGTTTATCAATTATTCCACCCTTTCTATTTTATATGTCTTGATCTCTCTTTTCATCTCTTCTTCCAATATCATGTCCACCTTTTTTTGTCTGCCTGGTAAAAACTGAGGCAAAGTAACTATCCAATATTTCTGAAACAGAAACAAAAATTGCTGGAAATATTCAGCCAGTCAGGTGCTGCAAATACTCAGCAGTTCAGGCTTTTGTCTCCAATATTTCTGCCATTTCGCTGTCATTACCTGTTGGTTTATCTTGTGATCCTTTAGTGGCTCTGTCGCCATCCTGAATTTCCTATTATTTATGTGCCTGTACAATACTTTACTATTTCTTTTTATATTCCGTGATCATTTAATTTTGCAGTTCCTTTTCGCCTTCCTAATTGTTTTTCTTACAATTTCCCAACCTCTTCCTAGTCCCTTTTCTCATCCTCTCCTTTATTGTCACTGTACTCAGTGTGTGCATTTTCCTTCAGTATCCATTTTGCCCTCATCTCTTTATTCAGCCCCGGTGTTTTATTATGGGCTAGTTTGTTCTTGTTTTGTAGTGGAATATATTTCTCTTGAACTCTGATCACCTTTTTAAATATATCCCACTGCTGTTCTCTCTTTGTCTCTCTCTTCTGTTCCATGTTGATCTTCCCTAGTTCCATTGTCATCACCTCAAAAATCAGCTTTTTCACAATCTTATTACTACTTTTGTCTTTCTCAATCATTATTACGATGCTGTGATCGATACTGTGTAGATTTTCACCGAAGCTCACTTCTCTTATCTGCTCTGGTTCATTTCCCATTATAGATCCATCACTGATTCCTCTCTTGTTGGGCTTCTTACGTACTGGGTAAGAAAGGAGTCCTGAACACACTGTAAATACTCCATTCCCTTTTCCCCACATCCTCCTGACAGATTATTTGGTGTAGTTAAAATCTCCCATGATTGGATGATGTTTTTACTCTTTCTATAGATTAACTGACATAGTTTCCTTCCACTGCTAGGCGGTCTCTACAATAACCTGTTTAGCTTTATTTCAACGTGACCGAGAGCTCTGCTCCCCCGAAGCATCTGCATCCAATATGGAAATATGCTCAGATCAGCAGGAATCACTTGTCAATTGTTGCAACATTTCAGATACTTTTACAAAATAACCAATTACTGTGGGGGGGGGGGGGGGGACAGAGGCTGAGCCTGGATCAAACTCTGCTTCAGACCCAGCTGGTGTCTGGGGGCCGGAGTCCAGGCCCCTCACTGTCAGCCCCGCTCCTCCCTCTCCCACCCCGGACTGCGCCCGCAGCGGCTCAGTCCCGGGGCACGCGCCCGCTGCGGCTCAGTCCCGGGACACTCACCCTCAGCCCCCGAGGCCGCGGGTTCAGGCGGGGCCGGTCCTCCGGCCAATCCACTCCGGCGCCGCTCTCTCGGAATCTCTCGCTGACTTTCCGCCATTTTGTTTTTTTGACTTCACCAACCGCTTCCATCCGGGGACCCGGGACATGCGCAGTGCGGCCTCAGAGCGCGCTCATCGAGTCGGTGTTATCCGGCCCTGCTATTGGGGGAAAACAGCTGATTGACAGCGCGTCCACCAATCGGCGCCCGGCACAGCGCTTCCCGCCCCACCCACCGTCTCAGTCGTGGGCGGGGCCGCTCGTGGTTGCGTGGCGGCCGATTTGAACCCAGATGTTTAACTATTTTGTTTTATGTTCCTTGATAATTTAATTTAATAGTTCCTCTTTGCCTTCATAATTGTTTTTTTTTACTTCTCTCTTATTATGCAGTCCTCTGCTGTCTATGTACTTAATGTCTGCCTCTTACCTTTCGCTCAATTGTTTCCTTATGGCTTTATTCATCCATGGACTCTCATTAGTGTTTCGTTTGTTTTTTCCTTTTCGAGGAATATATTTTTCCATGTTGAACACCGTTTTAAATGTTTCCCATTGTCGTTCTATATGTCGTTGTTTGTCAATATTGTTGCCCATTTTATCTTCCCAAGTTTTAATCTCAGCCCCTCAAAATCAGCTTTTCTCCAATCTATTAACTTGGTTTTTGCCATTCTTACCTCCATCTCTATTGTCATCTTAAAGCGTATTATATTATGGTCACTATTGCCTATATGTTCCGCTACTTTTACTTCTCTTATCTGCTCTGGCTCATTCCCCATCGTAGATCCAATAGTGAATCCTCCCTTGTTGGGCTTTTTTACATATTGGGTTAGAATGGAGTCCTGTAGACATTGTAGGAACTCCATTCCCTTACCTACCTCTTCTGTCCAATTAATATCGGGGTAGTTGAAATTCCCCATGATTATTATTCTATGTTTTTTACTCATTTCTCTAATTTGTCTGTATAGTTCTTCCTCCACCTCCCTTCCATTATTAGGTGGTCTGTAGACTACGCCTGTTAATGTGATTGATCCTTTATTTATATCTATATGGATTCTATTTTTGTTTTGCTGATATCTACGTCCCTTTTTTCTACTGCCATTATGTTATCCCTAATAAGTACAGCTACTCCAACTCCCCGTTTTCCCTCTCTATCTTTTCTAAATATGTTATACCCTGCAATGTTTAATTCCCCATCCTGATTTTTCTGCAGCTATGTCTCCGTAATCCCGACGATGTCTGGTTCCTCCCAACGCACGGATGAAATTACACATTGCAAAGTACTTTATTGCTCAGGTAGGAAGGATCTAATTGCACATTCCAGACAAACTGTTGGGTATGTCTTGACCACCAAGGGGGCCAATCAGAAACCTGGTGTTGTCCTCGAAGAGGTCCAATCAGAAATCTGGTGTTGTCCTCCAAGGGACCAATCAGAAATCTGGTGCGGTCCTCCAAGGGACCAATCAGAAATCAGGTGTTGTCCTCCAAGGGACCAATCAGAAATCAGGTGTTGTCTTCCAAGGGGACCAGTCATAAATCTGGTGTTGCAAATAATTACAGCCCCTCTACATCCACAGTCACACTGGTGGCATTGGCACCAACTAACATGAACAGATCAGTAGAGATCTACCGGGTGACATTCCCTTCGAGCCCCATTTAGGGCGTTATATCAGAAAAACTGGAAAAGTTAGCGGCGCTAACCACTTCCAAGTGTCTGTGGGATGTCTCCGGATATAACCAGGGGGGTTCTAAGTGTCTGTGGGATGTCTCCGGATATAACCAGTGGGGTTCCAAGTGTCTGTGGGATGTCTCAGGATATAACCAGGGGAGTTCCATGGGCTGTGGGAGTGGATTAAATGAGTGGGTAGAGTCAGTGATAGGTGAGAGTGTACATGTGCTGTGGGAGGAGATTGAATGGGTGTGGAGAGTCTGTGATAGGGCAGAGTGTACATGGGCTGTGGGAGGAGATTGAATGGGTTCGGAGAGTCAGTGATAGGGGAGAGTGTACATGGGCTGTGGGAGGAGATTGAATGGGTTCGGAGAGTCAGTGATAGGGGAGAGTGTACATGGACTGTGGGAGGAGATTAAATGGGTGATTATCAGTGACAGTGGGGATTGTACATGGGCTGTGGGAGGAAATTCAATGGTTGGGGAGGGTCTGTGGTAGCGGAGAGTGTACATGGGCTGCAGGAGCAGATTAAATGTGTGGGGAAAGTCCGTGATAGGGGAGCGTGCCCATGGGCTTTGGGAGGGGATTGCATGGGTGGGTAGAGTCTGTGATAGGGGACAGTGTACATTGGCTGTGGGAGGAGATTAAATGGGTGGGGAGAGTCAGTGATAGGGGAGAGTGTACATGGGCTGTGGAAGGAGATTAAATGGGTGGTTCGTCAGTGATAGGGGAGAGTGTATATGGGCTGTGGGAGGAGATTGAATGGGTGGGGAGAGTCAGTGATCGGGGACGTATCCATGTGTTCTTGGAGGAGATTCAATGGGTGGGGAGATCAATGATAGGGGAGAGTATACATGGGCTGTGGGAGGAGATTAAATGGCTGGAGAGAGTCAATGATAGGGGTGAGTGTACATACATGGGCTGTGGGAGGAGATTGAATGGGTGCGGAGAATCAATGATAGGGGTGAGTGTACATACATGGGCTTTGGGAGGAGATTAAATGGCTGGAGAGAATCAGTGATAGGGGAGAGTGTACATGGGCTGTGGGAGGAGATTAAATGGGTGTGGAGAGTCAGTGATAGGGGAGAGTATACATGGGCTGGGGGAGGAGATTAAATGGCTGGAGAGAATCAGTGATAGGGGAGAGTGTACATGGGCTGTGGGAGGAGATTAAATGGGTGGGTAGAGTCAGTGATAGGGGAGAGTGTACATGGGCTGTGGGAGGAGATTAAATGGGTGGGTAGAGTCAGTGATAGGGGAGAGTGTACATGGACTGTGGGAGGAGATTAAATGGGTGGATAGAGTCAGTGATAGGGGAGAGTGTACATGGGCTGTGGAAGGAGATTAAATGGGTGGTTCGTCAGTGATAGGGGAGAGTGTATATGGGCTGTGGGAGGAGATTGAATGGGTGGGGAGAGTCAGTGATCGGGGACGTATCCATGTGTTCTTGGAGGAGATTCAATGGGTGGGGAGATCAATGATAGGGGAGAGTATACATGGGCTGTGGGAGGAGATTAAATGGCTGGAGAGAGTCAATGATAGGGGTGAGTGCACATACATGGGCTGTGGGAGGAGATTGAATGGGTGCGGAGAGTCAATGATAGGGGTGAGTGTACATACATGGGCTTTGGGAGGAGATTAAATGGCTGGAGAGAATCAGTGATAGGGGAGAGTGTACATGGGCTGTGGGAGGAGATTAAATGGGTGTGGAGAGTCAGTGATAGGGGAGAGTATACATGGGCTGGGGGAGGAGATTAAATGGCTGGAGAGAATCAGTGATAGGGGAGAGTGTACATGGGCTGTGGGATGTGATTAAATGGGTGGGGAGAGTCAGTGATAGGGGAGAGTGTACATGGGCTGTGAGAGGAGATTAAATGGGTGGTTAGTCAGTGATAGGGGAGAGTGTACATGGATTGTGGGAGGAGATTAAATGGGTGGGTAGTCAGTGATAGGGGAGAGTGTACATGGGCTGTGGCATGTGATTAAATGGGGGGTTAGTCAGTGATAGGGGAGAGTGTACATGGGCTGTTGGATGTGATTAAATGGTTGGGTAGTCAGTGATTGGGGAGAGTGTACATGGGCTGTGGGAGGAGATTAAATGGGTGGGTAGAGTCAGTGATAGGGGAGAGTGTACATGGGCTGTGGGAGGAGATTACATGGGTGGGTAGAGTCAGTGATAGGGGAGAGTGTACATGGACTGTGGGAGGAGATTAAATGGGTGGACCGAGTCAGTGATAGGGGAGAGTGTACATGGGCTGTGGGAGGAGATTAAATGGGTGGTTAGTCAGTGATAGGGGAGAGTGTACATGGGCTGTGGGAGGAGATTAAATAGTTGGTTAGTCAGTGATAGGGGAGAGTGTACATGGGCTGTGGGAGGAGATTAAATGGGTGGACCGAGTTAGTGATAGGGGAGAGTGTACATGGGCTGTGGGAGGAGATTAAATGGGTGGTTAGTCAGTGATAGGGGAGAGTGTACATGGGCTGTGGGAGGAGATTAATTGGGTGGGTAGAGTCCGTGATAGGGGAGAGTGTACATGGACTGTGGGAGGAGATTAATTGGGTGGGTAGAGTCCGTTATAGGGGAGAGTGTACATGGACTGTGGGAGGAGATTAAATGGGTGGGTAAAGTCCGTTATAGATACATAGATACATAGAAGATAGGAGCAGGAGTAGGCCATCCGGCCCTTCGAGCCTGCTCCGCCATTTAATGAGATCATGGCTGATCCTCCAATTCAGTATCCCGTCCCCGCCTTCTCTCCGTAACCCTTAACCCCTTTTGCCTGTAGAAATATATCTAATTCCCTCTTAAATATATTTAATGAGCTGGCGTACACTGCCCTCTGTGGCAATGAGTTCCACAGGTTCACCACCCTCTGAGTGAAGAAATTCCCCCTCATTTCTGTCCTAAATGGTTTAGCCCTTATCCTTAAATTATGTCCTCTAGTTCTGTTCTCACCCGCCAAGGGAAACATTCCTTCTGCATCTAGTCTGTCTAGACCTGTCAGAATTTTATACACTTCTATGAGGTCCCCTCTCAATCTTCTAAACTCCAGTGTGTACATCCCTAAACTACATAGTCTCTCCTCATAGGTCAATCCCGCCATTCCTGGTATCAGCCTGGTGAATCGCCGCTGCACCCCCTCCATGGCAAGAACATCTTTCCTCAGATGAGGCGACCAAAACTGTACACAGTACTCGAGGTGTGGTCTCACCAGTGCCCTGTACAGCTGCAGCAAGGTATCCCTGTTCCTGTATTCCAACCCTTTTGCTATGAAGGCCAGCATACCGTTTGCCTTCTTGATCGCCTGTTGCACCTGCATGCTCGCCTTCAGTGACTGGTGTACAAGAACACCCAGGTCTCTCTGTACTTCCCCCTCTCCCAATTTATTGCCATTTAAATAATAATTTGCCCTCCCGTTCCTGCACCCAAGGTGGATAACTTCGCACTTGTCCACATTATAGTGCATCTGCCATTTATCCGCCCAATATAGGGGAGAGTGTACATGGGCTGTGGGAAGAGATTAAATGGGTGGTTAGTCAGTGATAGGGGAGAGTGTACATGGGCTGTGGGAGGAGATTAAATGGGTGGTTAGTCAGTGATAGGGGAGAGTGTACATGGGCTGTGGGAGGAGATTAAATGGGTGGTTAGTCAGTGATAGGGGAGAGTGTACATGGGCTGTGGGAGGAGATTAAATGGGTGGTTAGTCAGTGATAGGGGAGAGTGTACATGGACTGTGGGAGGAGATTAAATGGGTGGTTAGTCAGTGATAGGGGAGAGTGTACATGGGCTGTGGGAGGAGATTAAATTGGTGGGGAGAGTCAGTGATAGGGGAGAGTGTACATGGGCTGTGGGATGTGATTAAATGGGTGGTTAGTCAGTGATAGGGGAGAGTGTACATGGGCTGTGGGATGTGATTAAATGGGTGGGGAGAGTCAGTGACAGCCAGGTGTTTACATGGGCTGTGGGAGGAGTTTAAATGGGTGTTTGATAAAGTTCCTTACCAATAGTTGCCTGAATGTTTTATTTTGCTGATGAAGGTGGAATCGGAGAAAGATCGTACAGTTCAAACCAGAGAATGGAGCAGCACTGCCTACGTTCAGTCCAAAAGTCGGCCTTCCGAAACCCAGGGACGCTGCATCCTCCCCACCTCAGAACTACCAGCTGTGACACCAGCAATCTGCAGAAGGCGGCATGTTTGGAGACGCCGATCAGATCTCCCCCAGCATTGCTGATATCGTTCGTTGTTTGTTCTTCATTCTCGGGATGTGGACGTCGCTGACAAGACTGGCATTTATGGCCCAGCCCTCGTTGCCCTTGAGAAAGTAGAGGTGGTGGGCTTTCTTCTTCAATCGCTGCAGTCCGTGGGGTGAAGGTGCTCTCTCAGTGCTGTTAGGGAGGGACTTCGAGGATTTAACCCTGAAAAGTGTGAGGTGATGCATTTTGGGAGGACTAACAAGGCAAGGGAATACACAATGAATGGTCGGACCCTAGGAAGGACAGAGGATCAGAGGGACCTTGGTGTGCATGTACATAGATCCCTGAAGGCAGCAGGACAGGTAGAGAAGGTGATTAAAAAGGCATATGGGATACTTGCCTTCATTAGCCGAGGCATAGAATATAAGAGCAGGGAGGTTATGATGGAGCTGTACAAAACGCTAGTTAGGCCACAGCTGGAATACTGTGTGCAGTTCTGGTTGCCACACTATAGGAAGGATGTGATTGCATTGGAGAGGGTGCAGAGAAGATTCACCAGGATGTTACCTGGACTGGAGCGCTTCAGCTATGGAGAGAGACTGGACAGGCTGGGGTTGTTTTCCTTGGAGCAGAGAAGGCTGAGGGGGGACCTGATTGAGGTGTACAAAATTATGAGGGGCACAGATAGGGTAGATAGAAAGGAACTTTTCCCCTTAGTAGAGGGGTCAATAACCAGGGGGCATAGTTTCAAGGTAAGGGGCAGGAGGTTTAGAGGGGATTTGAGGAAAAACTTTTTCACCCAGAGGTTGGTTGGAATCTGGAACTCACTGCCTGAAAGGGTGGTAGAGGAACCCTCACAACATTCAAGAAGCATTTAGATGAGCACTTGAAACGCCATAGCATACAAGGCTACGGACCAAGTGGTGGAAAATGGGATTAGAATAGACAGGGCTTGATGGCCGGCGCGGACACGATGGGCCGAAGGGCCTCTTTCTGTGCTGTATAACTCTATGACTCTATAACTCTATGACTCTATAACTCTATGACTCTATGACTCTATGACTCTATAACTCTATAACTCTATAACTCTATAACTCTATGACTCTATAACTCTATGACTCTATGAATCTATGACTCTATAACTCTATGACTCTGTGACTCTGTTTTGACACAGCGACGATGAAGGAACAGCCAAACTATATCAAGGCAGGATGGCGTGCGTGACTTGGAGGGGAGCTTGGAGGGTGATGGTGTTCCCCATGCACCTGCTGCCCTTGACCGTCTAGCTGGTAGAGGTCGCGGGTTTGGGAGGTGCTGTCGAAGAAGCCTCGGTGAGTTGCTGCAGCGCATCCTGTAGATGGTACTGCAGGCACGGTGCGCCGGTGGTGGTGGAGGGAGTGAATGTTTATGGTGGTGGATGGGGCGATGCAGATGTCGTATGAGGCGTAGAGCAGGGTGTCACGCAAGGCTTAGTAGATAATTGTAGGTACTGATAAAGTGCTGAGGTCAGTCAGAGCACAGTTGTATCTGCCTGTAAATTTCAGGCTTCTGACCTCCA
>CM059449.1:39753631-39811530 GCA_030390025.1 Squalus acanthias
GTGATGCACAGCCAAATATAGAGGAAAAAACAAGTCAGCCTGGAAGGCAGGCAAATATGTAACGGCGCAAAGAAGTATGGCAAGGCTGGTTGGCATTTATTTTAATGCAAGGAGTCTTGTGAGTAAGGCAGATGAATTGAAGGTGTTGATGAACACATGGGAGTATGATATTGTTGCTATCACAGAGACATGGTTCAGGGAGGGTCAATATTCCGGGGTATAGAATCCTCAGGCGAGACAGAGGGGGGTGTAAAAGAGGAGGGGGTGTCGCAATATTAATCAAGGAGTCAATTATTGCTGTAAGGAGAGATGATATCTTAGCAGGTTCCTCTAATGAGGCCATATGGGTAGAACTTAAAAACAAAAAGGGGGCAAGCACTTTGCTGGGAATGTACTGTAGGCCCCCAAACAGTCAGGGGGAGATAGAGGAACAGATATGTAGGCAAATCTCAGAGAAGTGTAGAAATAATAGGGTAATAATAGTAGGGGATTTCAACTTCAACAATATTATCTGGAATAGTCAGAGTGTGAAAGGCTTAGAGGGTGCGGAATTCTTAAAGTGCATCCAGGAGAGCTTTTTGAGCCAGCATGTAGAAAGTCCTACAAGAGAGGGGGCGGTACTGGACCTAATTCTAGGGAATGTAGCTGGGCAAGTGGTAGAAGTGTTAGTAGGAGAGCATTTTGGTGACAGGAACCATAATTCGGTGAGATTTAAGGTAGTCATGGAAAAGGACAAAGATTGCCCGAAGATAAAGGTTCTAAATTGGGTGAACGCCGATTTTAATATGATAAGGCAGGATCTGGCCAAAGTGGACTTGGATCAGCTACTTGCAGGAAAATCCACATCAGAGCAGTGGGAGTCTTTCAGAAAGGAAATAGAGAGAGTACAACAGCAACATGTTCCCGTGAAGGTCAAGGGTGGGACCAACAAGCCAAGCAAGGGATATACGAGAATGGATTAGGAAAAAAAGGGAGGATTTTGGCAGATACAAAGGACTAAAAACAGTGGAAGCCCTAGAGGAGTATAGAAAGTGCAGGGGGGTACTTAAAAAAAGAAATTAGGAGAGCGAAGAGGGGGCATGAAATAACACTGGTGGGCAAAATTAAGGAAAATCCCAACGTGTTTTTTAAGTATATTAAGGGCAAGAGGATAGCCAGGGAAACAGTAGGGCCCATTAGGGACCAAAGTGGCAACCTGTGTGTAGAGCCAAAAGATGTAGGTGGGCTTTTAAATGAATATTTTGCATCTGTGTTCACTATGGAGAGGGACGATGTAGGCATATAAATTAGGCAGGGGGATTGTGATATACTTGAACAAATTAGTATTGAGAGGGAGGAGGTACTAGCGGTTTTAGCAGGCTTAAGAGTGGGTAAATCCCCAGGCCCAGACGAGATGTATCCCAGGCTGCAGTGTGAGGCAAGGGAGGAGATTGCAGGGGCTCTGACACAAATTTTCAGAACCTCTCTGGCCACAGAGGAGATGCCAGAGGACTGGAGAGCAGCTAACGTAGTACCATTATTCAAGAAGGGTAGTAGGGATAAACCAGGGAATTACAGGCCAGTGAGACTAACATCAGTGGTAGTGAAATTATTGGAAAACATTCTGAGGGACAGAATTAGTCTCCACTTGGAGAGGCAAGGATTAATCAAGGATAGTCAGCATGGCTTTGTCAGGGGGAGATCATGTCTGATCAATTTGATTGAATTTTTGAGGGGGTGACTAGGTGTACGGATGAGGGTCGTGTAGTTGATGTGGACTTCAGTAAGGCTTTTGACAAAGTCCCGCATGGGAGACTGGTCAAGAAGGTAAAAGCCCATGGGATCCAGGGCAACTTGGCACATTGGTTCCAAAATTGTCTGAGTGGCAGGAGGCAGAGGGTGATGGTTGAAGGTTGTTTTTGTGACTGCAAGCCTGTATTCTGTGCTGTATAACTCTATGACTCTATGACTCTATTTTGACACAGCGACGATGAAGGAACAGCCAAAATATATCAAGGCAGGATGGCGTGCGTGACTTGGAGGGGAGCTTGGAGGGTGATGGTGTTCCCCATGCACCTGCTGCCCTTGACCGTCTAGCTGGTAGAGGTCGCGGGTTTGGGAGGTGCTGTCGAAGAAGCCTCGGTGAGTTGCTGCAGCGCAACCTGTAGATGGTACTGCAGGCACGGTGCGCCGGTGGTGGTGGAGGGAGTGAATGTTTATGGTGGTGGATGGGGCGATGCAGACGTATTATGAGGCGTAGAGCAGGGTGTCACGCAAGCCTTAGTAGATAATTGTAGGTACTGAAAAAGTGCTGATGTCAGTCAGAGCACAGTTGTATCTGCCTGTAAATTTCAGGCTTCTGACCTCCACTGGACCACTTGAATCTGCTTCCACCATACTTTCAGGCAGTGCAGTCCAGATCATACCAACTCGCTGCATTAAAAATTCACCTCATCTCCCCTCTGGTTCTTTTGCCAATTATCTTAAATCTGTGTCCTCTGGTTACCAACCCTCCAGCCAATGGAAACATTTCTCCCTATCTACTCATCAAAACACTTCGTAATTTTGAACACCTCTACTAAATATCCCCTTAACCTTCTCTGCTCGAAGGAGAACAACCCCAGCTTCTCCAGTCTATCCACATAACTGAAGTCCTTCATCCCTGGTACCATTCTGGTCAATCTCCCCTTAAGCTTCTCTGCTCGAAGGAGAACAATCCCAGCTTCTCCAGTCTCTCCACGTAACTGAATTTCCTCATCCCTGGTGCCATTCTGGTCAATCTCTCCTTAAACTTCTCCGCTCTAAGGAGAACAATTCTAGAGCTTCTCCAGTCTCTCCACATAACTGAAATCCCTCATCCCTGTTGCCATTCTGGTCAATCTCTCCTTAATCTTCGCTGCTCGAAGGAGAAAAACCCCAGCTTCTCCAGTCTCTACACATAAATGAAGTCACTCATGCCTGGAACCATTCTGATCAATCTCCCCTTAACCTTCTCTGCTCTAAGGAGAACAACACCAGCTTCACTAGTCTCTCCATGGAACATCCGTGTCGTCACTGACGCTGAAACCGAGAGGAATATCTAGCGTATAAACTCCCAGCACATCCCCTCGTGAGCAACGATGAAACCCTCGCTGTGAGAAGAAAGCTCAGACGACAAGAGGGGAGGGCGGCAATCAACCACTCACACATTTCAATCCTGGGGTCATGGTTTTATTTTCTGGCCGTTCTTAGCAGCCTTGCGAGCCGTTCCAGTGGATCCCTCAGCCCTTTCTTCAGCTCCTCCCTGAACTTGTGCTGGGTCACGCCGTAAACACAGGTGTTGGAACAGCAGCTGAGGAGGACCAGCATGCTTCCCACCTCCTGCGAGATGTGGAGAGGGCTGTGGGAGCCCGAGAAGCGAAAGGTCCCCGTGATTCGAAGGTACAGGAAGACGACAATGTACGTCAGCCACAGGAGGATGAAACTGCCCGAGATACTGAAGAGCAGGACGATGGACCTCTTGCGGTTTTGCATCTCTGGATCCTTGTGGATCCTCTCGTCGCCAAGACCCCGAAGGCCCTTGCGGACCCGGCTGGCCACTAAGATGTGCCTGACGGTCAGGGCGTTGAGGAGCAGGATGAGGAGGAAGGGGACGCACGGGGTCAGGACGCGGTCGAACCAGGAGAAGATTGTCCACGGGAGCGATGCAAAGAATCTGCCCGTCAATTTGCAGAACCAGGGAGTGCCGCCGACTGTAACCCGGGGTTCGTACACAAAGTACCAGGGGACGTTTTTCAAGCTAAACAGGGCGCCCACGGCGCCTATCACCGCGCCCGCGGTTCTCGGGGTGCAATACCTGGCCTTCAGCCGCGGGCAGCAGATGGCCACGAAGCGGTCAGAGGTGAAGGCGACCGTCAGCCAGACGGAGCTCTCGGTGGCGGCGGAGAGCAGCACGTTCCTCAGCGAGCAGAGCGGCGTAATGTCCAGCCAGCTGACCGGGAAGTAGAGGGTGACGATGCGATGGGCCGCCACGTCCGTCACCACCACCAGCAGGTCCGCCGTCGCCATGGCCACCAGGTAGCGGGTGACGCCCCGGGAGAGGCCGCACTTCCCCCGACACAGGATGGCGATGGTCGCTGCGGTGACTGTGAGGGGAAAGGAATCGGAGCAATTAGCTGTCGCTCTTTCTTTCTCTCTTTCCCTTTCTCTCTCTCTCTCTTTCGTTCTTGTTCTCTCTGTCTTTCTTTCTGTTTCTTTTTCTCTTTCTCTTCGATTCTTTCTCTCTCTCTCTCTCTTTCTTTAGGTCTTTCATTGTTTTTTTCTTTCAGTCTTTATAGAAAAACAGAATAGTTTTTAAATGGCGAGTAACTTTCAAATGTTGGTGTTCAGAGAGATTTGGCTGTCCTCGTGCAAGAAGCACAGAAAGCTAGCATTCAGGTACAGCAAGCAATAAGGAAGGCATATGACATGTTGGCTTTTATTGCAAGGGGGTTGGCGTACAAGAGTAAGGAAGTCTTGCTACAATTGTACATGGCCTTGGTGAGATCCACACCTGGAGTACTGTGCACAGTTCTGGTCTCCTTATCTAAGGAAGTGAGAAGTCGCACAACACGAGGTTATAGTCCAACAGTTTTATTTGAAATTACAAGCTTTCGGAGCTGCTGCTCCTTCGTCAGGTGAAGTGAAGGAATACGATTCAGCAAAGCATATATAGACAGAGAACAATGCCTGTGTAGTGTACAATGTCAGACGACTACAGTTAATCTTTCTGACTGCCTTTTATCACACCTCGGCAGAGAAACAATCGGGTCAGTCAGGGAGGCATTATATCAAAGACATAGCAAGATACAACTAAGACAATGAGGTGGGGTCACAGGGGGTCTAATGTGTCAAATGCAGTCTGTATGGAAAACCATAAACTTTAAACTTTTTACTTTTTTTTACTGGAAATCACATCTGTGAACAAGCCAACGACGACTCGAGTCTGGATGACTCTACGTAATGTAGCGTGACATGAACCCAAGATCCTGGTTGAGGCCGTCCTCATGGGTGCGGAACTTGGCTATCAGTTTCTGCTCGATGATGTTGCGTTGTCGTGCGTCTCGAAGGCCGCCTTGGAGAACGCTTACCCGCAGATCCGAGGCTGAATGTCCTTGACTGCTGAAGTGTTCCCCGACTGGGAGGTAACAATCCTACCTGGCGATTGTTGCGCGCTGTCCGTTCATACATTGTCTCAGTGTCTGCATGGTCTCGCTGATGTACCATGCTCCGGTGCATCCTTTCCTGCAACGTATGAGGTAGACAACGTTGGCCGAGTCACATGAGTATGTACCATGTACCTGGTGGGTAGTGTCCTCACGTGTGATGATGGTATCTGTTTTGATGATCTGGCATGTCTTGCAGAGGTTGCCGTGGCAGGATTGTGTGGTGTCGTGGTCGCTGTTCTCCTGAAACCTGGGTAATCTGCTGCAAACGATGGTACTTTTGAGGTTAGGTGGCTATTTGAAGGCGAGTAGTGGAGGCGTGGGGATGGCCTTAGCGAGGTGTTCGTCGTCATCGATGACATGTTGAAGGCTGCGAAGAACATGGCGTAGTTTCTCCACTCCGGGGATGTACTGGACGACGTAGGGTACTCTGTTGGTTGTGTCCCATGTTCGCCTTCTGAGGAGGTCTATGCGATTTTTCGCTGTGGCCCGTCGGAACTGTCGATCGATGAGTCGAGCGTCATATCCCGTTCTTACGAGGGCGTCTTTCAGTGTCCGTAGGTGTCCATCGCATTCCTCCTCGTCTGAGCAGATCCTGTGTATTCGCAGGGCTTGTCCATAGGGGATGGCTTCTTTAACGTGGTTAGGGTGGAAGCTGGAGAAGTGGAGCATCGTGAGGCTGTCCGTGGGCTTGCGGTAGAGTGAAGTGCTGAGGTGTCCGTCTTTGATGGAGATTCGCGTGTCCAGGAATGAAACCGATTCTGAGGAGTAGTCCATGGTGAGTTTGATGGTGGGATGGAGCTTGTTGATGTTATCGTGTAGTCTTTTCAGTGATCCTTCACCGTGGGTCCAAAGGAAGAAAATGTCGTCGATGTATCTGGTGTACAGCGTTGGTTGGAGGTCCTGTGCAGCGAAGAAGTCTTGCTCGAACTTGTGCATGAAGATGTTGGCGTATTGGGATGCGAATTTGGTCCCCATGGCTGTTCCGTGTGTTTGGGTAAAAAACTGGTATTCGAAAGATTAACTGTAGTCGTCTGACATTGTACACTACACAGGCATTGTTCTCTGTCTATATATGCTTTGCCGATTCGTATTCCTTCACTTCACCTGACGAAGGGGCAGCAGCTCCGAAAGCTTGTGATTTCAAATAAAACTGTTGGACTATAACCTGGTGGTGTGCGACTTCTCACTTTTGTCCACCCCAGTCCAACACCGGCATCTCCGCATCATATCTAAGGAAGGCTACACTTGCCTTGGAGGCGGTGCAACAAAGGTTCTCTAGATTGATTCCTGGGATGAGAGGGCTGTCCTATGATCAGAGATTGTGTAGAATGGGCCTATACTCTCTGGAGTTTAGAAGAATGAGAGGTGATCTCATTGAAACATACAAGATTCTGCAGGGGATTGACAGGGTAGATGCTGAGAGGTTGTTTCCCCTGGCTGGAGTGTCTAGAAATAGGGGGCATTGTCTCAGGATAAGGGGTAGGCCATTTAAGACTGAGATGAGGAGGAATTTCTTCACTCAGAGGGTTGTGAATCTTTGGAATTCTCTGCCCCAGAGGGCTGGGAATGCTGAGTCTTTGAGTATATTCAAGGCTGAGATAGATAGATTTTTGGACTCTCGGAATCAAGGGATATGGGGATCGGGCAGGAAAGTGGAGTTGAGGTCGATGATCAGCCATGATCTTTATTGAATGGCGGAGTAGGCTCGAGGGGCCGTATGGCCGACTCCTGCTCTTATTTCTTATGTTCTTACGTGGTTTCTCTCTTTCCCTTTCTCACTCTCTCTTTCTCTCACTCTTTCTTTCTGTCTTTCATTGTATTTTTCTTTCAGTCTTTCTATCCCTCTTTTCCTTTCTTTCTGTCTTTCTTTCTTTCAGTCTTATATTGTTTCTTACACACTTTCTTTCTCGCTTCCTGTCTTTCTCTCTATCTCGCTCTCGTTCTCTCTTTCTTTCTCTCTACACCATTCACAACCTCAGGATTGTCCTGAAGCCCTTCACAGTCAACTTAGAAAATCTGTTAAAGGGACAGACACACCAAAAAACAGTCAAATGAGCAGTAAACGACACAGTCTATTAATCAAAGTCAGAGGCTCCTCCATTATAATCTTAAAATGAAGTGATTAAACAGTACATTGTGGAGCAAGCTAATCCGAACTAAAGGGTAAATCAGACACAACGCCTTTAGCAGCAGAATAATACATTGTACATGTAATGGTGTAAAACCCTGTCCTCGCGAACCAGTGTACCACACTGGGAGCAATGACACAGGAGGTCATAGAGTCATAACGGCACAGAAGGAGGCCGTTCGGCCCATTGAGTCCGCACCGGCTCTCTGTAGAACAATCCAGTCAGTCCCATTCCCCCGCTCTATCCCCATAGCCCTGCAAGTTTATTTCCCTCAAGTGCCTATCTAGTCTCTCTCCTTGAAAACATTGAGTGTCTCCCGCTTCCACCACTTCCGGCGGCAGTGAGTTCCATGTCCTCACCACTCGCTGCGTAAAAAAGTTTTTCCTCACATACCCCCTGTATCTCCTGCCCAAAATCTTAGATCTGTGTCCCCTAGTCCTTGTACCATCAACTAGTGGGAACAGCCTTTCCCCGTCAAGCCTATCCAAACCCGTCATAATCTTGTACACCTTTATCAAATCACCCCTCAACCTCCTTTGCTCTAATGAAAACAAATCCAGCTTCTCCAACCTGTCCTTGTAGCTAAGATCCCCCATCCCCGGAACAATTCTGGTAAATCCCCTCTGCACCCTCTCAAGGGCCTTCACATCCTTCCTAAAGCGTGGTGACCAGAATTGGACACAATACTCCAGTTGTGGCCGAACCAGCGCTTTATAAAGGCTCAGCATAACTTCTCTACTTTTGTACTCAATACCTCTATTTATGAAGCCCAAGATCCCATCTGCTTTGCTAACCAATCTCTCGATATGTCCTGCCACCTTCAGAGACCTATGCACATTAACTCCCAGTTCCCTCTGTCCCTGCACACTCTGTAAAACTGTGTCATTAAGGTCTGCCCGTCTCCGTACGAAAGACCCACACTAAAACAATAAGGGCTGAAGAAAATATGGAACATTCCTCTCCGACCCCCTTAGGCGATCGAAACTAGTGCAGGAGACCACCCTGACCCTGGTGAATGTTACACAGTACCTGCCTTGTGTGCGAGGCGATCTCTGCCCCAGCCAGACACAGGTCCAGCTTTCGCTGGAAGGACTTCAGCGAATCAGCGTCCAGCCCACGAGATGGCAGCTTGTTCCACCGGTCCACTATTCTCTGGGAAAAGAGCCTCTTCCTGCCATCTAACCTAGATCTGGCCTTTACATAACTTGAGATTGAGATCCCTGGTCCTCCCTAATCTATTTAGTTGAAACATAATATGCACACAAACACAATCTATTTCCTTCATCCTCTTCTAAACCTCAATCAAATCGCCCACAAGTCTACGGTGCTCTAAAGTGTAGAGAACCAGCTGTTTGAACCAATCTAAGATGCTTTAAATGGGAATTACCCTAGTGGCCCTCCTTGGCACCCTTTCCAAAGCCTCTCGACCATCTACAACGAACAAGTCAGGAGTGTGATGGAATACTCTCCACTTGCCTGGATGAGTGCAGCTCCAACAACACTCAAGAAGCTCGACACCATCCAGGACAAAGCAGCCCCTGCTTGATTGGCACCCCATCCACCACCTTAGACCTCCACTCCCTCCGCCACCGGTGCACCGTGGCCGCAGTGTGTACCATCTACAAGATGCGCTGAAGCAACTCGCCAAGGCTTCTTCAACAGCAGCTGCCAAACCCGTGACCTCTCCCAACGAGAAGGACAAGGGCAGCAGGCACATGGGAACACCATCTCCTCCTGGTTCCCCTCCAAGTCTCACACACACCATCCCAACTTGGACATATTCCGCCGTTCCTGCATCATCGCTGGGTAAATATCCTGGAAATCGTTACCGAACAGCACTGTGGGAGTACCTTCACCACACGGACTGCAGCGGTTCAAGGAGACGGCTCACCACCACCTTCTCGGCGGGGGGTCGGGGGGGGGGGAAATTATGGGATGGGGAAAGAACTGCCGGCCTTGCTCCCATAGCAACAGGAGTTGGCCATTCAGCTCCTCAAAACTGTTATGCTATTTAATTAGAACCATCTACCCGCCTTGCTTCCATAAGCCTCCAAGCCTAACATAAATCTATCGATCTCTGTTTTCAAATTAACAATTGCCTCCCAGCCCCAACAGCTCTTTGGGGGAGAGAGTTCCAGATTTCCACTAACCCTTTGTGTGAAGAATGCTCCCTGAGTTCACCCCTGAACAGCCTGTCTCTAATTTTAAGGTTATTCCCCCTTGTTCTGGACTCCACCACCACATGAGGAAACATTTCCTCTCTATCAACCCTATCCAATCCTTTAATCACCTTAAACACCTCAATTTGATCACCCCTTAATCTTCTATTCTCAGCAACGCCCACATCCCAAGAATTAAGTAAAGAAAAACCAAGCTATCATGTTGAACATACAGGGGAAGACATGTTGCATATCGAATAGAAACATGTCTCATTAGCAAGCAGTTAAACAGAGGCTCACCCAGCTAATGATCAGTGACTTACCGGGGACACCCACAGCAGCGAGCAGAGGGTAGTAAATTGCTTTTATCTGCGACATGGTGGGCAACGTGAGAAAATTCACTGCACTGCTCGCCATCTCCTCTGAGCAGTGCCTGGTGCTGTGAGGGTTACATTGGGAGGAGAGCTTCATTTATAGCCTCAGGAGGCCTCTAGAGTGGGCCATTAAGTTGCATCAACAGCGTTAGGTAAAGTTGACTGAACAAACACTCCAGTGCTCATTGCCTAATGGAACGTGTCTCAACAAGCACTGATGCACGATGTGGTAATCTGCTGCTGAGGGATACAACCTGGCCTGCCCCTTTAAGCCCCCAATGCCTGGTCGCTACAAGTCGGGGGTCCTGATGTCAACCAGGCCGTTGGTGGGGGAAGTTTCTGAATATTGGAAGATGTCTGTAAATTCCTGGTTGAATGGGACATCAACATCCTGGGGGTCACCACTGACCAGAAACTTAACTGGACCAGCTACAAGAGCGGGTCAGAGGCTGGGTATTCTGTGGCGAGTGACTCACCTCCTGACTCCCCAAAGCCTTTCCACCATCTACAAGTCACAAGTCAGGAGTGTGATGGAATACTCTCCACTTGCTTGAATGAGTTGCAGCTCCAGCAACACTCAAGAAGCTCGACACCATCCAGGACAAAGCAGCCCGCTTGATCGGCATCCCATCCACCACCTTAAACATTCAATCCCTCCTCCACAGGCGCTCCGTGGCTGCAGTGTGTACCATCTACAAGATGCACTGCA
This sequence comes from Squalus acanthias, assembly GCA_030390025.1. Classification (NCBI taxonomy): domain Eukaryota; kingdom Metazoa; phylum Chordata; class Chondrichthyes; order Squaliformes; family Squalidae; genus Squalus; species Squalus acanthias. The sequence continues at coordinate 39,764,168 of CM059449.1, forward strand.
GCAACTCGACAAGGCTTCTTCGACAGCACCTCCTGAACCCGCGACCCCTACCGCCTAGAAGGACAAGGGCAGCAGGCGCATGGGAACACCACCACCTCCAAGTTCCCCTCTAAGGCGCACACCATCCCGACTTGGAAATATATCGTCATTCCTTCACCGTCGCTGGGTCAAAATCCTGGAACTCCCTCCCTAACAGCACTGTGGGAGTACCGTCACCTCACGAGCTGCAGCGGTTCAAGAAGGCAGCTCACCACCACCTTCTCAATGCAATAAATGCTGGCCTTGCCAGCGACGCCCACATCCCATGAATGAATTCAAATAGAAGGAAATTTAACAGAATGGTACCAGAGATGAGGGACTTCAGTTATGTCGAGAGACTAGAGAAGCTGGGATTGTTCTCCTTAGAGCAGAGAAGGTTAAGGGGTTTTGATAGAGTAGACAGGGAGAAACTGTTTCCCCTGGCAGGAGGGTTGGTAATCAGAGGACACAGAATTAAGGTAATCGGCAAAAGAACCAGAGGGAAGATGAGTAGACTTTTTTTACACAAGTTTTATGACTCGCTCTCCCTCCACACCTGACTCTGAACCTGGACATCACTGCTTTCCTCCCTCAGCCTCTGCACCGAGTGACTTCTCATCCTTGGTGATTTCAACCTCCATCTCAATTCATCATGCTCTCTCTTTGAGTTCACTGCCCTCCTATCCTCCCTTAATCTTTCCCTTCATATAAACTCACCTAGCCATAATCATGGCCTGCCCTTTGACCCCGATATCTCACGTGGAATCTCTTTACTCTCATCGTGTCAGTCACAGATAAGGCCATCTCGGGTCGCTTCCTTGCATTCCCTCTCCGCTCACATCCCCCTTCCCCCTCCAACCTCACTTCCTTCTGTGTCCATCCCTGGAAAAATACCCTCCCCCAAGACACTTACAGCGGCACTTTCAAATTCCCAAACTGTGTAGTCATTGGCTCTCCATTTGCAGCTACCGATCTGCTCTATCACACCCTCCCCTGCAGCTTTGAAGTCCTTGTCCCCATTAAAACTGTTACTCTTTCTCACCCTGCTCATTCCCCCTGGTATGGACCTCATCACCGCTCCCTTAAGGTCAAAGGACGCAGACGCCAATGGTTACGGCAGACAACCGGCTTAGCCATTCACCACCAGATCTGGCTGGACCACATAAAACACTATCGGGTCCTGCTCTCGTCTGCCAAAGCTGCTCACTATTCCAGAATCATTCTGGAATGCAGAGATAACCCCCGACTTCTCTTTACCACAAACCGTAGTCGTAAACCCCTCTACACTGCCCCCCTCCATCTTCACCTCCAACAACAAGAAGCTCATGGACTTCTTTGTCACTAAGATTGAGTTGTTCCGTTCAGCTGCCTCTGCCGTTTCCCTCCCCATCCCTAGCCGACCGGGCCAAACTCATCCCGAGGTTGCCCCCGTCCTAACTCTACACTCACACCTTTCTCTAGTTTCTCTCCAATCTCCCCTCATGCCCTCTCCGAGCTCATCTTGTCCATGAGATCCACCTCCCGCTCCTTCGACACTATTCCCATCAAACTGTTGACCACCCAACTTCCCTTCCTGGCTCCCATATTAGCTGATACTGTGAACAGTTCCATTTCCTCGGGTCCTGACACCCTCCCCTTCAAATCTGCTGTCATCAACTCCCTCCTCAAAGAAACCAATCTTGATTCCTCTGTCCTTCTGCAAACTACCGCCCCATCTCTAAGCTGCGTTTACTCTCCAAAGTTCTTGAATGTGCTGTCACCTCCCAAACCCATGAATATCTTTCCCACAACTCCATGTTTGTAACCCTCCAATCAGGTTTCCATCCCTGTCATAGGGGGATTGACAGGGTAGATGCTGATTGGAGTGTCTAGAACTAGGGGGCCTCGGCTCAGGATAAGTGGTCGGCCATTTAGGACTGAGATGAGGAGGAATTTCTTCACTCAGAGGGTTGTGAATCTTTCGAATTCTCTGCCCCGGACGGCTGTGGATGCTGAGTCTTTGCGTATATTCAAGGCTGAGATCGATAGATTTTTGGACTCTCGGGGAATCAAGGGATATGGAGACTCCCTTTCTCCCGCTTTATCTCATGCTCTCCCCTCTCCAATCACAGACACATTTGCTCCCGCTTTCTCTCCTGTTCTCCCCTCCTCCAATCACAGACTCCCTTTCTCCCGCTTTCTCTCATGTTCTCCCCTCCTCCAATCACAGATTCCCTTTCTCACACTTTCTCTCACACTCTCCCCTCTCCAATCACAGACTCCCTTTCTCCCGCTTTCTCTCACTCTGCCCTCTCCAATCACAGACTCCGTTTCTCCCACTTTATTTCCTGCTCTCCCCTCTCCAATCACAGACTCCCTTTCTCCCGCTTTCTCTCATGCTCTCCCCTCTCCAATCACAGACTCCCTTTCTCCCACTTTATCTCATGTTCTCCCCTCTCCAATCACCGACTCCCTTTCTCCCACTTTCTCTCAAGCTCTTTCCTCTCCAGTCACAGACTCCCTTTCTCCCACTTTCTCTCCTGTTCTCCCCTCCTCCAATCACAGACTCCCTTTCTCCCACTTTCTCTCACGCTCTCCCCTCTCCATTCACAGACTCCCTTTCTCCCACTTTCCCTCATGCTCTCCCCTCCTCCAATCACAGACTCCCTTTCTCCCACTTTCTCTCACGCTCTCCCCTCTCCAATCACAGACTCCCTTTCTCTCATGCTCTCTGGAGTGCAGCAGGACAGAGTGAACAACTGAGAGTTTGGTAAGTGTGGGAGTTCGATGAAGTGGGGGAAGGAGGTACTTGCTTTTCTTAACTTCTCCCGCAGAACGGCGGCGGACCTGAGCAGGAGCAGACCGAGGCCCGAGAGCGGGGATAAAAGCAGCAACAGACCTGTATCAACAAGAGACAATGGCAGTCTGACTTTACAGGTAAGGCAGATAAGTGATTGGTAGTGACTGTGGGCTAAGTGTTAAAACTGAGCCTACAGACACTATCTTATGTTAACATTTAACTACATTTTAAAAACTAAATTTAATTTAATAAGCTAAACGAGGTAAATAATTTGATTAATACTAAACTAATTAATTAAACAAACAAAATAATGGGAGAACAGGAGATGTGTTGCTGCTGCAATATATGGGAGCTTTTAGACATTTTTGTCCAGGGTGACCACATCTGCAGTAAGTGTCTGCGGCTCGAGGAACTTCGTCTCCAAGTTGAGGAGCTGGAGTCCGAGCTGCAGACATTGCGAAACATCAGGGCGGGAGAAAGTTACCTGGACCTTTTGCTCCAGGAGGCAGCCACACCCCTTAGATTAAATACTTTAGAATTGACACGTGGTCAGGGGCAGGTGGGTGTGACTGCGAGTGAGGCAGATACGGGGATCCAGGAGGTAGTATTGCAAGTTCCTCAGACCCTGCACTTGTCCAATAGATTCGAGGTTCTTGCAACCCTTGTGGACCAGTGTGGGTAGGACGAGCAAACTGATCACAGCACCATGGTACAGGATGCCGTTCAAGTGGGGGGAGTTAAAAGGAAGGTGGTTGTAGTAGGTGACAGTATAGTTAGGGGGATAGACACTGTTCTCTGCAGCCAGGAGCATGAGTCCCGAAGGCTATGTTGCCTACCAAGTGCCAGGGTAAAGGACATTTCCACTTGGCTGTAGAAGATCTTGGAGTGGGAGGGGGAGGATCCAGTTGTCGTGGTCCACGTAGGTACAAACGACATAGGTAGGACAAAGAAAGAGGTTCTGCTGAGAGAGTTTGAGCAGCTAGGGACTAAACTAAAAAGCAGAACCACAAAGGTCATAATCTCTGGATTATTACTGGAGCCACCATAATATGTTATTTAGCAATTTAACCTTCACTCGCAGCCTGTGGCTGTTTGTTATCAAAAACTTAGTCAAAACTACTTTTGACTGTCTTTGCAGCTGCATTATGAAAAACTCTTAGCTTTTCAGTTACCCAGGAGTAATTATGGGTAATATTATTTGGTCAATGGCTGCACTTGAAGTTATACATATATGATTCTCATCTACTAAATATCTCTAAATATCAGCCTTTCGTACAAGTCCCCACCTCGAGGATGAAATGTTTTAAACATTGATTCCTCGACTATTTCAATCTATTCTCTGACAAGCGTTGTTGCAAATTGGAGTCCTCTAATTGAGGGGAACGGAGCGCTTCTCAAATGAGGTTTTATCCTCCTTTTCATTATAGGCCTGGGTGCTAACTATGACACTCACAGGGGCCAACTGCCTATCCGCATGGCTGAGGGACACCCCGGGGTCTCCCCAAACATCATGTCGGCCGTACTGATATGTCTTGCCTTCTAGTCCGTCCAAGTTTCTCCTTTCTCCTCCGCCCGCTGATCCTATTGCTGCATCATACGATCTGGCAGTAACGGCCCTGATCTGACACCTTACTTAAATTCATATCACTGTTCCAGTGTTCCAATTCTGCCCTGCCTGGGGAGTCCTCTGTTTCTTCAGATCTTTCCTGATCTTACCCCGCCTGGGGTCTCTTCTACATTGCTTCGGATCTTCTCTTTCGGTGTGCTCAATTAATTTGTCGGTGCTGGTTAGTCATAGGCATGAGTGCCCAATTGGCTTATGTATCAAAGTCTTACTACACAGGTTACATATATCAAATACACTATCATTACAAGTTGGAGAACAGAGCGTGTGAAATAATACGAACCTAAGGGGGTGCTGATATATTAAGCCCAATATCCCACCTGTGTGAGTTGTCCTCCATGCTGTCAATTTCAATATCTATTCTCGAGTTGTCTTGCTCCGAAACATAAAAATGCTTTAGGGAGGAGTTCAGTCGCATCATGAGCTCACTGAAGCCCTTAGACAACAGGGGAATGCAGTATCCGAATTGTGCCACATAATTGTGCAGCTCCTACTTAAAAACGTGTTTGTTGATGGGACAGGTCCTGTTAGACCCGCAAAGCATGGTAGTTGCGGTAGTAGTGACACAGGAGGCACCACCAAAACCACCTCATACTGGATTCATACTGGTTTTTCCCACGCTCTATTACCTACAAAACACAATCATTACAGTCACAATTAAATTCAGTCTTACAATCATTTCAAGCGTATTACAGTTTAACATCTAATCAACAAGTCATGGACTTAAAAGATTCTCCAGATCTCTCTTTTACTTGTATCCATCTTGTGGATAATTCTCACTAAACATGATTTCTCCCGAGCCTTAATTGTCCCAATCCAAATTCTTCAACTTCAATTTCAATCCCTCTAACAGGTACCAGTGTGTTTAACTCTATTCTGATTGTTTCATTAATTAGATAGTTTCTCGATGGAGTATGTGTCAATGCTTTAAAAGTTGTCTCGCTCTCCTGAGCCACATTAACCATTTCATGTCTTGCTGTTGTCAAGTAACTGAGCATGTCTGAGACCCGTTCTTCAGTGCAAACTCACCATGCATTTCCAGATGGTAATTGCTTCATACGTGCCACACATGCCATCCGATACAAGCCTTTCTCGGGCTTTCAGGTGATCTTATCAAAAGATTGTGTGGAGGTCTTTGTTCATCTTCCACCGCATGGTTCTGATATCTTGGCTAGTGGCCAGGCTATCAAATTCAGTTTTCTTAAAAAGTTCATTATAGGCAGGGACACAAATGTCTCCAAGAGAAAACTGATCAATTTACTATTCTGAACTAGACTTTCCTGACTTTCAATAGAAAGTTTGGAAAATTCCCATTTGGTGTAATTCTCCTGTTTCTATCTCACACCCTCAATCACTTCCTCTCTCCATATTACACATCCCATTAATTACCATTCATATCTAATTCATGAGACCTGGAGGAACTTTACTGTCCAGTACAATATGTAAGATTGAAAACACAGATCAAACTTGGTCCAAGTTATTAACAATTTTTTATTTATCATTATTTTAGAGGATATTTCATGTTCCCAAAAGTAACCCAATATATAGTGCCTGAGTCCATTTTGTTATTACAAAATTATCCCAAAATCCAAACAACAGTATTGTTGAACTGACAGGTTTTGTCAATGTTCAATTTCATTTCTGTCAATTTAGCTTCCATTTCCAATTTCAGAAACAAGTGATTCCCAGGCTAGGTGGTTTACACAGTGTTTTAACATTAAGGATAGAAGTGCTGCAATTAGTTTACAAGGTAACTTCCATATAACAAAAGAAAGAAGAGAATCCATTGTGACTCTGCTTAAGAGCCCAAGGGGGTAATTTATCAAATCATAATTTTCCTTTTGTCACTGTGGGGAAATATTAACTTAAAATTAAGAAACTTAAATTTAATAATGTCCAATATGTTTACATTTCATTCAGCAGTACTAAAGTTGTTGCTTGGTGAACTTAAACAGCTGTCAGTGGAAAGGGTTAACTTGTTTGCAGGTTTTTAAGGTGGTGGAGCGAAACATTGTCAGGTGCACGCAATTGCATTATTTCACGTAAATTTAAAAAAACTTTCCCAATCGAAAAAGACATCTGTGAGAATTTAGTGTGAAGGTAAGGATAGCTTGCTTACTAACTGCCACCTAGGCACAATGGAGGAAAAAGGGTATAAATGAACAGCTATTGAACACTGAAAGCAGCGCGAAACCAGAGGATGAGAAACTTCAGTCAACAGAACACAGCAATAGAATAAAGAGACCGCCAGTCACTGGGAAGGAACGCCGGGGTTCGATAAACAGACTGCGACTATCTTCTTGTTAAGTATTACTTCTTTGTACTGGATGTTTAATACCTAATAAACCTGTTTTACTGATACACAATATACCTGGACCCAGAGTGGTTTGTGTAGTCACGGACAAATTATTACAATGAGCTTTCAAAAGCTATAGATTTAATAAGGGGAGGAAGGCCTGCAGTACCGAGACGCAATTCGCTATTTTATACAGGCTTTTTAGATTTTTTAAATTCAATTTCACATATATTTATATAAAAATGGTTATGGAATCTTAATACTGTTTACTAAATCCTACAGGTACACTCTATCCTACAGCACGGCCTCGAGTCGGGCGGACGTGAGTCTCAACCCTGTTATTTCAGGAGTGGTTCAGCGTCTGCGACACCGGGGTCCCCGGCTGTTTTGCCGCAGGGGGAGTCGTCCGACTGTTTGTCGGATGCCATTTTGGACCCCAGCACCATCCCTGTCCCCGCCCCTACCAGCGCCCCTGTCCCCGCCCCTGCCCCCAATCCTAGTACCACCCCCGCCGCTGTCACCAACTCCGCCCCAGCAGCTCCCACCAGCACACCACCACCTACCACGGCCCCCACCACCGCCCCGCCGACACCGACCACACCAGCACCCGCGATAAGGCCGCACTTTGCCACGCTGAGCACGAAACTCATCTTGTAAGACTTGCAATACACGGTGATCTTGTTCTCCAATTGGTCGCGCAGGTCCAGGATCAACGACTCGTTCTGCTCCGCGCAATCTCTCAGCCCCCTTCGAAAATCCACAATCAGTTCCTTGGCTTTCACCTCCAGCAGTTTCCTCATTTTACTCGGAGTGGTCTTCACGCTCTTGATAATTCCATCCGCATTTTGCTCCTGAACGCCAAATACAGAAAGGGGTTAGACACAGTGTAAAGCTCCCTCTACACTGTCCCAGCAAACACTCCCAGAGCAGGTACAGCACGGGGTTAGATACAGAGTAAAGCTCCCCCCACACTGTCCCAGCAAACACTCCCAGGGCAGGTACAGCACGGGTTAGATACAGAGTAAAGCTCACTCTACACTGTCCCATCAAACACTCCTAGGGCAGGTACAGCACGGGTTAGATACAGAGTAAAGCTCCCTCTACACTGTCCCATCAAACACTCCCAAGGCAGGTACAGCACGGGTTAGATACAGAGTAAAGCTCCCTCTACACTGTCCCATCAAACACTCCTAGGGCAGGTACAGCACGGGTTAGATACAGAGTAAAGCTCCCTCTACACTGTCCCAGCAAACACTCCCAGAGCAGGTACAGCACGGGTTAGATACAGAGTAAAGCTCCCTCTACACTGTCCCCAACAAAAACTCCTGGGGCAGGTACAGCACGGGTTAGATACAGAGTAAAGCTCCCTCTACACTGTCCCAGCAAACACTCCCAGAGCAGGTACAGCACGGGTTAGATACAGAGTAAAGCTCCCTCTACACTGTCCCATCAAACACTCCCAGGGCAGGTACAGCACGGGTTAGATACAGAGTAAAGCTCCCTCTACACTGTCCCATCAAACACACCTAGGGCAGGTACAGCACGGGTTAGATACAGAGTAAAGCTCCATCTACACTGTCCCCAACAAAAACTCCCAGGGCAGGTACAGCACGGGCTAAGATACAGAGTAAAGCACCAACTACAAGGTATAGTGATAGGGGATTCTGCTATCGTGATAGGGGATTCTATTGTAAGGGGAATAGATAGGCGTTTCTGTGGCCGTAAACGAGACTCCAGGATGGTATGTTGCCTCCCTGGTGCAAGGGTCAAGGATGTCTCGGAGCGGCTGCAGGGCATTCTGGAGGGGGAGGGTGAAGAGCCAGTTGTCGTGGTGCATATAGGTACCAACGATATAGGCTAAAAACGGGATGAGGTCCTAAAAGCTGAATATAGGGAGTTAGGAGATAAATTAAAAAATAGGACCTCAAAGGTAGTAATCTCAGGATTACTACCGGTGCAACGTGCTAGTCAGAGTAGAAATAGAAGGATATTTTACATGAATACATGGCTAGAGGAATGGTGCAAGGGGGAGGGATTCAAATTCCTGCGACAATGAAACTGGTTCTGGGGGAGGTGGGACCAGTACAAACTGGACGGTTTGCACCTGGGCAGTGCCGGACCGATGTCCTAGGGGAGTGTTTGCTAGTGATGTTGGGTAGGGTTTAATCTAAAATAGGAGGGGGTTGGGAACCTGTGCAGGGAAACAGAGGAAAGGGAAGCAAGGATAGAAGCAAAAGGCAGGAAGGAGAAAAGCAAAAGTGGAAGGCAGAGAAATCAAGGGTGTAAATCAAACAGGGCTACAATAAATAATAATTCTAAAAGGACTAAGAGTATTAAAAAAACAAGCCTGAAGGCTTTGTGTCTAAATGTGAGGAGCATTCATAATAAGGTGAATGAATTAGCTGCGCAAATAGATGTAAATGGATTTGATATAATTGGGATTACGGAGACATGGCTCCAGGGTGACCAAGGCTGGGATTTCAACATCCAGGGATATTCAATATTCAGGAAGGATAGACGAAAAGGAAAAGGAGGTGGGGTAGCATTGCTGGTTAAAGAGGAGATTAACACAGTAGTGAGGAAGGATATTAGCTCTGATGATGTGGAATCTGTATGGGTAGAGCTGAGAAATACCAAGGGGCAGAAAACGTTAATGGGAGTTGTATACAGACCCCCAAACAGTAATGCTGAGGTTGGGGATGGCATTAAATGGGAAATTAGAGATGAGTGCAATAAGAGCACAGCAGTTATCATGGGTGACTTTAATTTACATATAGATTGGGCGAACCAAATTAGTAACAATACTGTGGAGGAGCAATTCCTAGAGTGTATACGGGATGGTTTCCTGGACCAATATATCGAGGAACCAACTAGAGATCAGGCCATCTTAGACTGGGTATTATGTAATGAGAAAGGATTAATTAGCAATCTTGTTGTGCGAGGATCCTTGGGGAGGAGTGATCATAAAATGATAGAATTCTTCATTAAGATGGAGGGTGAAGTAGTTGACTCAGAGACTAAGGTCCTGAATTTAAATAAAGGAAACTACGATGGTATGAGGCGCGAGTTGGCTAGGATGGATTGGGGAGCGTTACTTAAAGGGATGACGGTGGATAGGCAATGGTAAACATTTAAAGATCGCATGGATGAACTACAGAATTTGTTCATCCCTGTTTGGCATAAAAATAAAGCAAAAAAGGTGACTCAAACGTGGCTAACAATGGAAATTAGGGATAGCATATGATCCAAGGAGAGGACATATAAATTGGCCAGAAAAAGCAGCGAACCTGAGGATTGGGAGCAGTTTAGGATTCAGCAAAGGAGGAAAAAGGGATTAATTAAGAGGGGGAAAATAGAGTATGAGAGTAAGCTTTCAGGGAACATAAAACTGACTGTAAAAACTTCTATAGATATGTGAAGAGAAAAAGATTGGTGAAGTCAAGCGTAGGTCCCTTGCAGTCAGAATCAGGGGAATTTATAATGGGGAACAAGGAAATGGCAGGCCAATTAAATACATACTTTGGTTCTGTCTTCACAAAGGAGGACACAAATAAACTCCCAGGGATGTCGGGAAACATAGGGTCTAATGAGAGGGAGGAATTGAATGAAATCAGTATTTGTAGGGAAATGATGTTAGGGAAATTGATGGGATTGAAGGCCGATAAATCCCCAGGCCTGATAATCTGCATCCTAGGGTACTTAAGGAAGTAGCCCTAGAAATAGTAGATGCATTGCTGGTCATCTTTCAAAATTCTATATACTCTGGAACAGTACCCATGGATTGGAGGGTAGCTAATGTAACCCCACTATTTAAAAAAGTTTGTAGAGAAAAAATGTGGAATTATAGACCAGTAAGCCTGACATCGGTAGTGGGCAAAATGCTAGAGTCCATTATAAAAGATGTAATAGCAGAGCACTTGGAAAACAGTGACAGGATCGGACAAAGTCAACAGGGATTTACAAAAGGTAAATCATGCCTGACTAATCTACTGGAATTTTTTGAGGATGTAACTGGTAGAATAGATAAGGGAGAACCAGTGGATGTGGTGTATTTGGACATTCAGAAGGCTTTCGATAAGGTCCCGCATAAGAGATTAGAGTGCAAAGTTAAAGCACATGGGATTGGGAGCAATGTACTGATTTGGATACAGAACTGGTTGGCAGACAGGAAGCAAAGAGTTGGAATAAATGGGTCTTTTTCCGAGAGGCAGGCAGTGACTAGTGGGGTACCGCAGGGATCGGTGCTCGGACCCCAGCTATTCACAATATATATTAATGATCTATACGAGGGAACTAGATGTAATATCTCTAAGTTTGCAGATGACACAAAGCTGGGTGGGCTTGTGTGCTGTGAGGAGAATGCAGATAAATTCCAGTATGATTTGGACAGGTTGGGTGATTGGGCAGATGCATGGCAGATGCAGTATAATGTGGATAAATGCGAGGTTATCCACTTTGGTGGCAAAAGCAGGAAGACAGGTTATTATCTGAACTGCAATGGATTGGGAAAAGGGGAAGTGCAACGCGATCTGGGAGTCCTTGTGCTCCAGTCGATTAGACACAGAGTAAAGCTCCCTCTACACTATACCATAAAACACTCCCAGGGCAGATACAGAACGGGTTAGATAAAGAGTAAAGCCCCCTCTACTCTGTCCCATCAAACATACCCAGGGCAGGCAGAGCATGGGATTAGATACAGAGGAAAACTCCCTCTACACTGCCCCATCAAACATTCCCTGGACAGACGCAGCACAGTTTAGATATAGAGTAAAGCTCCCTCTACACTGTCCCATCAACACTCCCAGGGCAGTTACAGCACAGGTTAGATACAGAGTAAAGCTCCCTCTACAATGTCCCGTCGATCACTCCCAGGGCAGGCAGAGCATGTGATTAGATACAGAGGAAAACTCCCTCTACACTGTCACATCAAACACTCCCAAGGCAGGTACAGCACGTGTTAGATACAGAGTAAAGCTCCCTCTACACTGTCCCATCAAACACTCCCAGGGCAGGTACAGCACGGGTTAGATACAGAGTAAAGCTCCTTCTACAATGTCCCGTCGATCACTCCCAGGGTAGGCAGAGCATGGGATTAGATACAGAGTAAAGATCCATCTACACTGTCCCATCAATAGTCCCAGGGCAGGTAAAGCACGGGATTAGATACAGAGAAAAGCTCCCTAATACAGTCGCATCAAATACTCCCAGGGCAGATGCAGCACAGTTTAGACACAGAGTAATCTCCCGCTACACTGTCCTATCAAACACTCCCAGAGCAGGTACGTCACGTGTTTGATACAGAGTAAATCTCCCTCTACACTGTCCCATCAAACACTCCCAAGGCAGGTACAGCACGGGTAAGATACAAAGTAAAACTCCCTCTACACTGCCCCATCAAACATTCCCTGGACAGATGCAGCACAGTTTAGATATAGAGTAAAGCTCCCTCTACACTGTTCCATCAACACTCCCAGGTCAGTTACAGCACAGGTTAGATACAGAGTAAAGCTCCCTCTACAATGTCCCGTCGATCACTCCCAGGGCAGGCAGAGCATGGGATTAGATACAGAGGAAAACTCCCTCTACACTGTCACATCAAACACTCCCAAGGCAGGTACAGCACGGGTTAGATACAGAGTAAAGCTCCCTCTACACTGTCCCATCAAACACTCCCAGGGCAGGTACAGCACGGGTTAGATACAGAGTAAAGCTCCCTCTACAATGTCCCGTCGATCGCTCCCAGGGCAGGCAGAGCATGGGATTAGATACAGAGTAAAGATCCATCTACACTGTCCCATCAATAGTCCCAGGGCAGGTACAGCACGGGATTAGATACAGAGAAAAGCTCCCTAATACAGTCGCATCAAATACTCCCAGGGCAGATGCAGCACAGTTTAGACACAGAGTAATCTCCCGCTACACTGTCCTATCAAACACTCCCAGAGCAGGTACGTCACGTGTTTGATACAGAGTAAATCTCCCTCTACACTGTCCCATCAAACACTCCCAAGGCAGGTACAGCACGGGTAAGATACAAAGTAAAGCTCCCACTACACTATCCCATCAAACACTCCCAGGGCAGGTACAGCACGGGTTAGATACAGAGTAAAGCTCCCTCTACACTGTCCCGTCAAGATACCCAGGGAAGGTACAGAAGAATTTAGTTATAGAGTAAAGCTCCCTTTACATTGTTCCATCAAACATTCCCAGGGCAGGTACAGCACGGATTAGAAACAGAGTAAAACTCCCTCTACACTATCCCATCAAACATTTCGAGGGCAGTTACAGAGCGGTTAGATACAGAGTAAAGCTCCCTCTACACTGCCCCGTCAAACACTCCCAGGTCAGATGCAGCACAATTTAGATATAGAGTAAAGCTCCATCTACACTGTCCCATCAACACTCCCAGGGCAGGTACAGCATGACTTAGATTAAGAGTAAGTCTCCCTCAACACTATCGCATCAAACACTCCCAGGGCAGGTACAGCACGGGTTAGATACAGAATAAAGCTCCCCCTACACTGTCATCATTCAATTCTCCCAGGGCAGGTACAGCACGTCATAGAGTTATACAGCACAGAATGAGGCCCTTCGGTATATCGTGTCCGCGCCGGCCAACAAGCCCTGTCTATTCTTATCCTATTTTCCCGCACTTGATCCGTAGCCTTGTATGCTATGGCGTTTCAAGTGCTCATCTAAATGCTTCTTGACTGTTGTGAAGGTTCCTGCCTCCACCACCCTTTCAGGCAATGAGTTCCAGATTCCAACCACCCTCTGGGTGAAAGAGTTTTCCCTCAAATCCCCTCTAAACCGCCTGCTTCTTACATAGAAACATAGAAACATAGAAGATAAGAGCAGGAGTAGGCCATTCGGCCCCTCGAGCCTGCTCCGCCATTCGATGAGATCATGGCTGATCATCCAAACTCAGTACCCTGTACCTGCCTTCTCCCCATAACCCTTGATACCTTTAGCTTTTAGAAATATATCTAACTCATTCTTGAATATATTTAATGACTTGGCCTCAACTACCTTCTGTGGTAGAGAATTCCACAGGTTCACCACTCTCTGGGTGAAGAAATTCTTCCTCATTTTTTTCCTAAATGGCTTACCCGTTATCCTTAGATTATGACCCCTGGTTCTGGACTCTTCCGACCATCAGGAACATTCTTCCTGCATCTAGTTTGTCCAGAACTGTCAGAATTTTATATGTTTCGATGAGATCCCCTCTCATTCTTCTATACTCCAGCCCAATCGACCCAATCTATCCTCATATGTCATTCCTGCCATCCCAGGTACCAGCCTTGTGAATCTTCGCTGAACTCCTTCCATGGCAAGAACATTCTTCCTCAGATAAGGCGACCAAAACTGCACAGAGTACTCAAGGTGTGACTCACCAAGGCCCTGTACAACTGCAGCAGGACATCCCTGTTCCTATACTCAAACCCTTTCGCTATGAAGGCCAACATACCATTTGCCTTCGTCACTGCCTGCTGCACCTGCATGTTTACTATCAGCGACTGGTGCACAAGGACACCCAGGTCTCGTTGCACTTCCCCTTCTCCCAATCTATTGCCATTCAGATAATAGTCTGCCTTTCTGTTTTTGACACCAAAGTGGATAACCTCGCACTTATCCACGTTATATTGCATCTGCCACGCTTCTGCCCACTCACCCAACCTGTCCAAATCATCCTGGTGTTTCTCGGTATCCTCCTCACAGCACACACTCCCACACAGCTTTGTGTCATCTGCAAACTTGGAGATATTACATTTAGTTCCCTTATCTAGATCATTAATGTATATTGTGAAGAGCTGGGGTCCAAGGACCGATCCCTGCGGTACCCCACTAGTCACTGCTTGCCACTCGGAAAAAGACCCATATAATTCCTACTCTGCTTTCTGTCCGCCAACCAGTTCTGTATCCAAGTCAATACCTAGCCCCCAATGCCCTGTGTCTTAACTTTAACTTTAACTTTACCCTGAAACTATGCCTCCTGGTTATTGACCCCTCTACTAAGGGGAAAAGTTCCTTTCTATCTACCCTATCTATGCCCCTCATAATTTTGTACACCTCAATCAGGTCCCCCCTCAGCCTTCTCTGCTCTAAGGAAAACAACACCAGCCTGTCCAGTCTCTCTTCATAGCTGAAGCGCTCCAGCCCAGGTAACATCCTGGTGAATCTCTTCTGCAATCACATCCTTCCTATAGTGTGGCGACCAGAACTGCACACAGCATTCCAGCTGTGGCCTAACTAGCATTTTGTACAGCTCCATCATAACCTCCCTGCTCTTATATTCTATGCCTCAGCTAATGAAGGCAAGTATCCCATATGCCTTTTTAACCACCTTATCGACCTGTCCTGCTGCCTTCAGGGATCTATGTACATGCACAACAAGGTTCCTCTGATCCTCTGTCCTTCCTAGGATCCGACCATTCATTGTGTATTCCCTTGCCTTGTTAGTCCTCCCAAAATGCATCACCTCACACTTTTCAGGGTTAAATTCCATTTGCCACTGTTCTTTCCATCTAACCATCCTGTCTATATCGTCCTGTAGCCTGAGGCTTCCCTCCTCGCTATTTACCACTCCACATATTTTCGTATCATCTGCGAACTTACTGATCATACCTCCTACATTCATATCTAAATCATTAATGTACACTACAAACAGCAAATGACCCAGCACCGATCCCTGCGGTACACCACTGGATACAGGCTTCCAGTCACAAAAACAATCTTCGACCATCACTCTCTGCCTCCTGCCACTAAGCCAATTTTGGATCCAATGTGCCAAATTGCCCTGGATCCCATGGGCTCTTACCTTCTTGACCAGTCTCCCATGTGGGACTTTGTCAAAAGCCTTACCGAAGTCGATGTAGACTACATCAACTGCACTACCCGCATCCACACACCTAGTCACCCCCACGAAAAATTCAATCAAATTGGTCAGACATGATCTCCCCCTGACAAAGCCATGCTGACTATCATTGATTAATCCTTGCCTCTCCAAGTGGAGACTAATTCTGTCCCTCAGAATTTTTTCCAATAATTTCCCTACCACTGATGTTAGGCTCACTGGCCTGTAAATCCCTGGTTTATCCTGACTACCCTTCTTGAATAATGATACGACGTTAGCTGTTCTCCAGTCCTCTGGCACCTCCCCTGTGGCCAGAGAGGTTCTGAAAATTTGTGTCAGAGCCCCTGCAATCTCCTCCCTTGCCTCACACAGCAGCCTGGGATACATCTCGTCTGGGCCTGGTGATTTATCCACTTTTAAGCCCGCAAAAAAACGCTAGTACCTCCTCCCTCTCAATACTAATTTGTTCAAATATATCACAATCTCCTTGCCTGATTTCTATGCCTACATCACCCTTCTGCATCGTGAACACAGATGCAAAATATTCATTTAAAACTGCACCCACACCTTCTGGCTCTACACACAGATTGCCACTTTGGTCCCTACTCTTTCCCTGGTTATCCTCTTGCCCTTAATATACTTATAAAACACCTTGGATTTTCCTTTATTTTGCCCGCCAGTGTTTTTTCATGCCCCCTCTTCACTCTCCTAATTTCTTGTTTAAGTACCCCCCTGCACTTTCTATACTCCTCTAGGGCTTCCACTGTTTTTAGTCCTTTGTATCTGCCAAAAGCCTCCCTTTTTTTCCTAATCCATTCTTGTATATCCCTTGACATCCAGGGTTCCCTGGGCTTATTGGTCCCACCCTTGACCTTTACGGGAACATGTTGCCATTGTACTCTCTCTATTTCCTTTCTGAAAGACTCCCAATGCTCTGATGTGGATTTTCCTACAAGTAGCTGATCCCAGTCCACTTTGCTCAGATCCTGCCTTATCATATTAAAATCGTCCTTCCCCCAATTTAGAACCTTTATTTCCCGGTCCATCTTTGTCCTTTTCCATGACTGCCTTAAATCTCACTGAATTATGGTCACTGTCACCAAAATCCTCTCCTGCTGACACATCTACCAATTGCCCAGCTACATTGCCTAGAATTAGGTC
This sequence comes from Squalus acanthias, assembly GCA_030390025.1. NCBI lineage: Eukaryota > Metazoa > Chordata > Chondrichthyes > Squaliformes > Squalidae > Squalus > Squalus acanthias. The sequence goes on from CM059449.1 coordinate 39,780,900, forward strand.
CAGTACCGCCCCCTCTCTTGTAGTACTTTCTACATGCTGGCTCAAAAAGCTCTCCTGGATGCACTTTAAGAATTCCACACCCTCTCAGCCTTTCACACTCTGACTATCCCAGTTAATATTGGGGAAGTTGAAATCCCCCACTATTATTACCCTATTGTTTCTAAACTTCTCTGAGATTTGCCTACATATCTGTTCCTCTATCTCCTCCTGACTGTTTGGGGGCCTATAGTACACTCCCAGCAAAGTGCTTGCCCCCTTTTTGTTTTTAAGTTCTACCCATATGGCCTCATTAGAGGAACCTGCTAAGATATCATCCCTCCTTACAGCAGTAATTGACTCCTTGATTAATATTGCGACACCCCCTCCTCTTTTACACCCCCCTCTGTCCCGCCTGAAGATTCTATACCCCGGAATATTGTGCTGCCAGTCCTGCCCCTCCCTCAACCATGTCTCTGTGATCGCAACAATATCATACTCCCATGTGTTCATCAACACCTTCAATTCATCTGCCTTACTCGCAAGACTCCTTACATTAAAATGAATGCCATCCAGCCCTGCCATACTCCCTTGTGCCGTTACATATTTTCTCTGCCTTCCAGGCTGACTTGTTTTTCCTATATATTTGGCTGTGCATCACCCCCTACTATAGCTCCACTCCGTATCCCATCCCCCTGCCAAGTTAGTTTAAACCCCCCCCCCCCCCCCCACCAACAGTACTAGCAAACCTCCCCGCAAGGATGTTGGTCCCGTTCCGGTTCAGGTGCAACCCGTCCGACTTATACAGGTCCCACCTTCCCCAGAAGCAGACCCAGTGATCCAGGAAACTAAAGCCCTCCCTCCTGCACCAACTCTTCAGCCACACATTCATCTGCTCTATCCTCCTATTGCTATACTCACTAGCACGTGGCACTGGGAGTAATCCAGAGATTACAACCTTTGAGGTGCTGCTTTTTAATCTGCTACCTAGCTCCCTAAATTCTTGTTGCAGGACCTCATCCCTCTTTCTGTGAAGGAATAAGCCATAAAATCGATTCAGAAAAATACACCATTGTATGAAAGAATGCTGGCCTTATTAAAACATGACAAACTGGGTTTGGAAATCTAGAAACCTAACTATGAAAAATTGTGAAAGCATTCTGGCTATAGAGATAAGATAGTTGTTGACACTGAATCAATAACCTTATTGAAACAGAACGTGAAAGGCTCCTGTAAGCTGAACCTTTTGGAATGAAACAATGATTCACCCTGGACAAGGTGTTCTCATTTACACCTCGTAAAGAAGCACATAAAAATAAGAAACGGCAGGGTTCTGAGGAACATGGAGGAACAGAGGGATCTGGGGTTTCATATCCACAGATCTCTGAAGGTTGCCACTCAAGTGGATAGAGCAGTGAAGAAGGCCTATAGTGTGTTATCGTTTATTAACAAGGGGTTTGAGTTTAAGAACCGTGAGGTTATGTTGCAATTGTACAGGACCTTGGTGAGACCACATTTGGAATATTGTGTGCAGTTCTGGTCACGTCACTATAGGAAGGACGTGGAAGCATTGGAAAGTGTGCAAAGGAGATTTACCAGGATGCTGCCTGGTTTGTGGGGGAGGTCTTATGAGGAAAGATTGAGGGAGCTAGGGCTTTTCTCTTTAGAGCGGAGGAGGATGAGAGGCGACTTAATAGAGGTTTATAAGATGATGAGGGGGATAGATAGAGTGGATGTTCAGAGACTATTTCCTCGGGTGGATGTAGCTGTTACAAGGGGGCATAAATATAAGGTGCATGGGGGGAGATATAGAAGGGATGTCCGAGGTAGATTCTTTACTCAGAGAGTGGTTGGGGTGTGGAATGGACTGCCTGCTGTGATAGTGGAGTCGGACACTTTAGGAACTTTCAAGCGGTTATTGGATAAGCACATGGAGCACACCAGAATGATAGGGAGTGGGATAGCTTGATCTTGGTTTCGGACAATGCTCGGCACAACATCGAGGGCTGAAGGGCCTGTACTGTGCTGTACTGTTCTATGTTCTATGTTCTATTTGCCTTCGTAAAAATGACATCAAGTAAAACACACCTGCCCTTACACCGTTTTTTATGGTAAACTTAGAACACCTAGAGAAGAGACATAATTCTGTAATGCTACCAGCTGAGGTGACTGTAAGAATTGCAGGGGTCAGCAGAAAAATGACTAGAGATAATTAGCTTACATCAGCAGAAAACCTTAAAGGAAATACCACTGGAAAAGGGTATAAATATTGAACTCTCAAATGGGATAGTAGACTCGCTTTAAAGAAGCAAATTGATTCTCGGCTTCAGAGACGGCTCTGTAAGTCTCCAACTCTTTGTACCTCGGGGACCAAAGGTATTTGATTTTGGTGGATATCCTGAATAGAACTTTAAGAACAGTAAAATTATAGTGAAGTTAAGATTTGAGAGTAAGGTTCTTTGATAATAGAATTGTAAACTTTCTCTTTTTTGGAACTGTTAATGTTGCGATTGACTCACCAACTGTAAACTGCATGTCGGTTCTTTAATAAATCTTTATATTTTTAGAATTGTCTCACATAAGACTTCTGTATCAAACTCGAGAACTCAATCACTGTACACTCTTTGGTGAGGAGTTGCAGAATTCTGGGGGAGATTTCCTAACCCTCATAATATCCGGAACGTTACAGTCCAGCTAAACTTATTAAAAGTGCTATCTGGAGGACAGTAACATTTTCAGGTTGTTCCTTGCCTTTAGGGAGAGATAGCATCTTTAGGCTACCTCAAACTTTAGTTGAAAGTGAACGTCTGAGGAATACACCTGATCCGGGGTAGCCCTAAAGGGGCTAAGACTAGTAATTATCCCCTTCATTTCAACCCATGTCGTTGGTACCAATGTGAACCACGACCTCTGACTGTTCGCCCTCCCCCTTCAGAATACCCTGCAGCCGTTCAGTGACATCCTTGACCCTGGCACCAGGGAGGCAACATACCATCCTGGAGTCACATCTGCAGCCACAGAAACGTCTATCTGTTCCCCTTACGATAGAATCCCCTATCACTATTGCTCTCCCACTCTATTTCCTCCCCTCCTTTGCATCTGAGCCACTCGTAGTGCCACGGAGTTGGCTCTTGCTGCATTCCCCTGAGAAACCATCTCCCTCATCAGTATCCAAAACGAAAAATCTGTTGGAGAGGGAGATGGACTCAGTGGACTCCTGCACTACCTTCCTAGTTCTTTTACTCTGTCTGGCGGTCACCCATTTCCTGTCTGCCTGTGCACTCTTTACCTGCGGTGTGGCCACCTTGTTAAACGTGCTATCCACGAAGATCTCAGCTTCGCGGATGCTCCACAATGACTCCAGCCGCAGCTCCAGCTCCGAAACGCGGATTTCGAGTAGCTGCAGCTGGAGACACTTCCTGCACATGTGTTCACCCTGGACACCGAATGTTATCCTGACTTCCCACATAGCACAGGAGGAGCACTCCACACTGCCGAGCTGCCCTGCCATGTCCTACCCTTCATTTACTCCGTTTACTTCCTTTAAATTAAAGAATATTAAATACACCAGGGATCTTACTTCCCTTTAAACACTACTTACTCTAAACTAGAGACGTGTTAGATACAGAGTAAAGTTACCTCTACACTGCCCCATCAAAGAGTCCCAGGGCAGGTACAGCTGAAGTTAGATAGAGAGTACAGCTCCCTCTACACTGTCCCACCAAACACTCCAAGGACAGGAACAGCACGGGATAGTTACAGATGAAAGCTCCCTCTACACTGTCCCATGAAACACTCCCAGGGCAGGTACAGCATGGGGTGGATACAGAGTAAAGCTACCACTACAGCGTCCCATCAAACACTCCCAGGGCAGGTACAGCACAGGTTAGATACAGAGTAAAGCTCCCTCTACACTGTCCCATCAAACACACCCAGGGCAGGTGTAGCACAGGTTAGATACAGAGTAAAGCTCCCTCTACACTGTCCCATCAAACACTCCCAGGGCAGGTAGAGTTTGGGATTAGATACAGAGTAAAGCTTCCTCTACACTGCCACATCATAAACTCCCAGGGCAGATGCAGCACAATTTAGATATAGAGTAAAGCTCCCTCTACACTGTCCCATTAACATTCCCTGGGCAGGTACAGCATGGCTTAGATTAAGAGTAAATCTCCCTCTACGCTATCCCAACAAACACTCCCAGGGCAGGCAGAGCATGGGATTAGATACGGAGTAAAGCTCCCGCTACACTGTCCTTTCAAACATTTCCAGAGCAGGCAGAGCATGGGATTACATACTGAGTAAAGCTCCCTCTGCACTGTACCATCAAACACTCCCAGGGTAGGTACAGCACATGATAGATACAGAGTTGAGGCTCCCTCTACGTTGTCCCTGAAACAGTCCCAGGGCAGGTACAGCATGGCATAGATTACGAGTAAATCTCCCTCTACACTGTCCCATCAAACATCCCCAGGGCAGACAGAGCATACGATTGATACAGAGAAAAGCTCCCACTACATTGGCCCATCAAACACTCCCAGGGCTTGTACAGCACGGGTTAGATACAGAGTAAAGCTCCCTCTACACTGTCGCATCAAACACTCCCAGGGCAGGTACAGCACGGGTTAGATACAGAGGAAAGCTCCCTCTACACCGTCCCAACAAATACTCCCAGGTTAGGTACAGATTGGTTTCGATACAGAATAAAGCTCCCTCTACAACATCTTATCAAACACTCCCAGGGCAGGTACAGCACGGGTTAGATACAAAGTAAAGCTCCCTCTACACTCTCACGTTAAACACTCCCAGGGCAGGTACAGCATTGTTTAGATACAGAGTAAAACTCGCGCTACACTGTCCCAACAATCACTCCCAAGGCAGGTACATCGGTTGGATATATACAGAGTAAAGCACCCTCTACACTGTCCCATCAAACACTTCCAGGGCAGGTACAGCACGGGTTAGATACAGTGTAATCTGCCTCTACACTGTCCCATCAAACACTCCCAGGGCAGGTACAGCAGGGGTTTATATAGAGTAAAGCTCCCTCTAGACTGTTCCATTAAACACTCCCTGTTCAGGTACAGCATGGGTTAGATACAGAGTAAATCTCCTTCTACACTGTCCCAACAAACACTCCCAGGGCAGGTACAGCACGGGTTAGATACAGAGTAAAGCTCCCTCTAAACTGTCTCATTAAACACACCCAGGGCAGGTACAGCACGGGTGAGATACACAGGAAAACTCCCTCTGCACTGCCTCATCAAACACTCCCAGGGCAGGTACAACACGGGTTAGATACAGAGTAAAACTCCCTCTACACTGTCTCATCAAAAACACTGAGGGCAGGTACAGTGAGGGTTAGATAGAGAGTAAAGCTCACACTACACTTCCCCATCAAACTCTCCCAGGGCAGGTACAGCACAGGTTAGACACAAAATAAAGCTCCCTCTACACTGTTCCATCAAACACTTCCAGTTTAGGTACAGAGTAGGTTAGATACAGAGTAAAGCTCGCACTACACTGTCCCATCAAACACTCGCAGGGCAGGTACAGTATGGGTAAGTTACAGAGTAAATCTACCACAACAGTGTCCCAAAAGTTATTCCCAGGTTAGATACAGAGTGGGTTAGATACAGAGTAAAGCTCCCTCCACACTGTCCAATCAGACACTCTCAGGGCAGGTACAGCACGGGTTAGATACAGAGTAAAGCTCAATCTGCACTGTCCCCATCAAACACTCCCAGGGCAGGTACAGCACGGGTTAGATACAGAGTAAAGCTCCCTCTACACTGTCCCATCAAACAATTCCATGGCGGGTACAGCACGGTTTAGATACAGAGAAAATCTCCCTCTACACTGTCGCATCAAACATTCCCAGGGCAGGTAGAGCACGGGTTAGATACAGAGTAAAGCTTCCTATACACTGTCCCATCACATACTCCCAGGGTATGTACAGTGTGGGTTAGATACAGAGTAAAGCAGCCTACACATTGTCCCATCAAACACTCCCGGGGTATGTACAGAGTGGGTTAGATACAGAGTAAAGCTCCCTCTACACTGTCCCACCAAACACTCGCATGGCAGGTGCAGAATTGTTTAGATACAAAGTAAAGCTCCCTCTACACTGTCTCAGCAAACACTCCGAGGACAGGTACAGCACGGATTAGATGCAGCGTAAAGCACACTCTACACTGTCCCGTCAAACTGTCCAGGGCAGGTACAGCATGGGTTATATACAGTGCAAAGCTCCCTCCACACTCACCCATCAAACACTCCCAGGGCAGGGACAGCACGGGTTATATACAGAGTAAAGCTCCCTCTGCTCTGTCCCATCAAACAGGATTGTTACCTCCCAGTCGGGGAACACTTCAGCAGTCAAGGACATTCAGCCTCAGATCTGCGGGTAAGCGTTCTCCAAGGCAACCTTAGGAACACACGACAGCGCAAAATCATCGAGCAGAAACTGATAGCCAAATTCCGCACTCATGAAGACGGTCTCAACCGGGATCTTGGGTTTATGTCACGATACATGACGTGATCCGGACTCGAGTCGTCGTTGGCTTGTTCACAGATGTGATTCCCAGTAAAAAAGTAAAAATTTTCCCAGTAAAAAAGTAAACATTTTACAGCTTATCGTTTTACATACAGACGGCAGCTTTTGACACGTTAGACCCCCTGCGACTCCACCTCATTGTCTCAGTTGTATCTTGCTATGTCTTTGATGTGGTACCTTCCTGGCTGACCTGATTAACTTTATCACACCTCGGCAGATAGTCAGGATGATTTAATTTAGTTGTCTGCAATTGTAAGGTACACATGCATTGTTCTCAATATATATATGCTTTGTCGAGTCTGTATTTCTCTACTTCACCTGAGGAAGGGGCGATCAATAGCTCCGAAAGCTTGTGATTTCAAATAAAACTGTTGGACTATAACCTGGTGTTGTGCGACCTCTTAATTTTGTCCACCCCAGTCCAACACCGGCATCTCCGCATCATGACCATCAAACAGTCCCAGGTCAGGTACAACACGGTTCAGACACAGAGGCCCGAAAATTAAACCTAATACACGAGAGTACGCACTGTGTACTCTCGCGTATTAGATCCCGAATTGCCGGTTTCCTGCATGCACTGCGCATGCGCGGGAAACCGGCACTTCGTGAATTGAAAAGGGGCGGTTCCTAAGTGAACCACGTGCGCACTACAGGCTGTGCGCACGCAGTGCACATAGATTTTTTTTCAGCTCTGAACGCGCAGGTAAGTGGTGAAGATTTTACACACAAAGAAAGCAGGCGTAGGACCCCCTTTTAACAAGCTAAGTAGTTAATTAAGTGTTATTTTAAATTTTTTTCAACAGGTTTATCTTTTTTAGAGACTTTAAACAAAGGTAAGTTTTTTTTATAACTTTTAAAAAGATTTTAAATTTGTTCAAAAATTAAATTTTTTGTTTAAAGTGGTTAATTTATTTAACTTTTCTTATTTTATTAATGAGATGCCTTTTTAAAAAAAATTAATTGAGGTTTAGCTGTTCTTTTGGGGGGTTGTAGTATTCATAGCTTTGACAGCTCTTGCCGTCAAAACTATGAATGAAAGATGGTGTGCTGCCATTGGCTCTAACTGAATCACGTGATCCCAGAGCTCGCACGAACTAATTGTGCCTCAGGGACACGCAAGCACTGCACGGTTGCAACAGAGAGAGGCTTTGAAACTAACGTTCGTGTGGGCCCGGAGCAAAATGGTAGGCGCGGAGTGCGATATCGCGGGTTTTCCTTACCCCCGCGGGAACCATCCATGTTTAATTTCTGGGCCAGAGTAAAAATTCCTGTACACTGTCGCATCAAACAGTCCCAGAGCAGGTACACCATCGGTTAGATACAATGTAGATGTCTCTCTACACTGTCCCAAAAAAACACTCCCAGGGCAGGTACTGCACGGGTTAGATACAGAGTAAAGCTCCCTCTGCACTGCCCATCAAACACTCCCAGGGCAGGTTCAGAATGGATCAGGTACAGAGTAAAGTTCCCTCTACACTGATCCATCAAACACTTCCAGTTTAGGTACAGAGTGGGTTAGATACAGAGTAAAGCTCCCCCTTCACTGTCCCATCAAGCACACCCAGGGCAGGTACAGCACGGGTTAGATACAGAGTAAAGCTCCCTCTACACTGTCACATCAAACACTCCCAGGGCAGGTACAGCATGGGTTAGATACAGAGTAAAGCTCCCTCTACACTGTCCCATCAAACACTCCCAGGGCAGGTATAGCATGAGTTAGATACAGAGTAATGCTTTCTCTACACTGTCACATCAAACACTCCCAGGTCAGGTACAGCACGGGTTAGATGTAGATTAAAGCTCGCTCTACACTGTCCCATCAAACACTCAGAGGGCAGGTACGGCTCGGGTTACATACAGAGTAAAGCTCCCTCTACACTGTCCCATCAAACACTCCCAGGGCAGGTACAGCACGGGTTAGATACAGAGTAAAGCTCCCTCTACACTGCACCATCAAGCAGTCCGAGGGCAGGTACAGCCCGAGTTAGGTACATAGTAAAGCTTCCTCTACACTGTCCCATCAAACACTCCCAGGGCAGGTATAGCATGATTTAGATACAGAGTAATGCTTTCTCTACACTGTCACATCAAACACTCCCAGGTCAGGTACAGCACGGGTTAGATGTAGATTAAAGCTCGCTCTACACTGTCCCATCAAACACTCACAGGGCAGGTACAGCTCGGGTTAGATACAGAGTAAAGCTCCCTCTACACTGTCCCATCAAACACTCCCAGGGCAGGTACAGCACGGGTTAGATACAGAGTAAAGCTCCCTCTACACTGCCGCATCAAACACTTCCAGGGCAGGTACAGCACGGGTTAGATACAGAGTAAAGCTCCCTCTACACTGTCCCATCAAACACTCCCAGGGCAGGTACACCACGGGGTTAGATACAGAGTAATGCTCCCGCTACACTGTCCCATCCAACACTCCCAAGGCAGGTACAGCACGGGTTAGATACAGAGCAAAACTCCCTCTACACTGTCCCATTAAACACTCCCAGGGCAGGTACAGCATGGGTTATATACAGAGTAAAGCTCCCTCTGCACTGTCCCATCACTCCCAGGGCAGGTACAGCATGGGTTAGAACCATAGAATCATAGAAAGTTACAGCACGGAAGGTGGCCATTTCGGCCCATCGTGTGTCCGCGCCGGCCAACAATGAGCTATCCAGCCCAATCCCACTTCCCAGCTCTTGGTCCGTAGCCCTGCAGATTAGAGCATCCCAAGTGCATATCCAAGTACTTTTTATATGTGGTTCGGGTTCCTGCCTCTACCACCCTTTCAGGCAGTGAGTTCCAAATCCCCACAACCCTCTGCATGAAGAAACATCCCCTCAAATTCCCACTTCACCTTCCACCAATTACTTTATATCTGTCCCCCCTGGTTTTTGACCCCTCTGCTGTGGAAAATAGGTCCTTTCTATCCACTTTATCTGTGCCCTTCATAATTTTATACACTTCAATAAGGTCTCCCCTCGGCCTCCTCCGTTCCAAGGATAACAGTCCCAGCCTATCCAGTCTTTCCTCATAGCTAAGTTTCTCTACTCCCGGCAAAATCCTTGTAAATCTCCTCTGTACTCTCTCTAGTGCAATCACATCTTTCCTGTAATGTGGTGACCAGAACTGCACGCAGTACTCTAGCTGAGGCCTAACGAGTGTTTCATACAATTAAAGCATAACCCCGCTGTTCTTGTATTCTATGCCACGGCTAATAAAGGCAAGCATTCCGTATGCCTTCTTAACCACCTTATCTACCTCGCCTGCTACCTTCAGGGATCTGTGGACATGCACTCCAAGGTCCCTTTGTTCCTCTACAATACTCAGTGTCCAATCATTTAATGTGTTTTCCCTTTCCTTGTTAGCCCTCCCCAAATGCATTACCTCACACTTCTCCGGATTGAATTCCATTTGCCACTGTTCTGACCCCTGACCAATTAATTCATATCTTACTGCAGTCTACAGCTTCCTTCATCAGTATCAACCACACAGCCGATTTTGGTATCATTTCTACAGAGTAAAGCTCCTTCTACAATGTCCCATGAAACACTCCCAGGGCAGGGTACAGCACGGGTTAGATGCAGCGTAAAGCTCTCCCAACACTGTCCCATCGTACTCTCCAAGGGCAGGTACAGAACGGATTAGATACAGAGTAAAGCTCCCTCTGCACTGTCCCAGCAAACAGTCCCAGGGCAGGTACAGCACGGGTTAGATACAGAATGAAGCTCCCTCTACACTGTCCCATCAAACTCTCCCAGGGCAGGTACAGCACGGGTGCTTTACAGAGTAAACCTCCCTCTACACTGTCCCAACAAACACTCCCAGTGCAGGTGCAGCATGTGTGAGACACAGAGTAAAGCTCTTCCTACACTTTCCCATCTTACTCTCCCAGGACAAGTACAGCACGGTTTAGATACAGAGTAAAGCTGCCTCTGCACTGTCCCATCAAACAGTCGCAGGGCAGGTACAGCATGGGCTAGATACAGAGTAAAGCTCGCTCTACACTGTCCCATCAAACACTCCCAAGGCAGATACAGCACGGGGTTAGATACAGAGTGCAGCTCCCTCTACACTGTCCCATCAAACGCACCCAAGGCTGGTACAGACGGGCTAGAAACAGAGTAAAGCTCCTTCGGCAATGTCCCATCAAACTCTCCCAGGGCAGGTACACCACGGGATAGATACAGAGTTAAGCTCCATCAACCCTGTCCCATTAAACACTCCCAGTGCAGATACAGCACGGGTTAGATACAGAGTAAAGCTCCCTCTACACTGGCCCATCAAACACTCCAAGGGCTGGTACAGCACGGGTTAGATACAGAGTAAAGCTCCCTCTACACTGTCCATCAAACACTCCCAGGGCTGGTACAGCACGTGTTGGATACAGAGTAAAGCTCCCTCTACACTGCCCCATCCAACACTCCCAGGGCAGGTACACCACGGGTTAGATACAGAGTAAAGCTCCCTCTACACTGCCCCATCCAACACTTCCAGGGCAGGTACAGCATGGGTTAGATATACAGTAAAGCTATCTCTACACTGTTCCATCAAATACTCCCAGGTCAGGTAAAGCAGGGGTTAGATACAGAGTAAAGCTCCCTCTAGAGTGTCCAATCATACACTTCCAGGACAGATACAGCACGGGGATATATACAGAGTAATGCTCCCTCTACACTGCCCCATCAAACACTCCCAGGGCAGGTACAGCACGGGGTTAGATACAGAGTAAATCTCCCTCTACGCTGTCCCATCAAACACTCCCAGGGCAGGTACAGCACGGGTTAGAGAGAGAGTAAAGCTCCCTCGACACTGTCCCATCAGTCACTCCCAGGGCAGGTACATCACGCGTTAGATACAGAGTAAAGCTCCCTCTACACTGTCCCATCAAACACTCCCAGGGCAGGTACAGCACAGGGTTAGATACAGAGTAAAGCTCCCTCTACACTGTCCCATCAAACACTCCCAGGGCAGGTACAGCACGGGCTAGATACAGAGTAAAGCTCCCTCTGCACTGTCCCATCACACACTCCCAGGGCAGGTACAGCACGGGTTCGATCCAGATTAAAGCTCCCTCTACACTGTCCCATCAAACACTCCCAGGGCAGGTACAGCACGGGTTAGATACAGAGTAAAGTTCCCTCTACACTGTCCCATCAAACACTCCCAGGGCAGGTACAGCACGGGTTAGATCCAGAGTAAAGCTCCCTCTACACTGTCCCATCAAACACTCCCAGGGCAGATACAGCACAGGGTTAGATACAGAGTAAAGCTCCCTCTACACTGTCCCATCTAACACTCCCAGGGCAGGTACAACACAGGTTAGATACAGAGTAAAGTTCCCTCTACACTGTCCCATCAAACACTCCCAGGGCAGGTACAGCACGGGTTAGATCCAGAGTAAAGCTCCCTCTACACTGTCCCATCAAACACTCCCAGGGCAGATACAGCACAGGGTTAGATACAGAGTAAAGCTCCCTCTACACTGTCCCATCTAACACTCCCAGGGCAGGTACAACACAGGTTAGATACAGAGTAAAGCTCCCTCTACACTGTATCATCAAACACTCCCAGGGCGGGTACAGCACGTGTTAGATACAGAGTAAAGCTCCCTCTACACTGCCCCATCTAACACTCCCAGGGTAGGTACAGCACAGCTTAGATACAGAATAATGCTCCCTCTACACTGTCCTATGAAACACTCCTAGGGCAGGTACAGCACGGGTTAAATACAGAGTAAAGCTCCCTCTACACTGTCCCATCAAACACTCCCAGGGCAGATATAGCACGGGGTAGATACAGAGTAAAACTACCTCTACACTGTCCCATCAAACACTCCCAGGACTGGTAGAGCACGGGTTAGATACAGAGTAAAGCTCCCTCTGCAATGTCCCATCAAACACTCCGAGATTTGTTAAAATATGAAATACCTGCTCTTCGATATATTTTTGAAACTCCTTCAGCTTCTCCTCCTGCAGTTTTTTCATCTTCAAGATTTGCGCAAACTGTAAAGAAACGATATTCATTAGAAACGGACAAAAAAATAAAGAGTTTCTCAGTCCCTCTCTCTCAGGGAGATATCTGTACACTGACTGGTGTCTCTCTGTCCCTCTCTCTCAGGGAGATATCTGTACACTGACTGGTGTCTCTCAGTCCCTCCCTCTCAGGGAGATATCTGTACACTGACTGGTGTCTCTCACTCCCTCTCTCTCAGGGTGATATCTGTACACTGACTGGTGTCTCTCAGTCCCTCCCTCTCAGGGGGATATCTGTACACTGACTGGTGTCTCACAGTCCCTCCCTCTCAGGGAGATATCTGTACACTGACTGGTGTCTCTCAGTCCCCTCTCTCTCAGGGAGATATCTGCATATTGACTGGTGTGTCTCAGTCCCCTCTCTCTCAGAGAGATATCTTTACACTGATTGGTGTCTCACACTCCCTCTCTCTGTAAGATATCTGTACACTTACTGGTGTCTCTCAGTCCCTCTCCCTCAGGGAGATATCTGTACACTGACTGGTGTCTCTCAGTCCCCTCTCCTCAGAGAGATATCTGTACACTGACTGGTGTCTCTCAGTCCCCTCTCTCTCAGGGAGATATCTGTACACTGACTGGTGTCTCTCAGTCCCCTCTCTCTCAGGGAGATATCTGTACACTGACTAGTGTCTCTCAGTCCCTCTCTCTCAGGGAGATATCTGTACAGTTACTGGTGTCTCTCAGTCCACTCTCTCTCTTGGAAATATCTGTTCACTGAATTTCCACAGAGGGCGGTGTCGGGAGCAGCAGGAGAGCGGCGGTACCGTGAGTATTTAAACGTACTTTCACGGGTTTTTTCCACAGTGTCTCTGGAACAGTTCCCATGGATTGGAGGGTAGCTATTGTAACCCTACTATTCAAAAAGGTCATGATGCGGAGATGCCGATGTTGGACGGTGGTGGACAAAAATGAGAAGTCGCACAACACCAGGTTATAGTCCAACAGTTTTATTTAAAATTACGAGCTTTCGGAGCTCCGCTCCTTCTTCAGGTACACGTACAGTGAGGGAATCTATTACACAGTATATATACACAGAGAACAATGTATCTGCAGAGATACAATCTGTTAGGGAGGCATTACATCAAAGACACATCAGAGTACAGCTAAGACAATGAGGTGGGTCACAGGGGATCCAACGTGTCAAATGCTGCCGTCTGCAGTTAAGCTTTTAACTTTTTTTCAGAAACTGGAAAAACAGACAACGATGTCGAGTCACGTTCTGTAGCGTGACATGAACCCGAGATCCCGGTTGAGGCCGTCCTCATGGGTGCGTACTTGGCTATCAGTTTCTGCTCGATGATTTTGCGTTGTCGTGTGTCTTGAAGGCCTTCGAGACACACGACAACGCAAAATCATCGAGCAGAAACTGATAGCCAAGTTCTGCACCCATGAGGACGGCCTCAACTGGGATCTTGGGTTCATGTCACGCTACAGAACGTGACTCGACATCGTTGTCTGTATTTCCAGTTTTTAAAAAAAAGTTAAAAGCTTAACTGCAGACGGCAGCATTTGACACGTTGGACCCCGTGTGACCCACCTCATTGTCTTAGCTGTACTCTGATGTGTCTTTGATGTAATGCCGCCCTAACAGATTGTATCTCTGCAGACACATTGTTCTCTGTGTATATATACTGTGCAATCGATTCCCTCACTGAACCTGTACCTGAAGAAGGAGCGGAGCTCCGAAAGCTCGTAATTTTAAATAAAACTGTTGGACTATAACCTGGTGTTGTGCAACTTCTCATTTTAAAAAAGGTGGTAGAGGGAAAACGGGGAATTATAGACCGGTAACCCTGACATCGGTAGTGGGGAAAATGCTGGAGTCCATTGTAAAAGATGTAATAGCAGAGCACTTGGAAAAAAGTGACAGGATCGGACAAAGTCAATATGGATTTACAAAAGGTAAATCATGCCTGACTAATCTACTGGAATTTTTTGAGGATGTAACTGGTAGAATAGATAAGGAAGAACCAGTGGATGTGGTGTATTTGGACTTTCAGAAGGCTTTCGATAAGGGCCCGCATAAGAGATCAGGGTGCAAAGTTAAAGCACATGGGATTGGGGGTAAGTTACTGATTTGGATAGAGAACTGGTTGGCAGACAGGAAGCAAAGAGTTGGAATAAATGGGTCTTTTTCTGACTGGCAGGCAGTGGCTAGTGTGTTACTGCAAGGATTGGTTCTAAGACCCCAGCTATTCACAATATATATCAATGATCTAGACGAGGGAACTAGATGTAATATCTCTAAGATTGCAGACGACACAAAGCTGGGTGGGCGTGTGTGCTGTGAGGAGGATGCCGAGAAATTCCAGGATGATTTGGATAGGTTGGGTGATTGGGCAGATGAAGTATAATGTGGATAAATGCGAGGTTATCCACTTTGGTGTCAAAAACAGGAAGACAGGTTATTAACTGAACGGCAATAGATTGGGAAAAGGGGAAGTGCAACGAGACCTGAGTGTCCTTGTGCACCAGTCGCTGAAGGTAAGCATGCAGGTGCAGCAGGCGGTTAAGAAGGCAAATAGTATGTTGTTCTTCATAGCGAGAGGATTCGAGTACAGGAGCAAGGATGTCTTGCTGCAGTTGTACAAGGCCTTGGTGAGACCACACCTTGAGTATTGTGTGCAGTTTCGGTCACCTTATATGAGGAAGGATGTTCTTGCCATGGAGGGAGTGCAGCGAAGATTTACCAGACTGATGCCTGGGATGGCAGGAATGATGTATGAAGAGAGATTGGGTCGATTAGAACATTAAACATAAGAACATAAGAAATAGGAGCAGGAGTAGGCCAATTGGCCCCTAGAGCCTGCTTCGCCATTCAATAAGATCATGGCTGAACTGATCCTAACCGCCAATCTACTATCACAGAACCATCTCCTGAACCTAACAGAATTGGACACACGAAATAGGAGCAGGATCAGGCTACACCGCCCCTGGGCCCGCTACGCTACCCACAGGGCCATGATCGATCCGAACCTAGACTCATGTCCAAATTCCTGCCTGCTCCCTGTAACCCTTAATTCCCTTTACTTCTAGGAAACTGTCTATTTCTGTTTTAAATTTATGTAATGATGTAGCTTCTACAGCTTTTTGGGGCAGCATATTCCATGGACCTACCACCCTCTGAGTGAAGTAGTTCCTTCTCATCTCAGTTTTGAAAGAGCAGCCCCTTATTCTAAGACTATGCCCCCTAGTTCTAGTTTCACCCATCATCGGGAACATCCTCCCCGCATCCAACCGATCCAACCCCTTCACAATCTTATATGTTTCAATTAGATCGCCTCTCATTCTTCTGAACTCCAATGATTAGAGTCCCAATCTGCCCAACCACTTCTCATATGTCCATCCCCTCATCCCCGGGATTAACCTAGTGAAACTTCTTTGTATGACTCGAGAGCAAATATGTCTTTTCTTAAGTATGGACACCAAAACTGTATGCAGTATTCCAGGTGCGGTCTCACCAATAACTTGTACAACTGAAGCAATAGCTCCCTATTTTTATATTCTATCCCCCTAGCAATGAAAGCCAACATTCCATTGGCCTTCTTAATCACTTGCTGCACCTGCATACTAACCTTTTGAGTTTCGTGTACCAGGACCCCCAGATCCCTTTGTACTTCAGTACTTTCCAGTTTCTTGCCATTAAGATAATAACTTGCTCTACTATTTTTCCTGCCAAAGTGCATAACCTCACACTTTCCAATATTGTATTCCATCTGACAAATCTCTGCCCACTTACTTAGCCTGACTATGTCCCCTTGCAGATTTTTTAGGTCCTCCTCACTCACTACTTTCCCTCCCATCTTTGTATCATCTGCAAACGTTGATATGTTACACACGGTCCCCTCCTCCAAATCGTTAATATAGATTGTAAAGAGTTGGGGACCCAGCACTGACCGCTGCGGAACACCACTAGTTACTGATTGCCAGTCTGAGAATGAACCTTTTACCACCACTCTGTGCCTTCTGTTAGATAGCCAATCCTCTATCCATGCCAGAATATTACCCCCAATCCCGTGATTTTTTATCTTAAGCAATAATCTTTTGTGCGGCACCTTGTCAAATGCCTTTTGGAAGTCGAAATACACCACATCCACTGGTTCCCCTTTATCCACCCTGTATGTTACTTCCTCAAAGAACTCCAGCAAATTTGTCAAATATGACTTCCCCTTCATAAAACCATGCTGACTTTGTCCTATTAAATTATGATTATCCAAATGTCCCGTTACTGTCTCCTTAATAATGGACTCCAAAATTTTACCTACCACAGATGTTAGGCTAACCGGTCTATAGTTTCCAGCCTTCTGTCTACTGCCCTTTTTAAATAAGGGTGTTACATTAGCAGTTTTCCAGGATCTTTGCTGAGTCCAGGGAGTTTTGGAAAATTATAACCAATGCATCCACAATCCCTACCGCCACTTCCCTCAAGACCCTAGGATGTAAGCCATCAGGTCCAGGTGATTTATCCGCCTTGAGTCCCATTATTTTACCGAGTACCACTTCCTTAGTGCTTTTGATCGTGTTTAGCTCCTCCCCCCTATAGCCCCCTGTTTGTCCAGTGTTGGGATATTCTTAGTGTCCTCTACTTCAAAGACTGATACAAAATATTCATTCAGTGTATTTGCCATCTCCATATTTCCCACCATTAATTTCCCGGTCTCATCCTCTGAGGGACCAATAATTACTTTAGCTATCCTTTTTCTTTTGATATAACTATAAAAACTCTTAATATCTGTTTTTATATTTTTTGCTAATTTACTTTCATAATCTATCTTCGCTTTCTTAATCAAACTTTTTGTTATTTTGTGCTGTCTTTTAAAGTTTCCCCAATCCTCTATCCTCCCACTAGATTTGGCTACCTTATATGTCCTTGTTTTTAGTCGAATCATATCCTTAATTTCTTTACTTAGCCACGGATGACTGTCTTTTCTTTTACACACTTTTCTTCTTAGTGGAATACATTTTTTTTGGAAGTTGTAAAATAACTCCTTAAATGTACACCACTGATCATGTATCGTCTTACCCTTTAATCTATTTTCCCAATCCACCCTACTCAATTTCGCTCGCATACCTCATACTTTCCTTTATTCAGGCTTAGCACGCTTGTTTGAGATCCAACCTTCTCACCCTCTAATTGAATATGGAATTCAACCATGTTATGGTCACTCATTCCAAGGGGATCCTTTTCTAGGACATTTTTAATTAATCCTGTCTCGTTACACAGCACCAGATCTAAGGTTGCTTGCCCCCTGGTCGGTTCAGTTACATACTGCTCAAGAAACCCATCCCTAATACACTCAGTCAACTCATCCTCAAGGCAGCCCTGCCCAATTTGATTTGTCCAATTGATATGATAGTTAAAATCCCCCATAATTATAGATGTTCCCTTATTACAAGCCTCAACTATTTCCTGATTGATACTCCATCCAACAGAGTTGCAACTTTTCGGAGGCCTATAGACTACGCCCACGAGTGTTTTTTTTCCCCTTATTATTCCTTATCTCCACCCAAACTGTTTCATTATCCTGATCTTTTGACCCAATATAATTTCTCTGTATTACAGTGATTCCTTCCTTTATTAACATAGCCACCCCACCTCCCCTTCCTTCCTGCCTGTCCTTCCTGATCGTTAAATAACCTGGTATGTTTAATTCCCAGGCATTGTCACCCTGCAGCCATGCTTCTGTAATGGCCACAAGATCATACCCATATGTAGTTATTTGTGCCATTAACTCGTCTATTTTGTTATGAATGCTACGTGCATTCAGATAGAGAACTTTCAAATATGTTTTATGACACTTAGTTCCTGCTTTTGCCCTTTTTATTACTTTACCTTTTACTCCATACCTTCTGCCCCTTCCTGACACACTCTGGTTTTTAATTTCCCCACTGCTACCTAAGTCTATGACCTTCTCTGTTGTCATTTTTATTATTTGCTCTCTAGGAACCTCCCCCACACTAGTTAGTTTAAAGCCCTCTCTACAGTCCTAGTTATATGATCCGCCAGGACTCTAGCCCCAGCACTGGCCAACTGAAGCCCATCCCAACGGAACAGCTCCCTCCTGCCCCAGTACTGGTGCCAGTGTCCCAGGAAGCAAAACCGCTTCACTCCCACTCTGACCTCACCGTCCTCGGCCTAATACACTGTTCCACGGAAGCTCAGCGTAAGCTCGAGGAACAGCACCTCATCTTTCGTTTAGGCACGCTACAGCCCTCTGGACTCAATATCGAGTTCAACAATTTTAGATCATAACCTCAGCTCCAATCACATTTATATTTTATTTTATCCACCCTTTTATTTGTCCCCCCCACCTTTTTTTTCCTCCTAGAAGCTGGCAGCTGTCCTTCATTCTGCCAGTAGATTTCACACTTCATTCAGCCTTAATCTGTCACATTAACACCACCTCTAGCCTTGCATATCTCTTAATGTCTCTTAATGTCTCTTCATCTCCTCCTTTGTTCCTTTATCCCCTCCCCCTTTTCCCAGCTTTACCCTGGCCTTAAATCTATTTGATTTCCAGCTCTTCCCAGTTCTGATGAAAGGTCATCGACCTGAAACGTCAACTCTCTTTCTCTCTCCACGGATGCTGCCTGGCCTGCTGAGTTTTTCCAGCGTTTTCTGTTGTTATTTCGGATTTCCAGCATCTGCAGTATTTTGCTATCCCATTTCTCCCACACCCGTCTTTGAGCCACTCATTTAACTATCTAATTTTATTTGTCCTAGCCAAATTCGCTCGTGGCTCACGTAATAATCCAGAGATTATTACCCTTGAGGTTCTGTTTTTTAATTTTACCCCTAGCTGCTCATACTCCTTTAACAGAAACGGCTTCCTTGTCCTATCTACGTTGTTTGTACCAACATGGACCATGACAACTGGATCCACCCCCTCCCACTGCAAGTTTCTTTCCAGCCCAAAGGAGATGTCCTTAACCCTGGCACCGGGCAGGCAACACAGCCTACGGGACTCTCGCTCTCGGCTGCAGAGAACTCTATCTATCCCCCTAATAATTCTATCCCCTACCACTACAACATTTCTATTTACTCCCCCCTCTTGAATGGCCCCCCATTCCACGTTGCTGTGGCCAGGTTGCTCATCCTCCCTGCAGTCCCTGCTCCCGTCCCCACAGGGAGTAAAAACCTCGAACCTGTTGGACAAGAGCAAGGGCTGCGGCTCCTCCAACACTACCTCCTGGATCCCCGTACCTGCCTCACTCGTAGTCACACCGTCCTGTCCCTGACCATGGGCTGCATCTGAATTAATTAACTTCATAGGTGTGACCACCTCCTGAAACACAGAGTCCAGGTACTTCTCCCCCTCCCTGATGTGTCGCAGTGTCTGAAGCTCAGACTCCAGCTCATCAACACGGAGCTGGAGTTCCTGTAGCAGCAGACACTTGTCACAGATGTAATCACCGTGAGCCTCAATGGGGTCCCCCGGCTCCCACATCTCGCAACAGTAACACATCACCTGCTCCATTCTATGTAATTAATTAAATTTTTTACTGTTAGTTATGGACACTCTCTGCCCGATTATAGATGCTAGTATCCCGTCTAATTGATTGGATTTAAATTAAATCAATCCCTCTAAATTACAACAGTTAAATGGTTTACCAACAGTCACTCTGCACCAGAAAGGCCTTATTAACTACAACCCACAGAGTTAAAGTTCGAAAAGAGCACCCTACACCCCACTCACCCGAACTCACACTTACCCAAACTCACAGAACTCTCTGCTGGCTCGCACTAGCACTGGTCTTTTTATACTGTTTGTTTGTTTACTGCCAAATGAATCACCCCTGCTGATTGGTTAGAAAACTGGTTTCCACTGCCTGTTGTGCCAATTTACTCCTACTGCAGTATAACCTTGTTTTACTCTTCTTAAACCAATAGAATCCCACGTATTTAACTTTTCCCCTTCACTTAAACTGCTTAAGTACTCTTATCGAGAATGATTTAAAGAGAACTAATAATTAAAGTACTCACACACTTACCCAAACTCAGCACTCTCTGCTGAATCGCACTCAGTGCTGGCTCGCACTAGCACTGGTCTTTTTATTAGGCTTATATTCGCTAGAGCTTAGAAGAATGAGAGGGGATCTCATTGAAACTTATAAAATTCTAACAGGACTAGACAGACTAGATGCAGGAAGGATTTTCCAGATGGCGGGGGAGTCCAGAAACAGAGGTCACAGTCTAAGGATAAGGGGTAAGTCATTTAGGACTGAGATGAGGAGGAATTTCTTCACCCAGAGAGTGGTGAACCTGTGGAATTCACTACCACAGAAGGTAGTTGAGGCCAATTCATTAAATATATTCAAGAAGGAGATAGATATATTTCTTAAGGCTAAAGGGATCAAGGGATATGGGGAGAAAGCAGGGACAGGGTACTGAATTTGGATGATCAGCCATGATCTCATTAAATGGCGGAGCAGGCTCGAGAGGCCGAATGGCCTACTCCTGCTCCTATCTTCTATGCATCTATAATAATTCTAAAAGGACTAAGAGTGATAAAAAACAAGCCTGAAGGCTTTGTGTCCTAATGCGAGGAGCATTTGTAATAAGGTGGATGAATTAGCTGCGCATACAGATGTAAACAGATATGATACAATTGGGATTATGGAGACATGGCTCCAGGGTGACCAAGGCTGGGAATTCAAAATCCAGGGGTATTCAATATTCAGGAAGGACAGGCAAAAAGGAAAAGGAGGTGGGGTAGCATTGCTGGTTAAAGAGGAGATTAACACAATAGTGAGGGAGGATATTAGCTCTGCTGATGTGGAATCTGTATCGCTAGAGATGTGAAATACCAAGGGGCAGAAAACGATAGTGGGAGTTGTATAGAGACCCCCAGAGAGTAATGCTAAGGTTGGGGATGGCATTAAATGGGAAATTAGAGACGCGTGCAATAAGGGCATAGCAGTTATCATGGGTGACTTTAATCTACATATAGATTGGGCTAACCAAATTAGTAACAATACTGTGGAGGAGGAATTCCTAGAGTGTATACGGGATGGTTTCCTGGACCAATAGGTCGATGAACCAACTCGAGATGAGGCAATATATAAATTGGCCAGAAAAAGAAGCAAACTTGAGGATTGGGAGCAGTTTAGGATTCAGCAAAGGAGGACAAAGGGATTATTTAAGATGGGGAAAATAGAGTATGAGTGTAAATTTGCAGGGAACATAAAAACTGACTGTAAAAGCTTCCATAGATATGTGAAGAGAAAAATATTGGTGAAGTCAAGCAGAGGTCCCTTGCAGTCAGAATCAGGGGAATTTATAATGGGGAACAAGGATATGGCAGACCAATTAAATACATACTTTGGTTCTGTCTTCACAAAGGAGGACACAAATAACCTCCCAGAGATGTCAGGGAACATAGGGTCTAATGGGAGGGAGGAACTGAATTAAATCAGTATTTGTAGGGAAATGCTGTTAGGGTAATTGACGGGATTGAAGGCCGATAAATGCCCAGGGCCTGATAATCTACATCCTAGGGTACTTAAGGAAGTAGCCCTAGAAATAGTAGATACATTGCTGGTCATCTTCCAAAATTCTATAGACTCTGGAACTGTTCCCATGGATTGGAGGGTAGCTAATGTAACCTCACTATTTAAAAAATTTGGCAGAGAGAAAATGGGGAATTATAGACCGGTAAGCCTGACATCGCTACAGACATCTCCCTGAGGGAGAGGGGACTGTGAGACACCAGGCAGTGTACAGATATCTTACTGAGAGAGAGGAAGTGTTTCACACCAGTCAGTGTACAGATAACTCCCTGAGAGAGAGGGACTGAGACACACCAGTCAGTGTACAGATATCCCCCTGAGAGAAACACAGAAACATAGAAACATAGAAGATAGGAGCAGGAGTAGGCCATTCAGCCCCTCGAGCCTGCTCCGCCATTCAATGAGATCATGGCTGATCATCCAAATTCAGTACCCTGTCCCTGCCTTCTCCCCATATCCCTTGATCCCTTTAGTTTTAAGAAATATATCTAACTCCTTCTTGAATATATTTAATAAATTGGCCTCAACTGCCTTCTGTGGTAGAGAATTCCATAGGTTCAACACTCTCTGGGTGAAGAAATTCCTCCTCATCTCAGTCCTAAATGGCTTACCCCTTATCCTTTAGACTGTGACCCCTGGTTCTGGACTCCCCGGCCATCGGGGACATCCTTCCTGCATCTAGTCTGTCTAGTTCTGTTAGAATTTTATAAGTTTCAATGAGATCCCCTCTCATTCTTCTAAACTCCAGTGAGTATAAGCCCAATCGACAAATCTCTCTTCATACGCCATTCCTGACATCCCGGGTATCAGCCTGGTGACTCTTCGCTGCACTCCCTCCATGGCAAGAACATCTTTCCTCAGATAAGGCGACAAAAACTGCACACAATACTCAAGATGTGGTACACCAAGGCCCTGTACAACTGCAGCAAGACATCCTTGTTCCTGTACTCGAACCCTTTCGCTAAGAAGGCCAACATACCATTTGCCTTCTTAACCGCCTGCTGCACCTGCATGCTTACCTTCAGCGATTGGTGCACAAGGACACCCAGGTCTCGTTGCACTTCCACTTCTCCCAATCTATTGCCATTCAGATAATAATCTGCCTTCCTGTTTTTGACACCAAAGTGGATAACCTCGCATTTATCCACATTATATTGCATCTGCCATGCTTCTGCCCAATCACCCAACCTGTCCAAATCATACTGGAGTTTCTCGGCATCCTCCTCACGGCACACACTCCCACCCAGCTTTGTGTCGTCTGCAAACTTGGAGATATTACATCCAATTCCATCGTCCAGATCATTCATATATATTGTGAATAGCTGGGGTCCAAGGACCGATCCCTGCGGTACCCCACTAGTCACCGCCTGCCACTCGGAAAAAGACCCATTTATTCCAACTCTTTGCTTTCTGTCTGCCAACCAGTTCTCTATCCAAGTCAATACCTTGCCCCCAATCCCATGTGCCTTAACTTAACACGCTAATCTCTTATGCGGGACCTTATCGAAAGCCTTCTGAAAGTCCAAATACACCACATCCACTAGTTCTCCCTTATCCATTTTACCAGTTACATCAGAGAGGGACTGAGAGACACCAGTCAGTGTACAGATAACTCACAGTCCCTCTCTCTGAGGAAGATATCTGCACATTGACTGTTTTCTCTCAGACCCCTGTCTCAGGGAGGTATCTGTACGCAGACTGCTGTCTCTCAGTCCCCTCTCTCTTAGGGAGATATCTGTACACTGACTGGTGTAACTCAGTCCCTCTCTCTCAGCGAGATATATGTGCATTGGCTGGTGTCCATCAGTCCCCTCTCCCTCAGGAAGATATCTGTACACTGACTGGTGCCTCTCATTCCCTCTCTCTCAGCGAGATATCTATACACTGACTGGTGTCTCTCACTCCCTCTCTCTCAGGGAGATATCTGTACTCTGTCTGCTGTCTCTCAGTCCCTCTCTCTCAGGGAGGTATCTCTACACTGACTGGTGTCTCTCAGTCACCTCTCCCTCAGGTAGATATCTGTATTGTAACTGGTGCCCATCAGACCCCTATCTCAGGGACATATCTGAATGACTGGTGTCTCTCAGCCCCTCTCTCTCAGGGAGATATCTGTACACTGACTGATGTCTATCAGTCCCTCTCTCTCAGGGAGATATCTGTACACTGACTGGTGTCTCTCAGCTCCTCTCTCTCAGGGAGATATCTGTATACTGACTGGCGTCACTCAGTCCACTCTCTCTCTGGGAGATATCTGTACACTGACTGGTGTCTCTCAGTCCCCTCTCTCTCAAGGAGATATCTGTACTCTGACTGGTGTCTCTCAGTCCCCTCTCCCTCAGGGAGATATCTGTACAGTAACTGGTGCCCATCAGTCCCCTCTCTCAGGGATATATATGAATGACTGGTTTCTCTCAGCCACCTGTCTCAGCGAGATATCTGTACGCAGTCTGCTGTCTCTCAGTCCTTCTCTCTCAGGGAGATATCTTTACACTGACTGGTGTCTCTCAGTTCCCGGCTCTCTCAGGGAGTTATCTGTACACTGACTGGTGTCTCTCAGTCCCCTCTCCCCCAGGGAGATATCTGTATTGTAACTGGTGCCCATCAGTCCCCTATCTCAGGGACATATCTGAATGACTGGTGTCTCTCAGCCCCTCTCTCTCAGGGAGATATCTGTACACTGACTGGTGTCTCTCAGTCCCTCTCTCTCAGGGAGATATCTGTACACTGACTGGTGTCTCTCAGACTCTCTCTCTCAGGGAGATATCTGTACACTGACTGGTGTCTATTAATCCCTCTCTCTCAGGGAGATATCTGTACAATGCCTGATGTCTCTCAGTCCCATCTCTCTCAGGGAGATATCTGTACACTGACTGTTGTCTCTCAGTCCCCCCTCTCTCAGGGAGATTCCTACACACCGACTGATGCCTCTCAGTTCCCCTCTCTCTCAGGGAGATATGTTTACATTGACTGGTGTCTTTCAGTCCCCTCTCTGAGGGCGATATCTCTACCCTGACTGGTGTCTCTCAGACTCTCTCTCTCAGGGAGATATCTGTACACTGACTAGTGTCTCTTAATCCCTCTCTCTCAGGGAGATATCTCTACACTGACTGGTGTCTCTCAGTCCCCTCTCCCTCAGGGAGATATCTGTACAGTTACTGGTGCCCATCAGTCCCCTCTCTCAGGGATATATATGAATGACTGGTTTCTCTCAGCCACCTGTCTCAGGGAGATATTTGTACGCAGTCTGCTGTCTCTCAGTCCCTCTCTCTCAGGGAGATATCTTTACACTGACTGGTGTCTCTCAGTTCCCGTCTCTCTCAGGAAGATATCTGTACACTGACTGGTGTCTCGCAGTCCCCTCTCTCTCAGGGAGATATCTCTACACTGACTGGTGTCTCTCAGTCCCCTCTCCCTCAGGGAGATATCTGTATTGTAACTGGTGCCCATCAGTCCCCTATCTCAGGGACATATCTAAATGACTTGTGTCTCTCAGCCCCTCTCTCTCAGGGAGATAGCTGTACACTGACTGGTGTCTCTCACTCTCTCAGACCCTCTCTCTTAGGGAGATATCTGTACACTGACTGGTATCTCTCAGTCCCTCTCTCTAAGGGAGATATCTGTACACTGACTGGTGTCTCTCAGTTCCCGTCTCTCTCAGGAAGATATCTGTACACTGACTGGTGTCTCGCAGTCCCCTCTCTCTCAGGGAGATATCTCTACACTGACTGGTGTCTCTCAGTCCCCTCTCCCTCAGGGAGATATCTGTATTGTAACTGGTGCCCATCAGTCCCCTATCTCAGGGACATATCTAAATGACTTGTGTCTCTCAGCCCCTCTCTCTCAGGGAGATAGCTGTACACTGACTGGTGTCTCTCACTCTCTCAGACCCTCTCTCTTAGGGAGATATCTGTACACTGACTGGTATCTCTCAGTCCCTCTCTCTAAGGGAGATATCTGTACACTGACTGGTGTCTCTTAATCCCTCTCTCCCTCAGGGAGATATCTTTACACTGACTGGTGTCTCTCAGTCCCTCTCTCTCAGGGAGATAACTGTACACTTACTGGTGTCTCTCAGTCCCCTCTCTCAGGCAGATATCTGTACACTAACTGGTGTCACTCAAGCCACTCTCTCTCAGGGAGATATCCGTTGACTGACTTGTGACTCACAGTCCCCTCTCTCTTGGAGATATCTGTTCATTGAATTTCCACAGAGGCCGGTGTCAGGAGCAGCAGGAGAGCGGCGGTATGGTGAGTATTTAAACTTACTTTCGCGGGCTTTTATCCACAGAGGCTTACCAATCTCGCAGACTGGCGGCGGCGTTCCAGAGCTACGTCACGATTCAAAAAGTGACGCGGGCAAGAGGAAGCAACAGATTGGGTGAGTATGGCCAGATGAGTATTTATACTAATCTATAGTTTGACAGTAAAGGTTAATAGTTTATAAAGTTTAGAAGGTCTTAATTTTGTGGTTATTGTTGGTAAGGTCTTTGTTGCGTGTCGTGGAGTATACAAGGGCCCTTGATTATATCATTTAATTGTAGTGTAATTAGTGGTATTGATCTGATTTAATTTAATTTAAATTAATTAAAGGGTAATTCATGGCAGCACAGCTCGGCCCCGTGGTATGCTCCTCCTGCACAATGTGGGAAATCAGGGACACTTCCTGTGTCCCTGACGACCATGTGTGCAGGAAGTGTATCCAGCTGCAGCTACTGGCAGACCGCATTGTGGCGCTGGAGCTACGAATGGATACATACTGGAGCATTCGCGATGCTGAGGACGTCGTGGACAGCATGTTTAATGAGTTGGTCACACCGCAGGTAAAGGCTGCATAGGCAGGAAGGGAATGGGTGACCACCAGGCAGAGTAAGAGGTGCAGGCAGGTAGTGCAGGGGTCGCCTGTGGCCATCCCCCTCTCAAACAGATATACCACTTTGGATAATGTTGTGGGAGATGGCTTATCGGGGGAAGGCAGCAGCAGCCAACTTCCTGGCACCATGGGTGGTTCTGCCGCACAGGACAGGAGGAAAAAGAGCGGGAGAGCTATAGTGATAGGGGATTCTATTGAAAGGGGAATAGATAGGCGTTTCTGCGGCTGCAAACGAGACTCCAGGATGGTATGTTGCCTCCCTGGTGCAAGGGTCAAGGATGTCTCGGGGCGGCTGCAGGGCATTCTGGAGGGGGAGGGTCAACAGCCAGTTGTCGTGGTGCATATAGGTACCAACGATAAAGGTAAAACACGGGATGAGGTCCTAAAAGCTGAATATAGGGAGTAAGGAGGCAAATTAAAAAATAGGACCTCAAAGGTAGTAATCTCAGGAATGCTACCAGTGCAACGTGCTAGTCAGAGTAGAAATAGAAGGATATTTCAGATGAATACGTGGCTACAGGAATGGTGCAAGGGGGAGGGATTCAAATTCCTGGAACATTGGAACCGGTTCTGGGGGAGGTGGGACCAGTACAAACTGGACGGGTTGCACCTGGGCAGGACCGGGACCAATGTCCTCGGGGAAGTGTTTGCTAGTGCTGTTGGGGACGGTTTAAACTGTAATGGCAGGGGGTTGAGAACCTGTGCAGCGAGTCAGAGGATAGGGAAGCAAGGATAGAAGCAAAAGACAGGAAGGAGAAAAGCAAAAGTGGAAGGCAGAGAAATCAACGGTGTAAATCAAACAGGGCAACAGTAAATACAGTACACTGACAGGTGTCCCTCAGTCCCCTCTCTCTCAGGGAGATATCTGTATTTAGAAATAAGTATTTAAACTCACTTTCGTGGGCTTTTTTCAGAGGCCAGTGTCGGGAGCGGAGAGAGCAGCAGCACAGTGAGTATTTAAAATCACTTTCACGGGTTTTTTTTTTACAGAGGCTTACCAATCTCACAGACCGGCGGCGGCATTCCAGAGCCACGTCACAATTTAAAAAGTGACGCGGACAAGAGGAATCAGCTGATTGGGTGAGTATGGCCAGGTGAGTATTTATACTACTCTGTAGTTTGACAGTTAAGGTTAATAGTTTATATAGTTTAGAAGGTTATAATTTTTGTGGTTATAGTTTCTAAGGTCTCTGTTGTGTAGCAGGGACTGCAAGTATACAAGGGCCCTTGAGTATATCATTTAATTGTCGTGTAATTTGTGGTATTGATTTGAGTTAATTTAAATTAATTAAAGGCTAAGTCATGGCAGCACAGCTCAGCCCCATGGCATGCTCCTCCTGCACAATGTGGGAAATCAGGGATACTTCCTGTGTCCCTGGCAACAATGTGTGCGGGAAGTGTATCCAGCTGCAGCTACTGGCAGAT
This sequence comes from Squalus acanthias, assembly GCA_030390025.1. Lineage (NCBI taxonomy): Eukaryota > Metazoa > Chordata > Chondrichthyes > Squaliformes > Squalidae > Squalus > Squalus acanthias. The sequence goes on from CM059449.1 coordinate 39,809,269, forward strand.
CGCATTGCGGCGCTGGAGCTGCGAACGGATGCATACTGGAGCATTCGCGATGCTGAGGACATCGTGGATATCATGTTTAATGAGTTGGTCACACCGCAGGTAAAGGCTGCACAGGCAGGAAGGGAATGGGTGACCACCAGGCAGAGTAAGAGGTGCAGGCAGGTAGTGCAGGGGTCGCCTGTGTCCATCCCCCTCTCAAACAGATATACCACTTTGGATAATGTTGTGGGAGATGGTTTATCGGGGGAAGCCAGCAGCAGCCAACTTCCTGGCACCATGGGTGGTTCTGCTGCACAGGACAGGAGGAAAAAGAGCGGGAGAGCTATAGTGATAGGGTATTCTACAGTAAGTGGAATAGATAGGCGTTTCTGCAGCCGCAAACGAGACTCCAGGATGGTATGTTGCCTCCCTAGTGCAAGGGTCAAGGATGTCTCGGAGCGGCTGCAGGGCATTCTGAAGGGGGAGGGTCAACAGCCAGTTGTCGTGGTGCATATAGGTACCAACGATATAGGTAAAAAACGGTATGAGATCCTAAATGCTGAATATAGGGATTTAGGAGGTAAATTAAAAAATAGGACCTCAAAGGTAGTAATCTCAGGATTGCTACCGGTGCCACGTGCTAGTCAGAGTAGGAATAGAAGGATATTTCAGATGAATACGTGGCTACAGGAATGGTGCAAGGGGGAGGGATTCAAATTCCTGGGATATTGGAACCGGTTCTGGGGGAGGTGGGACCAGTACAAACTGGACGGTCTGCACCTGGGCAGGACCGGGACTGATAACCAAGGGGCAGTGTTTGCTAGTGCTGTTGGGGAGGGTTTAAACTAAAATGGCAGGGGGTTGGGAACCTGTCCAGGGAAACAGAGGAAAGGGAAGCAAGGATAGAAGCAAAAGACAGGAAGGAGAAAAGCAAAAGTGGAAGGCAGAGAAATCAAGGGAGTAAATCAAACAGGGCTACTGTAAATAATAATTCTAAAAGGACTAAGAGTGTTAAAAAACAAGCCTGGAGGCTTTGTGTCTTAATACGAGGAGCATTCGTAATAAAGTGGATGAATTACATGCGCAAATAGATGTAAACGGATATGATATAATTGGGATTACGGAGACATGGCTCCAGGGTGACCAAGGCTGGGAAATCAAAATCCAGGGGTATTCAATATTCAGGAAGGACAGACAAAAAGGAAAAGGAGGTGGGGTAGCATTGCTGGTTAAAGAGGAGATTAACACAACAGTAAGGAAGGATATTAGCTCTGATGATGTGGAATCTGTATCGGTAGTGCTGAGAAATACCATGGGGCAAAAAACGTTAGTGGGAGTTGTAAACAGACCCCCAAACAGTAATGCTGAAGTTGGGGGATGGCATTAAATGGGAAATTAGAGACGGTGCAATAAGGGCACAGCAGTTATCATGGGTGACTTTAATTTACATATAGATTGGGCTAACCAAATTAGTAACAATACTGTGGAGGAGGATTTCCGAGAGTGTATACGGGATGGTTTCCTGGAGCAATATGTTGAGGAACCAACTAGAGATCAGGCCATCTTAGACTGGGTATTATAGAAGCATGGAAGATAGGAGCAGGAGTAGGCCATTCGGCCCCTCGAGCCTGCTCCGCCATTTAATGAGATCATGGCTGATAATCCAAATTCAGTACCCTGTCCCTGCTTTCTCCCCATATCCCTTGATACCTTTAGCCTTAAGAAGTATATCTAACTCCTTCTTGAATATATTTAATGAATTGGCCTCAACTGCCTTCTGTGGTAGAGAATTCCACAGGTTCACCACTCTCTGGGTGAAGAAATTCCTCCTCATCTCAGTCCTAAATGGCTTACCCCTTATCCTTAGACTGTGATCTCTGGTTCAGGACTCCCCCGCCATCGGGAACAGCCATCCTGCATCTAGTCTGTCTAGTCCTGTTAGAATTTTATAAGTTTCAATGAGATCCCCTCTCATTCTTCTAAACTCCAGCGAGTATAAGCCTAATCGACCCAATCTCTCTTCATACGTCATTCCTGCCATCCCAGGTATCAGTCTGGTAAATCTTCGCTGCACTCCCTCGTGGCAAGAACATCCTTCCTCAGATAAGGCGACCAAAACTGTACACAATACTCAAGGTGTGGTCTCACCAAGGCCTTGTCCAACTGCAACAAGACATCCTTGCTCCTGTACTCGAATCCTCTCGCTATGAAGAACAACATACTATTTGCCTTCTTAACCGTCTGCTGCACCTGCATGCTTACCTTCAGCGACTGGTGCACAAG